>CAKNYM010052264.1:116629-165546 GCA_932195095.1 Andricus curvator
GTTCTGATCAGAGTTCTCGTATCCCCCGGAATAGTCCTATCAAAAAGACTAATAAAATTTTTCGATAAACTCAAAATCCAAAAACCTACAACACTTTACACATACCAAACAAATTTTGAAATTAAAAAGTTTGAGGGTTCTAGGAGTTCTGATCAGAATTCTGGTAGCCCGCGGAATAATTCCAAGAAAAAGTGTAATAAATGTTTTCGATAAACTCAAAATCAAAAAACCTACAACACTTTACACATACCCCAAAAAATTTGAATTTGAAAATTTTGAGATTTTCAGGAGTTCTGACCAGAGTTCTGGTAGCCCCCTGAATAGTACTACAAAAAAGTCTGATAACATTTTTCGGTAAACTCAAAATTCAAAAACCTACAACACTTTACACATACCCGACAAATTTTGAAATTAAAAATTTTAAGAGTTCCAGGAGTTCTGATCAGAGTTCTGATATCCCCCGGAATAGTTCTAACAAAAAGTCTGATAAAATTTTTCGATAAACTATTCCGGGGGCTACCAGAACTCTGATTAGAACTCCTGAAACTCTCAAAATTTTCAATTTAAAAATTTGTTGGGTATGTGTAAAGTGTTGTAGGTTTTTGGATTTTAAGTTTACCGAAAAATATTATAAGACTTTTTTGTAGTTCTATTCAGGGGGGTACCAGAAATCTAATTCAGAACTCCTGGAACTCTCAAAATTTTTAATTTGAAAATTTGTTGGGTATGTGTAAAGTGTTGTAGGTTTTTGGATTTTCAATTTATCGAAAAATTTTATTGGACTTTTTGTTAGAGCTATTCCGGGGGATACCAGAACTCTAATCAGAACTCCTGGAACTCTTTCGAAAAATTTCCCTGTAATTTTGGGATTTTCTAAATTGTGTAACTTTCGAGTTTTCAAGTTTTTCGAAATTATTTTGTTATAGAACTCTAGAAATCTTTTGGAAATATAGGAATATCAAAGAAAAAGTTGATTTTTTTCAAAGTGAGGGGCTGTCTCTATTTATTGAAAAAAAATTTTTGGGTCTAATTTTTGGGAACTATTTTCAATAAGTATCAGGAACTCTAGAACTATGCTAAATCTACCCAGAAACCTAAAAAAACATCATTTTTCAAAAAGTGCGGGGAACGTGAACTTAGCCCCCAATTTTGAAAAATCCATTTTTAGAGTATTTATACGCCGGAACTATTTCTAAAAGTTATTAGGAACTGTAGAACTATTCAAAAAGGATGTCAGAACTCTAAACAAAAATCGAAATTTTGAAAGTGGGGGGCTAAGTTCACACGCATGATTCTGGTCTTTGAATATTAATGGTCAGGAAAAATGAAAAATTAGACGAAATTGAGTTTTTTTCCAAAATCATACTTTCTCCCTTTCGTATACCTATTTTAGTGAAAAAATAGGTTTTGAAATTCTTCAACCTGAAATTTAGTATATTGAAATGTATTCTAATATTTAATTTTTTTTAATTCACACCGAATGAATTAATTATAATAAAATATTCCATTTCTTAACAATTAGGTGGTCATTATAGAATTTTGACACGTATTTACCAATTGGAGATTTTATTATCAAACTTAGAAAATGTTGTTCTAATACTAAAAATATTCCATTTATCTGTTAAATAGTTTTTTTATTCCTAAAATAAATCTATTTATTCACACAATGGTGATCAAACAGGTCCATCTACCCTCACAAAAAAAAATAATTTGCTCAACCGCTTGTAAATTTTTCTTCCAGAAATTTTTGTTATTTCTTCTGCAAAATTTGGTGGATTGGACTTGGCACCGTTCAGCTTTCTCCGCTTTAATGATATTCTCAGTTACAAATTTTATTATTATTTTGTTTGAACATTCAACAATTTTTGGTTTAAAAATGCATCTGTTTTATAAAATTTAATATTTTTTGGGTAAAAATGCAACTGTTTGGTTGAAAATTAATCCTCGAATTAATTTTACCTTGTCGCAAGTTCAAAATTTTATTGAAAATTCATATTTTAGTGTTGAAAATTCAAGTGGAATCTTTCTTGGTTGAAAATATAACTTTTTTCAAATTCGTCTTCTTATTTTGAAAATTCATCTGTTTCAGTAGAAATTTGGTCTTTTTGGATAAAAATGCAGTTGTTTGTCTAAATACTAATCCACGAATTAATCTTCTTTTGTTGAAAGTTTAACTATAGTTTGTTGAAAATTGATCTTTTTTAAATGAAAATGCAACTACTGGCGTAAACGTTAAACTTATTCGTTAAAAATTAATTTTTTTGTTTCAACGTTAAAAAATTTTTCTTTAGTTGAAAATCGAAGTGTTTTGTTGATTTTTATCTTATAAATTAATCTTTTTAACCGAAAATCTAACTTTCACATTTTTGGTCAAAAGCTGATTTTTTTAAATCGAAAATTCGTATTTTTTTTGGTAAAAAACTAATCTTCTTGGTTTGAAATTTCCTCTTTTCTGTTTAAAAATGCAACTGTTTGGTGGAAAGTTAACTTTTTTGTTGAAAATCATTATTTTCAGGTCAAGAATCTAACTGATTTATAGAAAATTGGTCTTTTGGCTTGTAACTTTAACAATTTGAATGACATTTTTTGCTTCCTTAACTGAAAAATCCTTATTTGTTGAAAAATCGTCTTTTTGACTGGAAAATTAATCTCTTTTGTTGAACATTTGACTATTTTGTTGAAAATTCGTCCTTTTTTTATTGTAAATCAATTTTTTCTACTGAAATTGTATCTTTTCTTTTTGTTTTAAAATTTATTTCTTTTGGTAAAAATTTTACGTCTTTTGGCTCAAGAATTTAGCTATTTGGTTGAGACTGGAACTTTTTTTGGTCAAAGTTTAATCTTCTTTATAAAAAATTCCACCATTACGTTGACAATTCATTTTTGTAGGTAGATAATTCAAGTATGTTGTTCAAAATTCAAATCTTTCGTTGAAAATTTCATTATTTTGTTGAAAATTCAAGTATATTGTTGAAAAGTTATGTTGGTCGAAAATTTAAATGTTTTGTTGAACATTCGTCCGTTCGGATTGAAAATTCAACTATCTTATAAAAAATCAAATTATTTGTTCAAAAATGCAACTGTTTTTGTTTGCAGTTTCATCTTTTTAGTTTGAACATTTGACCACGTGTTGAAAATTCATTTTTGTTGATTAAAAGCGAACAATTTGGTTAACAGCTCAACTATTTTATTGAACATTTAACCATTTTGTAGAAAATTCATCCTCGATAGTAGAAAAGTCACATTTTTTGGTTGAACTAAATAATTACATTTTTAATTTTAATCTGAAATTGTTTTATTCAATTTATAAAAGATTCAATGTTAAAAATGGTACAAGAATAAAATGCTACTTTTTCAATATTGATGGTCAGGGAAAATGAAAAATTAGTCACGGAAAAGGACAGGGAATTTTTAAAAAAAATTTTTGCCCTCAATTTCTTGCTTTTATTACAATCATTGTAGGTGTTTATCACACTTTTCGGCATTACATTTATTTACTGATTTCGTTTGTAAACTTTGTAGCCGTTGTTATATTTAGTATAATTATTTTTATCATCATCGTTATTTTTAATTATTTTACTATGAACAGAACTCTTTCATCTCTAGTAATTATTTCATAAAAAGAAATTCTCATCCGCTCATCCTTTAAGACAGAACATCTTTCATATGCATCTAGCTTTAACCCTACCATTTTTATTTTTACTTCTTGATTTTTTAGGACTCTCATTTATTTTATCGTACGCAAAAGTCACAAGAAATAGCAAACTTCTTTGAAAAAGTGAGGAACGAGATTTCTGTAAATGCTGTTTCATATTTCATGTTAAGTAACGTCGTAAGTTAGGGAATGTCTGCTTTTAATGTTAAAGGCTTCACTGTGTGGCATCTTCACTAGATTATAACAGTGAATGCCCCAGTTGCCAAGAATAAATGTTCTTTGTCAAAGAACCGCAAACTAAATTTACATTAAATAAAAAATAGACATAGTACCTTATTTCGAGAAGTAGTTTATTTCATTTCTTTAAGATTATTATTTGAAACAGAGAAGATTGATTTTCTATAAAAAATATGGATTTTCCACAAAACACATAAATTTGTAACCATAAAGATTAATTTTCTAGCAGAAAAGATGAATATTCAACAAAATAGGCAAATTTTTAACCACATGGTCCAATTTTCCACCATGAAGATTAATTTTCTACCAAAAAAGGTAAATTTTTAACAAATTACGTACATTTTTCCCTAAATAGTTTAAACAATGGACGTGATGTTAGTCCCAATTTTATTTGATTAGGTTTTAGCTTATTTTTTCATTTCTAAAATGTTTTAACTAAATAGTTGAATTTTTTAATTAAAAAAGATGCATTTTCAACCAAAAGTAGGGTAGTTAAATTTTAATTTAGAATAATTATTTTTCATGTAAAAAAAAAACTAATTTTCTACGAACTTCCATTGTTAACCAAAAAAGGTTAAATTTCTACAGAAAGAGGTGACTTTTCAAACCAAAAAGATGAATTTTCAACAAAATAGTTGATTTTTCAATAAGGTACATAAATTTTTTAACTTATAGTTGAATTTTCAAATAAGAAGATTAATGTTCTAGCATAAAATACGAAATTTCAACAAAATACATAAATTTTCAACAAAATAGTTGAATTTTCAATCAAGAAAATTAATTTTCTACCAAAAAAGATGAATTTTCAACAAAATACATAAATTTTTAAGTAAGTAGATTGAAAAATGCATTTGATGTTAGTCTAGATTTTATTTGATTAAGTTTTAGTTTATATTTTTTTAAAACTAATTTTCTACAAACTAGTTTAATTTTGCACCAAATAGTTGAAATTTCAACCCAAGAATATGAATTTTTAACAAAAAAGTCCATTTCGAATCAATCAGTTGAATTTTCGACAAAATAGGTAAATTTTCAGTTAAAAATTTTTTTTTTCATAAAAAACGAATTTTTAATTATAATTATAAATTTCCAATTAAAAAAACATATATTAATTCTCAATCTAAAAGTTGCACTTTTTAACGAAAATTTCAAAAAAAGGTTAATTTTTAACGAGACAGTCAAAATTTTAAACCAAAAAAGGTGAAGTTTTTACGGAAAGACATGAATGTTCAAGAAAATAGTTGGAGTTTCAAAAAAAAATGTGCTAGTCAAGAAAGAAAAAAAAATGGTAATCAAATGGAGTAGTTCAATTTTTATTCGGGAGAATTAATTTTCAATATAAAATCTAATTAAAAACCAATTTAATTTCGGATCAAATCGTTGAATTTTTATTTGTGAATATCGATTTTTAACAAAAAATTTCATTTTAAACCAGTTAGTTGAAATTTTAAGAAAATAATTACATTTCAGTTAAAAAATAATTATTAATAAAAAAAACATGAATTTTTATATAAAATTATGAATCTTCAACCAGAAAAATGAACTGATGAATTTTCAACGTAACAAGTAATAGTTGGTATTTCAACAACAACAAAAAATGGATTTTTTACCAAAAAAGACGAATTTTCATAAAAAGACGTAAATTTTAAAGAAATAGTTTAATTTTTTACCAAACTGTTAAACTTTCGAAATATACGAATTTTAAATAAGAATTTTTTTTGCAAAATAGTTTAATTTTTGAGAAAAGGTAATTTCAACCGAAACAGATTAATTTTTAAACAGACAGTGGCATTTTTAACCAAAAAAGGTGCAATCAAGAGATCAAGAGAAAACATCAAGAGATAAATTTTCAAATCAAAAAGATGAATGTTCAAGAAAATAGTTGAATTTAAAAAAAATAGAAATAAAAATGTTTCAGTCAAGAAAGAAAAAAAATTGCAGTCCAATTATTAAATGTTTAAACCAAAAAGACCAATTTTCAACAAAACAGTGGAATTTTCAACCAAGAAGAATGACTTTTTAACAAAATTATTAAATTTGTGACAAAATAATTCAATTTTGAAGCAAATAAGGTGAATTCTTCCAAAAATTCAATAGTAGACTTCAACAACAGGTGCTTCATGTGAGAAAGATTCAAATCAAAAGGTTATAAGTTTAAAAATAATTGTTTAAAGCAATAACGAATGAGAACCACCTTTTTCCTACAAATAATAAGATTATGTTGTAATAAAAAAAGTTAAAAACTATATTAGTTTTCATTCTAATTTTTCGCTGTAATCACACGTACCCCTATTGACCCTAAAATCTAAAAATAGCCGAATTTTCAGGGGTTAGTTTCAGACACTCATAGTTAATTTTGGCCATAAATACAGCAGAAGAAGTGAGTGTAGGAGAAGCGAGCGCAAGGGAAGTGCGTGTAGGGGAAGTGAGTGCAGGGGATGTGAGTGCAGGGGAAGTGAGTCCAGGGGGATTCAGGGTATTTAGAGAAACATAGGGTAGGAGAAGAAGGGGAACTATGGAAGAATGAGGAAAAATTATGGGAGAGGTTGGAAGGGGGAGTAGAGGAAATGAGGAGAGGGGATGTAGATGAAGTTTGGGAAATTGAGGGGAGTGGAAGAAGTAAGGAAAAATGAGGACGATGAAGTTCAGGGGTGGGTAGTATGGTGAATGGTGGAAGGGGGGTACGAGAAGTGTGGTAAGGGGAAGTAGGGGCGTGAGGGTGGGGGTGTAGGGAAATGAGGGATAGTAGAGGAAATGATTAGAAATGAGGGGAGTAGGAGAGGGGAAGTAATGGCTGGGGAAGGGGAAGGGAAGTGTCAGCTAGCAAGCGAGGAGAGGGGAAATTAGAGTTGTAAGTAGTTTGAGAAGGGTATTAAATGGTGAAGTGAGAGAAGGGAACGTATGGGAGGGGCAGTTTTGAACGCCATAATAAATGTCTTATTAGGCTACGAAACCCTTTTTTTTAGACGTGCGGCGCCTACTTTCACTAGTTTTTAAATTTTCTTTATGCTAAGGCATAACTTGCTTGTTAAAAAAAAAGAAAAAAATTGTATCGTATAAACGAGATTAAAAGTACGTGTAGGAAGCAATGTACTTGGATGAAGGATGTAACCCGTGGAGGTCTTATGGGTGGAACAGGGCATGAATTAATCTGAGCCAAGGAGGCATTCCTCGGTACTCGCACGCTCCCGGGCATAAAGAAATGCTCTGATTAACTTCCTCTGCTTCATGCATAGAGTTTTGGGTCTCCAGGCCATGCGAAAGCCTAAATGAAAATCAACAGGAGCTCACGAAGTACTCGGCTTTTCTTCATTCAATTATAAAAAACCAAATTGTGTTCATTTTTTAGTCAGGCAGGGAATACGGGAAGCTTAATATTTGAGCGCCTTCAGAAAATCAAAGAAGTAGTTTGGAAATATGGCTCCATAGAAATTAAAGCTGCAAGTTTATAATTTAAGATATATGTTTTATTGATTTGGTATAACAATATTTTTTAAATTTTTTAAATTAAGATTGAAAAGAATTTCATTTTATTACGAATAGCTATAGCAAAATAAGCAGGAAAAATATTCATAATTAAAAAATAAAATTCCAAAACAACCTCACTCTTCGGCTCAATATTTTTTTCATGGAAAACTGGATGTGATAATTTAAGGGCTCTATCAATCAAATTTTTAATGATTCCTATTTTATTTTGAACAGAGTGATTTGAGAGAAACTAAGTGTTCTACCTGAAAAAAACTTTTTCCTATGCCAGTCAGTAATAATATGTCTTTCATCGGTTTTAATCAAAGTCAAATCTAGAAAATTTAATTTACCTACAGTTTCAATCTCAACAGTAAATTGTAATCTAGGGTGTATACTATTAAAAGCATTAAGAAGAGTGTTAACATTATTTTTATGTACACTAAGTACTGAATCATCAACATATCTTGCATAAAAATCAATATTAAAATTGATTTTTTGGAAAACTTCATTCTCTAAATCCTCCATGACAATTCCAGCTAAAATAGGAGATAAAACAGATCCTATAGGAGTTCCAAAGTTTTGTTTAGAAACATTATTATTAAATTTGAAATATACTGAATGAAAAACATATTTTATAGCATCAAGATTTATGGCCAACGGCCATACCACGCTGAAAAACCCAGTTCTCGTCAGATCACTGAAGTTAAGCAGCCTTGGACGCGGTTAGTACTTGGATGGGTGACCATTCAAGAATACTGACATGAGTGCTGTTGGCACATCGTGGGTGTGGTGAGCCCACACTTGTAGTTATTTATAACTACAAGAAAAACCTAGAAACACTACCCGAATCGGGTAGTGTCACGCCTACCCTGAAAGGGAAATGGTTTAATGGTATAAATAAAAAAAAAAAAAAAAAGAAAATGTTTTTTTGGAATTTTGGTATTAATTTTAATTAAATCCCAACGTTTTTGTATGGCAATTTCGACTCTTTCGTAAGGGATATTTGGAAACATAGCTATTACATCAAAAGAGACAAATATATGGTCTAAAGATATTATCACATTGTCAATCAGTTTTAAGAAAGCATGACTATTTTCAATTGATGTTTTTGAGATTTGTATTGATTTTTTGATAATTTCACTCAATAATTCTTCCAATTTTCTAGTTGGAGAACCTATTGTTGAAATAACTGGTCGTAGAGGGTAGTCATCTTTGTGAGCTTTAACAAGTCCATAAGCTAATGAGAGATTAGTACTCGATGTATCAATATCACATCTTTTAATATTATTACCTAAATATTTATTAGTTCTCATTCTGCCTGAAATTTTAAAAGTCCCTTTTTGAAGCATTATGGTGGTATTATTAGGAATCAATTGAAAACTATCTTCATCATTAAAGATATGCAACATTTTTTTAATATAAACATCCCTATGAATCGCTACTGTAATACTCCCTTTGTCTGATTTAGTGATCATTAATTCTGGATGATTTTTTAAGAAATTTTTTGTTTCAATTAAACCCTCATTCAATTCCATTTCGAACCAAGTTTTTGGATTATCATTATTTACAAAATCATTAGATAACCCCATAAATTGTAATCGTAATTCATCAATTTTATTGTCAGGTATTTTTTTAATATTTGATTCAATTTCTTTAATTATTTCAAGTAATTGAATATAGTTTTTTCCCCAAAATTTGTTGCAAAAACCATCACCTAATCTCAAAATGTCAATAACTCTGTGTGGAATACTTACATTAGAAATATTCAGAAACCAAGGGTCTGGTTGATCATGAAAAAGAAATGAGTGAATATTTAAATGCCGTTTTTGTACATCTCGTTGTTCATTAAGAATGTTAAAAAATTTCCGATCATGTTTTCTATTATCCTTAACTTGTTGCTTTAATTTCTCCATATTTTATTTTATCTTAACATTCAAAGAATGTATCTGCGAATGGCAATCCTCAATAGTCAAATTTAAGAGCGATTTTTTAAATTTTTTAGTATTTATATCAAATTTTTCTTTATTTCTTTTGTTTTTGAAATCAACGCTAACATTTTTATTAATTTCAAAAATCTTTTCAGGAAAAACTCCATGAATTTTGCATTTGATCAAAAAGTCTTGTTGTAAAATTGTTGACGTTAATTTTTAACTAATTAAGTAAAATTGTTTGATATTTTTCACAGGTCCACCTGTCACATCCATCCCATTACCCCAATTTCTCTCAATTTCAATAAAATCAATTTTCTTAACAAGAAACAATCAATTTCACAAATATCTTTAAAGATTTTTTATAATTCTCTCTTATTTTTATTTAAAAAAAAAGGTTTAACTCCCTGTATGTGTTTCCTTTTGAGTAATTCCAAAGTATCCGTATTTGTTTTAGTCCTTTTCAACACTTGGGGAAAACACTATTAAAAATTTATAAAAATTGTTCAAAACACAATGTAAATATTGCAACACATAGTTTTCTAAATTTTTTATAATTATTCTCAGAAAGACACTTTGAAAAATTTAAATTTCCCTTCTATTTAACAAAAATCTAAAGATTCAATTGGAACTGAATCTTACCGATGTGTCGTGTATAAAGGCACGCTAAATACTAACGTTGAGTTTTGAAGGAAACTCTCAGAATTTGTCAGATTTTCAGAAAAGCTATTAGTAAAAGAGAGATAGGGAGAAAAAGAGAGAGAAAGAGAGACAACACAGAGAAAAAATGAAAAACGAGGCAACTTTTTAAAAAATAGTTTTACCCCTATTATGGACGAGGGACTCGATATTTACGAGCAACTACAATTCGTCTCATAACAGAATACTTGTAAACACGTGTTAACGAAAAATTTCGCTGACCTTCGAGAAAAGTGAATTTTAAATAATTTTTTCAATCTTAATTAAAAAATTTTTTAAATAGAGACACTAAACATATGATTCTTTCCAATCTGCAGGGTTTGCTTAGGAATAATTTTAAGATTTCTTTAAATTGAGTTTACATAGTTTTACCTCAATTTTTTGTAAGAAATCTTTTCTTTTATTTAATAAAAAAAATTTTTGTAATAAGTATGCATTGAATGTTACTAAAAAAATTGTTTGGAAATGTATTTGAATATTTTAAATCACCTACAAATATATTTGATTTTCAATTAATTTGAGTCAAACTTTGGTTCATTTTGTAATTTTTTTTGTACTTAGGGTTGCTACAAGGCACTGAATTTTCGATAAACTAAAGTTGAAGTTTAGGGGAAATCCATAAATTACTTAAGGCATTTTCATAAAATTTCAACCCCACCCCCTCCTTTCCCATACAAGATAATGTTAATTTGTTAAACGTGGAACCTTAATTAAAGTCTTACAAATGTATAATTTTATTATTTTATAATTTTTGCGTTAAGAGTTAATCTTATGTTTTAAAAAGTTATTATTTTGTTGAAAATTCTACAATTTTGTTAAAACGTCATTCTTTTTTACGGGAAATGTAACTGTTCTGTTGAAAAATTATTTTTTCATCCGTTATCGCAGAAATTTTATTCTTTTTGCTAAAAATACAACTCTTTGGTTGGAAATTAATCTGATTCGGTTAAGGCTTCAAATATTTTCTTGAAAATGTGTCTGTTTTAATTGAATTCAACTGTTTTTGATTTATAATTAAAATATTGTTTGGTTGAAATATCAATTTTGCATTTTTTTCTGATAATTCATTTTTTTTTTAGATTTAACTACTTAGTTGAAATTGAAACAGCTTTGTTGAAAATTCATTTTTTTCTGTTAATGATTCATCGTTTTATGTCAAAAACTTTTTCTTTTTTTGTTGAAAATTTGATTATTTTGTTGAAAATTTTTTTAACTGAAAATTCAACTATCCCATGTTTGGTTGAAAATGTATCTTCTTTAGTTGATAATTGAACAATTATGTCAAGAAGTAATTCTTTTTTACTGTAAATGCAATTGTTTTGTTGAAAAATTGTCTTTTCATCCGTTGTCGTAGAAATTTCATTTTTTTTAACTAATTAGTTGGAAATTAATCTGCCTTGGTTAAGGCTTTAAATATTTTCTTGAAAATGTGTCTGTTTTAATTGAATTCAACTGTTTTTGATTTATAATTAAAATATTTTTTTGGTGAAATATCAATTTTGCATTTTTTTCTGATAATTCATTTTTTTTTAGATTTAACTAATGGCCAACGGCCATACCACGCTGAAAAACCCAGTTCTCGTCAGATCACTGAAGTTAAGCAGCGTTGGACGCGGTTAGTACTTGGATTGGTGACCATTCAAGAATACTGACGTGAGTGCTGTTGGCACATCGTGGGTGTGGTGAGCCCACACTTGTAGTTATTTATAACTACAAGAAAAACCTAGAAACACTACCCGAATCGGGTAGTGTCACGCCTACCCTGAAAGGGAAATGGTTTAATGGTATATAACTACTTAGTTGAAAGTGAAACAGCTTTGTTGAAAATTCATTTTTTTCTGTTAATGATTCATCGTTTTACTTCAGAGACTTTTTTTTTGTTTGTTGAAAATTTAATTATTGTGTTAATGTTTTTTTAACGAATATTCAACTATTCCATTTGTGGTTAAAAATTTATCTTCTTTAGTTGAAAATTCAACAATTTTGTTAAAAAGTCATTCTTTTTGACTGAAAATTCAACTGTTTTGTTGAAAAATTGTTTTTTCATCCATTATCATAGAAATTTAATTTTGTTTTTGCTAAAAATATCGTACAGCTCTTTGGTTGGAAATTAATCTGCTTTGGTTAAGGCTTACAATGTTTTGTTAAAAATTTGTCCCTTTTAATTCAATTCAACTGTTTTTCATTTATAATTAAAATATTTTTTGGTTGAAATATCAACTATTGCATTCTCTTTTTAAATTAATTTTTTTTTTTAATCCAACTATTTAGTTGAAAGTGAAACAATTTCCTTAAAAACTGGTTTTTTCTGTTAATGATTCATCGTCTTCAAAAACTTTTTGCTTGTTTGTTGAAAATTTAATAATTTTGTAGACATTTTTTTTTAACCGAAAATTTAACTATTTCATATTTGGTTGAAAATTTTTCTTCCTTAGTTGAAAATTTAATTATTTCGTGGAAAATTCATGTCTTCTGTTGAAAATTTGTTAAAAATTTATCTGCTTTAGTTGAAGATGTGTCTTGTTTTTAGTAGAAAAATAAATTTCGTGGTTGAAAATGTATCTTTTTGGTTGATGATTCATGTATTTGGTTGAAAATTTAACTGTTTTGTTGAAAATGATTTTTTTATTAAAAATTAGTTTTTTTAGCTGAAAATTTAACTGTTTCATGTTTGGTTGAACATTTATCTTCTTTAGTTGAAAATTATATTATTTCGTTTCTAAATTCATGTATTTTCTTTAAATTTCGCCTCTTGTTGTACAGTATTAATATTTTTGTTTTATTATTCATTTATTTAGATGAAAATTTAACCATTTTTTTTTTTTGAAAATTCGTTTTTATGGTTAAACAAATTTTTTTTAAATAAAAATATAAATATTCCATTTTGGCGTAAAAATTTACTTTTGTAGTTGAAAATGCATATTTTTTGGTGTAAAATTGATCTTTAAGGCTGAAAAATGATCATCTTGGTTCAAAATTTATTTCTTTTGTTGCAAATTAAACCAATTTGTTGAAAATTTGTTCTTTTTATTGAAAATGATTTTTTTTCTGAAAATTTAACTATTCCATTTTAGCTTGAAATTTTTTTAGTTCAATTTTTATTTATTTCGTTTAAAGCTCGTCTTTTCTGGGTTGAAAATGAATTTTTTGAACTAAAAATGTAACTGTTTCATTTTTTCTTGAAATATAATCCTTTTTAGATGAATTCTCATTTAATTTGTTTAAAACTCGTTATTTTTAGCTTAAAAATTAAATTATTTTTATATAAAATTCATATTTTTAGGTTAAGAATTCAACCTTTTCGTAGATAATTGGCTTTTTGGCTTACAAATTGATATTTTGTGATTGAAAATTCAAATAATTTGATATAAAATTCATATTTTTGGGTTGAAAATACAAATTATTTGTAGCAAATTTTTCTTTTTTTCTTTTTGATTGGAAAATTAATGTCTTTTCGTTGAGCATTCAACTAGTTTGTTGAAATGTAGTATTTTTTGGTTAATTCCTACTGTTTTTAATTGAAAATTAAAATATTTTTGGGTGCAAATATCAGCGATTACACTTCACGTTGAGAATTCATTTTTTTTCAGTTGAAAATTAGTTATTTTAACTGAAAATGTAATCATTCCATTTTTGGTTCATAATTTATTTTTTTGAGTTGAAATTTCATCTATGTGATGGAAATTCATCTATTTTGTTGAAAGTTAGTATTTTTTTGGTTTAAAATAATGTTGTTAACCTAAAATTTTGCTTATATTTTTATTCTGTATGACTGCTGTTCCTTCCCTAAAAGTCTTTAAAATAAATTTAGAAGCCGGGGAAATGAAAGTGAAAAATTAGTCAGGGGATTTGGAAATTGGGATTTTTGGATTTTAGAAAAAAGTATCAGGCAAAAAGTGAATGGTAGTGTAACATTTCTCCATTAGAGTCGACGTCTGCGACTAGAACTTAGATTCTCGAGAGCAGGAATTAAGATTAACACGGACCACGGGGGGATCTCTTCCATCATTGTCTGCATTAGCGAAGAAAGATTGTTCCTTGGAAATCCCTGCGATTCGCGCTTTCAAGAAAATCGTCACTTAAATCGTCGACTCACTCTCTCCACAATGATTAAGAAAAATCACGATCGCTTTCTTGCACACTAAAATCCAAACTTGGATTAAAACGGACTTTCTTTCCCCAATTTCCGTCTTTTACCCTCTTGTTAAGGATTCCTGTTCTCTCATGTTTTAAAGAAACTCCCCATTTTTCCCCTTTGTCTCGTTTTTCCGCATAAATCCGAATTGAATTAATTCAATTATTATTATTTTTTATTATGCAATCATTTTTTTGAATATTTAATTATTTTTCTTGAAATTGAAGTGTTTTATTAAGAAGTCATCATTGGTAAGGTCTCAGTTCACCCAAATTTTATTCCTCCCAAAATTTATTTTCCCCAAAAATTCAAACATAGAAGTACGAGTTCGTGAATTGGAAGTCCGCATAGTATAAAGTCAGGAAAGTCGGTAATGATGAAACTAAATAAATAAATATCCAAAAGACTCAGATATTAATAAAAATGTAAAGTTCTAAATGTTTTAGTTTCTGTAAAGTTTTCTCTTGAGGGGAATATATTTTTTGAAATAGATCTTGACAAAAAACATAAGGTTACGCAAGTTCAGGTTATGTTAGGGAATTCTCGCCGGAATTGGATACTTTACAACATAAGCAGTTGGGCCTTATAGAATTCTAGCCGGAATTAGCTTTTTCACAACACTGCAGTTAGATCTTTTAGGAAACCAGCCCCCTGGAACTCTGAGTTGAAAATGTGAAAATGTACAATGTGTTGACGGTGACCGAGTGGTGGCGCCAGCTATGCAGTTGGCCTATGATCGTTGCAAATGCATGGCAAAATAATAACATTGGATTTAATAACACATTAAAAGTAATTTACTGACAGTGTTCAATAATCTTTGAGGGTTTTTAATGATCTTTGCGACATTTTCCATCTTCTAAGCGAAAGAAAACTGAGAAAAACTGTTTTTAGATGTAAAAATCTGCATCTATTTACTTTCACTTAAAGATGTTCTATTTCAGATTTTAATTTTTAAGCGTACATTTTTCATTAAAAGAATTTAAAAATGCAGTTTTAAAATTTAACTATTTAAAATTGTAAAATAACTTTAAAACAATATATTCATACTTAAAGACTTTTATTGAATTTGAAAATATTGTTTCAGTCTAAAATTTGAAACTTTAAAATTTGAACTTTTTTAATTATAAAAAATAACAATTGCTGAATATTTAGAAATTTTGACTGTTCATTTAAAATCAGTAATTTGAAATCAAATATTCAAAATTAAACAAAAAAAATAAACTTTGAACGTTAAAATTTTAGTTGTTCTATTTCAAAAAATTTAATTCTAGAAAAAATTCAAGTAAGTTGAATTTAGTTTCAATTTCAAATTTGAAATGATTTCAAATAATTTAAACAAAGTGTCTACGTACACCGACATAATTTGGCTATTCGTACCGAAATTACGGTATGAATAGCCCACGGCCTAATTCAAAACAAAATATAGATTTGTGCAGGTTTCGAACAAAAAATTTAGGAGATTTTTAAGAATTGTGAAAGGCTTCAAAAGAAGAAAAAACTTTTTCTTAAGATTCCTAGGAAAATTGAAAATGACTTTTTAATTTGAAAAATTAATTTTAAGAGAATATTTAAAAAGATTTCTAAAATTGTCAAAAATGAATCTGGAAGATTTTAAGGAAATATTTTTTATTTTGCAGGATTTAAACGAAATTTCAGGAAGAATTCGAATCAGTTCGAAAGATGTTTAGAAGGTCTGAAAAAATTAATTCATAATTTGAAAAAATGTAAAACAACGTGTAGATGTTTCAAGATTTTCAAATAAAATTTTGAAGCTTTTCAAGGATTTTTAAACTATTTAAATTAAAAATATTTTAACTTCTGATTTAAGAAGTGTTCAGTTTATAACCAAAATGGAATCGTTCAATTTTTGATATTTCTAGTTTGAAATTGCTTAAAGTGATTTTCAGCTCAGTTTTTATTACTTCAAATGGACACATTTTTAGCTTTAGAGTTAGAGTTTTTTTACTTTGATTGACCGTGAAAAATGTTAGCGAACCGAGAAATGACCGGGAATTTTTTTCTGTGATTAAAACGGCCACCCTGATTTTCATATTTTCAAGTTTAAAAAAATGAACCAAAAATATATATTGTAAACAAATTTAATTAATTTTCATGAATTCATTTAAAAATTTGCTTTTCGGCATAACTATTTTAATGAAATTTAGCTTAAGATTTGAGACGAAAAGAGAATTTTCATTATACTAGTTTTTAAATTAAACATGAACTAAAGTTATTTCAAGCTAAAAAATAAACGTTGTTAAAAATGAGTTATAAAATCGAGGAAAATATTTTATTGTTAATTGTAACTAGTTTGGGAAAAGAATTCGAGGTGAACTTTTGAAATAAATATTTCGCAATTTTCATTGTTTATTTAACAATAGTTTTTAGGGTTTAATGTTTTTCTCTCTCACTTTAGGTAAAAGATGCAACTATTATTTAATCCTAATGCTGCAGGGCTTATTTTATTCCTTAAAAGATTCTCTGCAAATCTCATTGGTAAGTTTTTATTGAAAAACTTATTTAGGAATTATAAAATCGTTATTTTTGTAAACAATAAGTTTTCATAAATAAAATTTTTTGAATAAAAACGTACCAATGAGATTTTCAGAGAATCTCTTAAGGAAAAAAATAAGCGCTACAGCATCAGAATTAAATAAGAATTGCAACTTTTACCTTAAGAGAAAAAAAACATTAAACTCTGCATAGTTATTGTCAAATAAAGAAAACCCGAAATATTTTTTTCAAAAGCTCACGTCGAGTTCTTTTCCAAAATTAGTTATAATTAACATTAGCATATTTTCCTTGATTTTATAAATCATTTTTAACAAGTTTCATTTTATGAACTTGAAATAACATATGACAAATACTAAGAGGCATAAGAAATTTATATATAGTTATACATATATAAAACTGATTATTTTCTATGCAAAAATTGTTATTAATTTGCTTTTGCGGTGAAAGCATATGTGTGTTTAATACTCAACTTTCACTAAAAACTTATATATGTATAAAAAAAGGTTTCATTCTATAACTTAGGCATTATTTTATTAATTTTACCTACCCCCTTTATAAGAAGTTCATTAAAACACATAATTTGTTTATTAAAATATTTGAAAATCCGAAATGAATTTAAATTAATAAATGAAGTAAAGATTATATTATATATTATAATGAAAAATATTCTAAAGTTTAGATTTTTCTTTTCGGATATTTGAAAATTAGACAAATAATTACATGTCTGTGATTTAATTTCGCATGAATAATAATTTATTGTAGTTAGTAGGAATGCATTGGGATTTACGTCTAAAAGCAGTGAATTTTACGATTTTCGCAAATTATTTTTAACTCAAAAGATTAAAAAATCTTAAAGATCATTATCTTTCACCCAGAATTATCAGAAAATTATTTTTATTCAACAAATTTTTTTTTAACACTTCCGCCTTGCATTATTTAAATTCTAGGCCAACTGCATAGCTGGCGCCGCCACACGGCGACCGTCAACTCTCATGACAATATTTTCCACAGAGGAGTGGCATGGGGCTGTAGGAAACTTAGAAATTTCTACAATTTGAGGTTATGTTAGAAAATTCTCCCTGGAATTGGATATTTTTCAAGAGAGACAGTTAAGTCATCAAGAAAATCTATAGATAAGAACAATTTGAGGTTATGTTATGGAATTTTTGACGAACTTGGATATTTTTCATTAACAACAGTTAGGTCTTTCCGAAAACTTAACAGTTTGAGCAATTTTAGGTTATGTTAGCGCTTTCTCGTCGGAACTGGATATTTTACAACAGAAGCACTTGGGTCTTTTATCAAACTTAAAAATTTAAACATTTTAGGTTATCTCAGGGAATTCTCGCGAGAACTGAATATTTTTCAAAAGAAACAGTTGGGTCTTTTAGGAAACTTACAAATTTTAATAATTTTAGGTTATCTTAAAGAAATGTCGCTGGAAATGGATATTCTTGAACAGAAACACTAAAGTCTCTATGAAATTTATAATTTCGAAAAATGTTAGGTTATGTTATGGAATTCCTGCCGGAATTGGATATTTTTTATCAGAAACAGTTAGTTCTTTTCTGAAAACATAACAGTTTGAACAATTTTTGGTCATGTTAGCGACTTATCGTCGGAATTAGATATTTTACAACAGAAAAAGTTAAGAGCCAACTGTTTATTTTGAAAAATATATAATTTCGGCGAGATGTCCCTAATTTGAACTAAAATTGTTCGAATTTGTAAGTTTTATAAAAAACCTAAGTGCTTCTGTTCTAAAATATCCATTTCCGACAAAAAATCGCTAACATAACCTAAAACTGTTCATACTGTGAAGTTTTCGGAAAGACCTAACTGTTGAGGAAAAATATCCAAGTTCGGCAAAAATTCCATAACATAACCTCAAATTGTTCTCATCTATACATTTTCGAAAAGAATTAACTGAATTCTCTAACATAACGTTAAATTATAGGAATTTCTAAGTTTCCCAAAAGATCTAACTGTTTCTGTTAAGAAATAGCTAATTCCGGCTAGAATTTTCTAACATAAACGTGTATTGTGCGAATTTATAAATTTTCTATATGAACCAACTGCTTCTGTTGTAAAGTATTCAATTCCAGCGATAATTTCCTAACATAACCTGAAGGTATGTACATTTTTAATTTTTCTATAAGGCCCAACTGCTTATGTTGTAAAATATCCAATTCCGGCGAGAATTCCTTAACATAACCTGAACTTGCATAACCTTATGTTTTTTGTCAAGATCTATTTCAAAAAATATATTCCCTTCGAGAGAAAACTTTACAGAAACTAAAACATGTAGAACTTTAAATTTTTATTAATATCTGAGTTTATTTAATTCAAGAAACATATTTGCGGCGACATCTCTTGGATATTTATTTATTTAGTTTCATCATTACCGACTTTCCTGACTTTATACTATGCGGACTTCCTGATAGGAGGGGTTAGAATTTGGTCGCTAGCGTATGCAGATGACATAGTGTTGTTGGCAAAAAGCGAGGAGGCCTTAAAGGAAATGATGAAGAGGTTGAGAAGATACCTGGATAAGAACAGGTTAGAACTGAATGCGGGAAAGTCCAAGGTTATGGTTTTCAGAAGAGGAGGTGGAAGGGATAAGGAAGGGGAGTGGAAGTGGAAGGGAAAGGCGGTGCAGGCGGTGAAAGAGTTTGTTTACCTGGGCTTCTTGTTTCGGAGGAATGGCGGAGTGGGTGGTCACATAAAAGAGAGAGTGAGGAGGGCAAATGTAGTGATGAGGCAGGTGTGGGGGTTGGGAAAGAAGTTATTCGCAGATGATTTTGGAAGGAGAATGAAATTGTTTGACTCACTAGTGATGAGTGTGCTATTGTATGGAGTAGAGGTGTGGGGGTGGAAGGAAAGCGAAGAGGTAAATAGGATACAGGAGAGATATGTAAAGTGGACACTGGGGCTGGCAAGGAACACGCCTAATTATATTGTCAGGAGGGAGACGGAGAGAAGGAGTGTAGGGATTCTAGCGAGGAGTCGAGCGTGTAAATATGAGGAGAAATTTTTGGAAGAGGGGGGAAGTAAGCTGGTTAGGGAGTGTTGGTGGGAGATGGAGAACAGGAGAGGGGGTGGGAAGATGGAGTTTGAAAGAGAAAGGTATTTTAGAACGAATAGACTGCAGATGGATGAAGTGAGAAGGATGCATGAGGAAGGAAGGAAGGTATATGAGTTGGTTAAGAAAAACAGCATGGAGAGAGAGAAGACAGCAGGGGAAGAGAGAATAAGAGAGACAAGGTTTAATGGGAACTATGTATGGATTATGCCAAGGGCGAGAGCGCAATATTTGTGTGAGAAAGGAGAGAAAGGAAGTCAGGATCTTATAGCGAGGATGAGATGTGGGTGCATGGAGGGTTTCAATAGGTTCTGGCTCGCTAGGGAAAAGAGGATGTGTGAACTATGTGGGAAGGGGGAGGCAAGAGTGGAGCACTGGTTGGAGGAGTGCGTAGAGGTGGAAAGGAGTGGGATAAGCATGGAGGTATTGATGCATGAAAGGGGGGACAAAAGGGCAGTAGCATGGGTGAAGGGAGTCTTGGGTAAGATGGAGAAGAAGAGAAGGAAGGAGGAAGAGGAATGGAGAAGGAAAGATTGTAAATAGAGGAGGAAGTAAATATAAGTAAATGTAAATATTGTAAATAGTAGATAAGTATTAGGTATTATTCGCGGAGGCAGAGTTTGGTAATGCGAGGCAAAGTAAGAAAGTAGGGACATGCGAGCGAGGCGAGGCGAAGCGAGGAAGGCAATGCAATAAGAGCGAGCGGCGTTAGAGATAAGGTGTGGAAGGATGTTAGTTTTAAGGGTTAGTTTTAAGAAAATTCTGTAAAAAAATGGAAGTGTAAGCAAGTCAATTTTTTAAGGCCAGCAGGCTAAAAAATAAACGTTTATCTATCTATGCGGACTTCCAACTCACGAACTCGTACTTCTTTGTGTGAATGTTTAGGGGAAATAAAATTTGGATGAACTGAGACCGTACCTCATCATTATTTCGTTAAAAATTCAACTATTTTGTTGAAAACTCATCTGTTTTGATCGCAAGTTCAACTATTTTGTTAAACTTTTGCCTTTTTGAATAGAAGATTCTGTCTCTAGTATATACTAAATGATAAAATTGTATTAATGTCAGTACTAAATTTGATACAATGTAGTCAGAATAAGACTTATTTTCTTTAACTTAAAAAAATCTGATCAATAATTTCTCCAGTAAATAGTATTCTTCGAAAACACCCACTTAGCTCCAAATTGAAAATAAATTATTCTCAATTACTGGTTACCCTAATTGAAAAACTGAAGGAATTTGTTCTCCAACAACCAATAATTAGATACCCATTCTTTTACTCTTGACCAAGCACGCAATACTTCTTCGAACCCCACTGGCAAACTCTAAGTAAAGGCGTGAGTTTGAAGAATTTATTGAAACGCGGTTAAAATCGTTTTATGGTGTCCAAGAATCGAGTTTCCCTTCCTGAGAAACTTATCGCGTTCTCAAATTTCGCATTCCACCTTATCGACCAAACGTCAAAGGTTAACGAAACTCATTGATTTATGCGAGTTGAAAACTTTATTAACTGCCAGTTAAAAGGCGCATTTAGTAGTTGAGGTAGAAATGGAATGAAAGAAAAAGAAGGAACGTCGATTCATAAACGTAGACTTTTGAACGTTGAGAACTACTAGTAGCTTGGAGAGGCAAAAAGGGTTAGAGGGTTGAACTTCTAATTAGTTGTGGAAATTCCTTCTCTCCTGTTGTAAAATATGACTTTAGCGTGCTTCTTACGATGATGGCTGCGACAGTTTGTTGAAATAACTTTAAGGATATGTATGGCTTGAATCGTTCGGTTTTTTCGACTTTTTAAGAAAAAGTTTGTCAAAGTTGGCTATCATCTTCTCCACTCGCCTCTTAGTTCTCCGTCCGTCTACCTCTTCTACCCTCACTACCCCTACTTCTCCACTACTTTCCCACCCTTCACCTCCCCTGATCCGCTTACTTTTCCTATTCTCACTTTCCCTACTCTCCCTCCCGTCACTTCTCATATTTTTTCTCTCCTTACTTCCCCTGCCTTTCCTCTACTAATTTCCCTCCTCCCACTTCCCCTACCTTTCCTTCCTTACTTCTTTCCTCACTCTCTCTGTCTTCACTTGCCCTACTTTGTCACCCTTCACTTCCCCTACTTTCCCTCCGTTCACTTCTCCACCTTTCCCTCCCCTCACCTCCCCTACTTTTACTCCCTCATTTCCTCTCCTCTCCCTCCCACTGTTTATCCTACCCTCATGTCTCTCCCATCATCACCCATGCGTTCCCTCCCGTCACTTCCCATAATTTTAATTTCGCTTTCAAAAATTTGATATGAATTCCATTTTTGAATAAATAAATTGATACTATGACTATGTTCCTCTTCTCATCTTCTGATATCACGTTTTTTCTGTCCATAAAAATTCTCTTTTCCTATGCAGCTGGCCAGATTTTTAGATAAACTAATTTGAAAAACAGGAATGTCAGTGAGGAGGGTGAATAAGGATTTACAAGAGCCAGTGATTAAAAATTGAAAAATTACACCTTAAATTATATAATTTTGATTTCGGAAGAACTCTTTCCTCCCCAATTTTTCCTTTCCTCAATTGCTCATCCTTCACTTGGCCTACTTTCCGAACCCTCACTTCCCCTACTTTTCCTTACCTCACTTTCCCTACTTTTCGTCCGCTTACTTCTCCTACTTTAACTCCCCTCACTTGTTCTACTTTCTCTCCCTTCAATTTCCCTACTTCGCCTCCCCTTACTTCCACTACTTTACCACCTCTCACTTCTCCTACTTTTCCTCCCATCACTTCCCCTACTTCGCCTTCCTTCAATTTGCCTAGCTTTTCCTCCCCTTACTTTCCCACCCCTCACTTGCTCTACTTTTCCTCCCCTCACTTCCCTTATTTTACCACCTCTCACTTCACCTACACTCCCTCCCCTCACTCCCCCTACTTCCCCTCCTTTCAATTTCCCTACTTTTCCTTCTTTTATTTCTCCTACTTTCCCTCCCCTGATACCCCATACTTTCCACCCCTCACTTCCCCTACTATCGTTTTCCTCACTTTCCATAAATTTTCCCCCTCACTTCTTCTACTTGCTCTCCCGGGGGAAAAAGCGTCTAATCGACTCTTTTTCTGTTTTTCTCAGAAGTTCGTTGCTTAGTTTAGATTTTAATCTCATTGATACTTCTGAAGTTGAAATACAAAACTAGAAAACATTTTTACCATTTTCATTTAAAACATTAAAAATGGAATAATTTCTCATTGAAGTTTTATTTATTTGCAATCTATAACTTTTGAACATGTTCATGTATAAAAAATTTAAAACTAAATTATCAAGAAATGAATAATTTTCTTTCTCAATTATACAGTCTCAAATTTAAAGCCACAATTCTTGAATAATTGTTTCAAGTTTGAATAAGTTTGCAAAATTAATCTTCCTGAAGTTCTGAGCCTTCAAATTATAAATAAATTCGAATTTAATTTAAAAAGATTTTATTAATTGAAATTGAATAGAATTAGTACCAGTAAAAGTATGCATTAGTTACAAGCTTCTTTTATAATGTTATATGTTGTAATGTTATATGTTATATCTTAGACGTCAGATTTCTATTATAATTGTATGAAACAATTTTTGCACTTTTCTAGTTTAAAAAGCAATCAATAAAAAATTCGTTTATGTGAACGTTCAGAACATCAAGTAGATACGTTCAAACGCTAAAAAAAATATTTGTTTTGAATCAAAGAAACCTTTTCTTTAACATAATTTTTTTCATTCAACCAAAAATAACTTCAAAATGGAGAAAATCATTTTAATCTAAGAAAAATTTCTATTGGAACAAAAAACCATTTCTGTAGACTTTAAGTCAACGATGAACACGATCGATGCACTTCATTGTTATTTATTTAAATAATTTTGTATTAGTGGAATGTAACTTTCGACTACAACAATGCAGAAAAGTCTAGTTTTTTGCAAATTTATCACCAAATTCCATTATCTCCTTTTGTGTTGAAACTTTTCATTACCTACCCATAATTTTTTAAACAATTTCGATTTTTTTAGACACTTTTATCGATAAAACAGATAAGATTTTCACTTCTTCTGAATGACATGAACTAATTAATTAATCGTTTGTGTTGATTTAAATTAAATAGGTAAGTTACTCAGAGAAGGTGCACATTTTTTATATTTGGTCAAAAAAATTGTCTAAACAAATGATAATTGTTTTGAAAATTGTACACTACTGGTCAAAAGTATTCGTCCACTCGGGTAAAATGGAATATGTACTCAATTTCTGCACAATTTTCGATTTCCCACCAAGACCAAGAACATAATCAGATATTCTCGAATTATATATGGAACCTTTTGCCCTAGCGAATCATTTAATTTTTTTTTCAAATATGATATGAATTACATTTGGAAATAAATAAATTGGTTATTTCAGATCTCCCCTCTCCCCTATCAGTCCCCTCGCTCCCACTCCTTTATCCTATACTGTCCTATCAGATCCTATCCGATTATATATTATCGTCCTCTCCACTCTCCTTTGACTTCCATCGCCTCCACTCCACTCCGCTCCAGCTACCTCACCTCCCCTCACTTCCCATGCTTTCCCTCCCCTCACTTCCCATACTTTCCCTTCTCTTACTACCATCATTCCCCCTACTTTTCCTCCACTAATTTCCCTCCCCTCACTTTCATCACTTTTCCTTCCCTAATATCCCCTACCTTTCCTCCCCTATTTTTAATTCCCGCACTACCCTTACATAGCCTCCGCTCACTTCTCCTACCTTTTCTCCCCTACATTTCCGCCCCTAATTTTACTCCCCTTTCTTCCCCACCGTCACTTACCCTACTTTCTCTCCCCTCACCTCGTATAATTTTCCTCTCTTTATCACCCATACTTTTCTTCCCCTTGCAACCCATAATTTTCGTCTTCTCACATCCCCTGCCTTTTCTCCTCCTCTAAACTTCGCTAAATTAAAGTTTGAAATCTCCTCTTTAAAATGAGACCAAGTACGTTATCAAATATTTACTCGTTCACGAATTATATTTTGAACATTTTGCCTGGAGATTATTTTAATCTTTTTTTCAAGAATTTGATATGAATTACATTTGGAAATATGCAAATAATTTGTTAATTTGACTATATTCCTCTTATAATTTTCTGATATTTTTTTTTCTTTTTATAGAAATACTCTTTACCTATCTAGCTGGTCAATTTTTTATATAAACGAATTTGCAAAACAGGAATGTCAGCAACTGTCGCTCCCGGTAGGTCGCAGTGACGATGCATCGTTGGCGAGAGGAGGCCTATCAATTGATTATATCGCTAGGGTATTAATTAATTAAGACTATGCCCTGGCCAACCTGTTCGTTAATGGACAATATTGACAACGTTTCATGATAAAGCTTTCTCGGTAATACAAAACATAAATGATTTATCGTAGCTTTCAAGTTTATAACATTGTAGGAGAAGAGCCTTCTCAAATACTCAATAATCTCTATTGATAGTCAGTTCCATTTAGCTTTCAGAAATCCAGTATGCGCAATATTTTCCCTATTACTCTACGTTTCCCCTTTTTTAAATTCACCTTTCCACCTGTTCTAGAAAAACTTCCCCTTTTCTCTTTAAATATACGATATTTGAAAATACAGTTGTTCGGTTTACATTTAGCCTAGTTTTACTGTCGTTGATCAGGAAGTTCATATGAAAAATATGAGAAAGGGAAGTGTAGGAGGACGTAACATATAAAAGAGGACGTATAAAGATGGAGGTATAAACTTTACATCAATCTAAAATTTCCGTGTTGCTTATTCAAGCAAGAAGTTCGTTCCGCAACACCGTTCCGACACAGTTCGCTGATCAATATCTCTAGCAATCATCCCGGGTAAAGAGCTTCACCAAGTCATCATATGTCATAGATCACTTAAAAATACGAAAGCTAACTGATAACGCCATAGTAAGATCCACACTTTTTACTCTAAATCACATCCACTAAGTGAAGCTCTCCACGAGGGCCCATTAGTATCCAAGATTGTTCGTTTCAGGCATCTCTCATTCCGCTGACACTCTTCATCACACATTTCCTACAATCTATTTTTCTCCACACTTTCCTATCTACTATTGAAAATTCGCGAAATAGGTCTATCTTGAAGATTTGCAATTGAAGATCTTTTAATTTTTAATGTGTATAATTTAAAATGATGTACTTTCAATTTTTTTAAATACTTCAATTTCGCAGATTTATAATTGTAAAATATTCGATTTTAATACTGCATGAATGAAAGATTTCAAATTTGGATGATTATGGGAATCAAAAGTCAAGTTTACAATTCTGAATCTTTTAAATTGAAGAAATTCTGAATAAAAATGATCAAAATTACAGCCTTCTTAAGGTTTTGATTGTATTTTTTTTTAAATTGTAATTTTATAGATGTATAAATAACATTTCTTAAATTTTGACGATTTTAAAGATCAAAAGATAAGTTCTCAATTCTACATCTTCCAAATTGCAGAAATTTCGAATGTGAATAATCAGAAGTACAGAACTTCCAACTGTAAAGCTTAAAGTTTGCATAATTGTTAATTGTAAATTGTCAAAATAAAAAGCTATTAAATTTCAAAGATTTAAAATTTAAAGTTTTGCAATTTTAGAGAGTTACAATTGAAAACTCTTGAGTTTTAGAGATTTAAAAATAACATTTCTTAAGGTTGGTTGATTTTTGAAATCAAAAGTCAAGTTTTCAAGAATAAATCGTCGAAATTCAAGAAATTTCGAATTTAAATAATAAAAATTGCAGCAATTTTTTATTTTAAATCGTCAAAATGAAAAACTGTTCAATTTGGATATTTAAAGTTCTGCAATTTGGAAGATTTACAGTTGAAAATTGTTGAACTCTAAAAATAAAGAATGACAAATTGTGCAATTTTCAAGACTTATATTTTAAAGGTATGTAATTTGGACATTTTTTTTAATTAGTGCAATGTTGAAGATTCAAAATTGTAAATTCTTCAACTTTCTTGATTTGCAATTTAAAATTCTTCAATTTTTAAGATTTAGGAAAAACTTTTCAATTCAAAAATGTATAGATGAACATTCTTACGATCTTGCAAATCAGAAGTCAAGTTTTCAATTTTAGATCTTTCAAATTGAAAAAATTGAATGTAAATCTTTCTATTATAGCTAATTTTACTTTTTTTTTAATTTTACTTATTTCAAACTGAACTATTTACAATTTAAATAAAACTGAAGGGTAAAATTTTTTTCCTTGAATCTATACAAATTAAATATTTTTTAAATTAACTATAATAAAGTACGATGATGTGGCTGTCCACATTGAAGATTTTTTAGTTTAAATTTGAATCACGATTGTTATTATGTAAGATATATTACAAGAATTGTTGTTTGATTAGACCAAAATGTCTGCACATACCCAAAAAAATCCAACTATTTGTCACGAAATTTCGGTACACGTAGCCACGGCCTTTTTTATTTTAAAATTGAAAAATTGTTTAAAACCGCAGCGTTTAATTTGAAACTTTTCATAGTGAAGTCGTTTAGTTTTTGAAATTAAACAATTTTGATTTTATAATATTAGACAATTTCTACACTTTTTAAATTCTACAATTTCTGAATTATCAATTGTACAAGTAAATTTTTCAAATATAAACCAGTTTTAATTGAAGATTTAAAAAATATTCGTATTAAAAATTTTAATAGATATATTTGACAAACAATATTTACGCAAACAGTTAAGATCTCCAGATACGTCAAAAATATTGGTATCCATGAAAATATTAAAATTGTGAAAGAAACGAGTTTTTTGAAACATATCTTACTAGCTAGAATTAATCAGTTCTTAAATTATTTAACTCGTTTCCCAAATTTGTATAACTCCTGATATTAAAACATGTGATATTATGAATTTTCAAACAGTTTTTTACTAGAAACCTAATTTAATTTATATTCATGGAATTTCTAATGATTTCAACACATTTTAATGGATTTAATGTGTTAATAAAATTTAATGTGTTGAAAAAGATGTAGTAAATTATTTAATTATCAAAATGTTTAATGTGTCTAGAATCTACCTTGGCGACCATGTTTCAAAGAAAAAGCCTCCTGAGATATTATTTTTTTATGAAATATACTTCAGATATTTAAATTAGCTTATTTCACGTTCGAAATTATATTTCTTTTGTGGTTAAATTATATGTGGATATATATATATATATATATATATATATATATATATATATAACCTACAATTGTGCATTTATGATTTATATGCTCGCAAATAAATAAAATTCAAATCTGCAGAAATAGGCACCTCAGACCGCAGTAATACATACACGGTATTCTTTCAACCGCAATAATAGATGCAATATGTTCTTTTTTCAATTTTTCAGAATTTTAATACGTTATGTTAGGTTCTCGTACTTGCCAATTTTTTTCAATGCACAAAATACATTTTTCTTCAGACTGAAACAGAAGAACCATATTATTTCAATATAAAATAGGTGCAAAATTTAATTGAAGTCAGGTTAAACCATGACACCGCAGTAATTGGGACACTTACCCTACAAAATTATTTTTAAGTGACGTAAATTTAATGGAAATTTTTTTATAAGCAATATTTTTGTATTAAAAATGCCCCTAAAACCAATTTTTTGTATGAAAGAAAAACTTTTAAGTAATGAATTTTCTGTTATCATGAGGAATGATATCTGTAAAAGTAAACTGTTCTTCCCTTCAAAATTCCAGTGTAGTGAAAATACAAAATTATGAAAAACATTATAGTTAAATAATTATTCAAATAATCTTAAAAAAAATTTGATGAAAAATTTCACACTGTAGTACGAATACAAATGGTCAATAAACATTACAGTTAAACAATTTGTTCTTTAAAAAAATGTTATAGCGACGTACATTTGATGAAAAACTTTTCTCTTTCAATTCCTTATGTACCAAGTTTTTTCTTTTGAAAAAATTTGTTTATTTTTGAAAAATGTCTAATTTTTAAGTTTGAAATTAAAATGTACTGAGTTTTTGGTTATCATTTAAAATTATTTCTGTGAAAGTAAAATCATTTTCAAAAATCGCACTGTAGTCAAAATATAAATTTTTCAACCAACATTTTAGTTATATAATTCTTTAATTATGCTTTTAAAAAATATAAACATTGTAGTTAAAGCATTCACTAAAATATGTAGTGAATTTTCTGTTATCATTAGGAATTATTTCTTTAAAAGTAGAAAAATGTTTCTTCCAAAATCGCGCTGTAGTAAAAATACGAAATTATCAAACATATTTTAGTTAAATAATTATTCTATAAAAATTTTTCACCGAACAACATTTGATGAAAACATTTAGACTTCAGTATTTTTACATTCTCATTCTAATGAGAAGGTATTGGTTTTATGTAAAATTTGACATAGTCGGTTTTCATCAAATCTCCACGTTTTGAGACCCCCTGAGCTAGAAAAAACGATTTTTACGAAGGTGTCTGTCTGTCTGTAGTCTGTCTGTTTGTCTGTAGCCACGATAACTTTCGAAAAAATGATCAGATTTTATTGAGCTTTGGCACACTTTTTTATGGCCGAAAAATAGAGAACGAGTTCGTTAACCAGCTATTTTGGATGAAAATCCAAAAAGTGAGCACATTTTGAAAATTTTTGAGACCACTTTTTTTGAAGATTTGAAAATTCTATGTACGGTTATTAGTAGTACGCAAAATGACGAACAAAATATTCTTATGACTCTTCGTGTTAAAAAAAATTACTGGAGTTATAGCATTTTCAAAATTCCAAAAAACAAACGAAAATGAACATTTTAAGCCGAAAAACGCATGATATGAAAAAAAGTCAAGAGGAGAAAAACGTTGATTCCTGAACACCCTATAATATTTTCATAACAACTTTTTGAATTTTTTGAAAAATAAAAAATTCAAATTTTGATCGCACAAAAAATTAATGAAAAATCAAAAAAGCCATTTTGCTATCAAACTATGCAAGATACCAGAAAAGATCATCTCACCAAAATTGTGCACCTAAAAAAGATATACAAATTTCTTATCATTCACCTTTTGATATGACGCGTAGTTTTTGTTTTATTCGTAAAAAACAGCATTGAAAATAGAAAAATCAAATTTTCGGACGAATATTACCAGCTACGAAAAAATGACCGAAACAAAATTTGTTCATCCAAGGCAGAGGTACAAATTTATTGTGACTCACGTTTGGATAGGATGCGTGGTTTTTTTTTATTCGTGAAAATAACATTGACAGTAAAAAAAATCAAATTTTTGAAAAAACAATGCAAGGTATGAAAACATATAAATGAACACAAATTGTGCATTCAAAAAAGACTTACAAACCCGTAATCAATTTTTGTGGTAAGAATATATTGAAAATGAAAAAATTAACTTTTTTGATAAACGGCACAAGCTAATATAAAATGTTAACTAATAAAATTTGTCGCCTGAATTATATCATTACTTTTCATTTGAAATCAAATACAAATTTAGCAATTTGTATATGAAGAACATATAACACGAAGCACAAAGTGCGCGCTCAGTGTATTTACCAAATCGCACGCCGTAAGTGCGCTCAAACTTTTTTGTTTCTATCATACGGTTCAAATGATTTTCAAATCAAATATCGAGCGCGAAGCGCGAGTGTCTGGATGAGAATGTGTTCCTTAAGGTCGATAGAACCTTGAGTAAATAAAGTTCCTTTTCAGTCTAAAATAAAAACAAATTTAACAATCACTTAATATGTAGAGGTTTTGATAATTTTATAATATTTGCAAACAAACTTTTTCTTTTCATCGAAGTCGAACACGAAGTTCAAAAATCTAGAGGAGCCGAGCGTAAAGCGCGAGGTGAATATATAATCGAGCGCGAAGCGCGAGATAAATATATGATCGAGCGCGAAGCGCGAGATCCAACAGTCGCGCGCCCTAGGCGCGCTCAAATTTGCGAGCGCAGCGAGCCGCGCGCGAAGCGCGCCATGAGAATGTGCCCGCGAAGCGGGCAGATTTTTGTTTTTTTGTTTTTTCGTTTTTCATTTTTAAATTAAAATGTACTGTATATTCTGTTGCCATTAGAAATTATTTCTGTGAAAGTAAAATTTTTGTTTTAAATCAAATTGTAGTAGAAATTATCAAAACATTGTACTTGAATAATTCTTCATGTATTCTTCAAACGGAAAGTATTCTGGAAACATTGTTTTGTGACATACAACATCTAGCTAATTTCTAGATGGCAAAATTTTAGCTAAAACAGCTAGATATTTAGGTAACACAGCTATATTTTCTTAGAAGATGAAATCCAGCTGAACGTCTAGCATAAAACTTTTAAAATTAAAGGTCAAACCGTCGACAACTGAAATTTAGTGATTGTGAATTCTCTTTTGTTAAAGCTCCTTCGGATTTAACGAAGACATTCTCATCGCGTGTCTCGTGAGAAGAAAAAGGTTGAAAGAAAATTTTCAGATCAGATTTAAAAACAATTTTGTTATTAAACATTTTCTTATACCTTGTGTCTTTTTCCCAAAAATTGAATTTGTTTATTTGTAATGTCATTTTTCATGATTAAAACAAAAACTACGCGTCTTATCAGAAAATGTATTTTTTTTTTATTTTTGATATAGTTTGACTGCAAAATAGAATTTTTGATTTTTTTTTTGCACGAACAAAATTTGAATTTTCGACTTTTCAAGAAAATTCAAAAAGTTGTTATGGTAATCTTGTAGAACTTTCAAAAAGTAAGGTTTTTCTTTTCTCGACTTCTTTTCACATCGTGCGTTGTTTGGGTTAAAATTTTCATTTTCGTTTCTTTTTTTGAATTTTGAAAATGCTATAATTTCGATATTTTTCTTTTTATCGAAAAAAGTCTAAGGTATAAATTGTTCGAGTTTTCGAGTACTACAAATATCTGTACATATAATTTTTAAATCTTGAAAAAAAATGTTATAAACAATTTTGAAAATGCTCTAACTTTTTGAATTGTTATTCAAAATAGCTGGCTAACGAACTTGTCCTTCTCTTTTAGGCCTTCAAAAAGTGATCCAAAACTCAATCCAATCTGATAAGTTTTCGATAGTTATCGTGCCTAAATACTACGGACTACAGACTAAGGGGGTTTCAGAACGTAGAGAATAAATGAAAACCGACTAAGTCAAATTCTAGATAAAACCAATACCTTCTCATTATGATGAGATTGTAAAAATTATTTGTTTGAATAAAATAAGCATTTTCCTTTGCGAATCAAGCCGGAAAAGTTTTTTCTTCTCTGATGTAGGTGATGATGGAAGTTAATCCTGAAAACCGACAAAACTTTTTCAAAGCTATGAACATTGTAATCAAACCCGCAGTTATTTTTGCTGTGAGTGAATTCCATTTTCCCCACATCGTATTGCTGGTTTACTGATGCTGAGCTCGTTATATTTAACGACGAAATTGCACTTTCCGTGAAAATTAAAGTTCACCCAGTGCAGTGTCGTGACCAAGAACGCTGTAATATTTTCTGCAATATCCGCTCTTTGTTAAAAATTTTCCCTTCCATTTTTGCTGATAAAAGAAGAAGGAAAGTTAGTGAGGGCGAATATTTCAAAAAAAGGAAGAAATGATTTAAAAATATATATATATTTCTTCGTATTCAATTTGGTTCATTAAATCTGTTTTACCAGTTTTTAATTTTGACGGTGAAGACTCATTCGAGAAGAGTAAATTTGTTTTCCTCGCAAAGAAAAAATTGAATTTCAAATAGAATTTTATCAAGCTGAGAGTCGATATTCTTTCATTAAAATAAACAATTTTTCTGAACGAAAATAGTTTTCTATTATTTTTCTTAATTAAAACCGTAGGAAGCTCGCTACATAGAGTTTTCAATTAAATTTTTTTTTAAATTGAAAAATATTCCTGGGCGGAAGGACTCTTTAAAATGTTGTTAATAACTTTCGTTGATTTCTATAGTGAAAAGCCGGACATTAAATTTCAATATCGCTAATGAAATCGCTCTCGAGCTGCTACGAACGTATGTTCGTTTCGTTATGAACAAGAGTCGTCTAGTTTCATATAGAGTGATTCAATAGAATATTTTCGGGGGAAAATACGGGTTGCCTAAACGCAATTATGATTACACAATGAGATCAGATTGAATAATTAAAATAGGCTACAATCAACCTGTAATAATCGTTCGGATGAAAAATCGAATCATTTAAAAATTCAGTTCAGTTGCCAATTATGCCATTCCCCTTTTTCCACTTGTTTGAAGAATTCCTCTTTTTTCCCCTGTTTTCAAGAAACAACTCCTTTTCAACCCTTTTTCTCGTTTTTTTCGCTTAAATTCGAACTGAATTTATGATAGAACCTGATGTGAGAAAATCCAACTATTTTTGGTTAAAAGTTGATTCTTTTTTGTTAAAAAGTCTACGATTATATTTTTGGTTCGGAATTCATCTCGTTTGTTAAAAATTTCTACTGTTTGATTGACAATTTAATTATTTTGTTAAAAATGTGACTATCTTGTTAAAGAGTTATATTTTTTATTAAACATTAAACGGATTTGGTCTTTTAGTTAAAAATTGATTTATTTGCGTGAAAATTTGTCTTTTTTGGATAAAAATTGATCCTCTTTAGTTGAAAATTCATGTATTTTGTTGAAAGTTTGTCTTTTTGTTTAAAAAATCATCTTTTTGGTTTAAAATAAAACTATTTGGTTGAATGTTTCACTCATTTGTTGCAAATTCGCTTTTTTTATTTAGGAGTTAATTTTTTCATCTTAAATTGTAACTTTTCTGTTTTTGATTAAGGATTGATATTTTTTAGTTGAATATGTCAGTATTTGGTTCGAAAATTCATGTATTAAATTTTAAAATTAAAAAAATGTAATCGTTGAAAATTCATTTTTTTAAGATACATAATTTTAGTTGAAAATGTAACCGAAAATTTGACAATTCCATTTTTGGTTAAAAACTTATCTTCTGTATTTAAAAATTCATTTATTTCTTTGAAAGTTTATCTTTTTTAGTCGAAAATTAACTATTTGATTGAAAATTCGACTATTTGATTGAAAATTCATGTATTTTTATGAAAATTTGTATTTTCTAGTAGAAAATTAATCTTCTTGGTTCAAAAATCATCTCTTTGTTGGCAAATTAAACTATTTTGTTTCAATTTCGTTCTTTCTTTGTTTGAGATTTCTTTTGTGAATTATAATATAATTATTTCATTTTTGATGAATATTGATATTGTTTAGTTGAAAATTCACGTATATGCTTTAAAAATTCATGTATTATGTTGAAAATTTGTCTTTTTGGTGATTGAGATTCATATTTTTGGTTAAAAAGGGAACTATTTGGTTGAAAATTAACTTGTTTAAGTGATAAGTTCTTATGGCACGGTGTGAACTCGCAAAACCAGCAAGATTTGAGGGGAAATACGGGTAACGCTTGACGGGTAACGCTTCCTCTCCTCTATCTCTTCTTTGCTTCTCCCACTGACTGACTCTTTCAATCCATCTCCCTCTCTCCTCTCTCTCTCTCTCATACAATATGATACAATGTGATACCATATCATATAATATGCTGAAATATGTTGCAGTACCATACAGTATGATGCAATACGACAAAATATGATATAATATTGCATAGTATGATACAGTATGATAGAATCTGATACAATATATGATACAACATCATATGCTATGATACAACATCATATGTTATAATACAATATGTTACACAATAATACAATATGATGCAATAATATACAATGTGATACAATATCATATAATATGATAGAATATGATACAGTATTATACAATATAATACAATACGATGCAATATGATACAATATGCTACAGTATGATACACTATCACACTACATTGCACAATATGATACGATGTAATGCAATATTATGTAATATGATACTGTATGATACAATATCATATGCTATGCTACAATATTATACAATATTATACATCCCAATACAATGTGATACAATATCATATATGATGGATTGTGATAAAGTATCATACAATATGATGCAATGCAATAAATATGATACAACATGGCGCAATATAATACAGTATTGTACAGTATGACGCAATGTGACGCAATGTGATGCAATATGATACAGTATGATACAATATCATATGATATGATACAATATGATACAGTATGATACAGTATAATACAATATGTTGCAGTGCGATATATCACGAAACAGTATCATACAATATGATACAGTATGATATGATATACAGCATGCTGTACCAAGTTACACTATGATACAGTATTATGATGATCTATGATACTGTATGATACAGTATCATATTCCATGATACAATATGATGTAATACCATACAATGTGATATAATATTATATACTATGATATTGTATCACATTGTATGCTAATGAAATTGATTATATAACTGACATTGAATAATATAACTGTTTTCAATACAATTACTTTCTCATTTCGAACTTACTCTCAAATCGTCTAATTAATTCGAGTAATATTTCAACTGTTTTTCATGTTGAGAGAGTTCAAAGAAAAACCACTTCAATTGACATCATATGAAGTTATCACTTCTGCCTGGCGTCCCACGACGGCTCACGTTTTTTGTGGTTGAAAATTCATATTTTTGATTACAAATTATACTATTTTCGCAGATGATGCCACTTTTTGGTTAAAAATTAAACTATTTGAAAATGTAACTATTTGGTAGGAAATTAACTTTTTTGTTGAAAAATAAAATTTTAGGGTTAAAAATTCCACTGTTTTGTAGATAATTCGTCTTTTTGGCTTCAAAATTCAACATTCTGGTTGAAAATTAATTTTTTTAAAGATTCACCACTTTGTTATAAAATTTAACTATTTTGTCAAAAATTCGTTTTCTTTTGTTGTGAAAATTAACTTTTTACCTGAAAATTGAACTATTCCATTTTTTGTTGAAAATGTTCCATTTTTTGTTGAAAATGTATCCTTCATAAGTTGTTTCAACTAGTACGTAGAAAATTCATGTCTTTTTTGAAATTCGTCTTTTTGGGTACAAAATTAATCCTTTTTGTTAAAAATTCATCGTTTTAATTGAGGCTTTAACTATTTTGTTAAAAATGTGTCTTTTTTTGTGTATTTACACTGGTTGAAAATTCTTCTTTTTTGTTGTGTTGAAAATTATTTTTTTCAAGTGAAAATTTAGCGATTTCAATTTTGGATTGAAACTGATCTTTTTTATTTGAAAATTCAATTATTTTGATCAAAATTCATCTTTCTTTATTGCAAATTAACGTTCTTGTTAACAATTCATCTTTTCGGGTTTGAGAGTTAACTTCGTCTATTTTGGTGGAAAATTAAACTTCTTGGTTTAAAATTCATGCCTTTTGGGAAAAATGCAAAATGTTATCATTCAGAATTGAAAAATCTATTATCCATTCAATAATAGACTTCCAATCAAACCATTTTTTAAATGCTCCTAGTCTTAAAATTGGAAATATTCCAAATACCATTGACTTTTTTTGCTTTATTCCATTTTTGACGTTTTGAAAGTCTTTTCCCTGTATAATACAGAATGGATAAAATAATATTTTATCGGTTGGAAAAAAAATGAAAAGAATAAGTGCTCTTTGGTATGAAGGGCGAGATTCAAGGGTTTCCTCGCCATAAGACAAACATTCATTGAAGTACTGCAATATATACAAACGCGATGAATTAATAATGCAACGTTTGGACGGACCCCGAGTTCTCTCAATGTTTCTTCAGTCGTCTTCGACTTATGCAATATCTTTTGATTTCATTTCTTTTTCGCTCAAGTATTTGATATTTTTTATTCATTAAAAGTATATGAGTTTAGAAGTTTTTTTTCACAAAATTAAATTACATTTTTGTTTTTATATTTTAATCAAACATAGAAGGGTGCTTAGGGTGCCTCATGAAATCTTTTTTTTTTAGATTTTCTAAAACCTTAAATCGGAAATTTCTTTCTTTTTGTGAGAAAATGATCCCCTGATTTTTTTAGATTGGAAAGAAAATATTTAGAGATCGCTGTGGAGGTTCTTGTACCGAAAAATTAATTTTTTAAAGTTTTTAAATTTTCATTTCTACAATTTTTACTATAACCTCTTGTGCAGGGCAGGCCATTCTTTATGACGATATGACGATAAAGTTGAGATTAAGAGGTCAAATTAAGCCCTAAACATTTTTTAAAATTATTTAACTTTCCAGAAATATTACTTACCTTACTGTGAATAATTCGTGATAATTGGAAAAAAATTAAACAATTCTTGCCCTAAAATTGAAAAATATATATTTTTTTAATTAATAATTTTTTGTTAGATGGAAGTCTGTGTTACCTTACTTTTTATATTTACTAGCATCATAACTATTTATTTTTTAGGTTTATTTTTTTTAAGGTTATATAAATATAATTTTCCTCAAATTCTTGAGAAAATTCAAAAACATTTTGGAAGATTTCAGATATGTCAAATAAAAATTTCAACAGGAAAATTAATTTTCTAACAAATATTTGAATTTTTAACCAAAAATCTCAACGAAAAATCTGATACTTGATATTTTGACGAAAAATATTTTTATTTTAAATCAAAAACAGTTTAATTTAACTAGAAAAGACAAATTTTCAACAAAATAGTTGAATTTTCAATCAAAAAAGATTTTTCAGTCAAGAAAGAAAAAAAAATTCCAACCAAATTATAGTTTGAGGGGAAAATCGTTTCTAGTACAAAATACAAATTTCGAATATCCATTCATTTTTTAAGTTCATTTGCTTATTCAGTTGAATCATAAGACATGTTTTTATTATCTTAAAACCTTTCAAAATCCTCAAAAAGCTTCAAAATTTCATACCGGAATCATAAAAAATCTGTATATTGATTTAAATTTCTTGAAATCTTTTCAAATTTCAAATTATTCTAGAAATTTATCCCAAGCTTCTAAATATCGTTCGAACTAAATTAAATTATCTCTAGAGATTTGAAAAATCTTTCACAATTAAAAATATTGTCTTGAAAAATTCTAGATTCTTTCTTGACAATTTTGCAAATCTTTTGAAATGTTTAAACAAATTTCAACAAAATCATTAAGAAGCTTCAAAATTTTATTTCGAAATCATAAAAAATCTACGTATTGATTAAAAATTTTTTAATTTGTCTCAAATTTTAAATTATTTGAGAAATTTTTCTCAAGCTTCTAAATATCGTTTGAACTAAATTTTATTATCTCTAGAATTTTGAGCAATATTTCAGTATTAAAAATATTGCTTTATAAAACCTTCCAGATACTTTTTTGATAATTTTGGAAATCTTTTGAAATGTTTAACAATTTTTTCAAGCAAATCTTTAAGAAGCTTCAAAATTGTATTTCGAAATCATAAAAAATCTACATATTTACTTAAATTTTTAAAAATCTTTTCCAATTTAAAATTTCTTTTGAAACTTGTTCAAAGCTTCCTAATATGTTTTAAATTAAATCAAAATTATCCCTTAAATTTTTAAAAATAATTAAAAATTAAAAAATTGCCATAAAACCTTCCAGATTATTTTTGGACAATTTCGAAAATCTTTTGATATGTTTTAAAATATTTAAAAATAATCTCTTGAAATTAATTTTTCAAGTTAAAATATAATTCTTGAAACCTTTCAAAATTCTTAAAAAGCTTCTTTTTCTGAAATTTTGAGTAAATTGTGTTCGAAATTTCCGATGATTTCAAGAGATTTTCAAATGTTTTTTGCAATTCGTTTGGATTTCGCCCTGAATTCTTATTAATTTATCCTGAATTCTTTGAAATCATTTTGAATCCTTCTAAATTCACACAATTTTACTCAATGTAGTGGATTTTTAAAAAGTTTTTGTTCAATTCCTCTTAAAGTGTTTTAAACTCACCTTAAATTCTTAGACATTTCATCAAATTATCTTTAATTTTTCTAAATTCATTTCAAGCTTACTCTCAATTCAATTAATTTTTTCGTATTTTTGAATTGTTTTGAACTTACTTGATTGTTTTTTAAAATCAGTTTAATTTCATCGAATTCTTCTAGTTTTCCTCAAATTCCTCTAAATTAACTCAAATTTTATTGAAATGAATGGAATATTTTCGATTAAACAATTTTTTTCCCAATTCAGTTAAATTCTTTTGAATTCAACTTAAATGTTTTTGTAGTCATTAGTCACTTCGGTGATTATAATTCAGTAGAGTTCAAAGATTTAAAGAGATTTCAAACTAATTTTTGGAATTCACCCTGAATTCTTATTAATTTACCCTGCATTCTTTTAAATTCTTTGGAATTCCCTCGGATTTTTTCAATTCACTTGAATTTTTTTTATTCACTCGAGTTATTCTAAATTTACGCAGTTCTTTAATTCAATTGACTTTTTTGAATTATTAAAAGTTTTTATTTAATTGATTCTCAGGCCTTTTATCCTCACCTTGAATTCTTAGGCATTTCATCAAAGTCTTTTCAATTCACTGGAATTTTTCTGAGCTCATTTCAAACTCACTGAATTCAATGAAGATTTTTCATATTTTTAAATTGTTTCACATTCATTTGATTTTTTAAATTAACTTATCCTTGAATTTTTATGAATTTCATCGAATTCTTCTCATTTACCTTAAATTCCTCTAAATTCATTTGAGTTTCACGGAAATCAATAGAATTTTTTCGAGTTAAAAGAAAAAAAGCGCGAAAAAAGTGGCCTATGAGCGTGACTGGATAAGCGAAAACTTGAAAAAGGGTACCCGTTTCGACGCGTACCCTTACCCGTAACAAAAAAATTTGTTTCTTTGCACAAAAATAAAAAAGAGGAAAGAAAAATGAGAAGGCAACCAACCAAATCCCCTTCCTTCTCTTTTTTATTTCTTTCGTCATATTGTGAAATAGATGGGATAATATAAAACACGTACTCGATCAAGTCAAAAAGATTTTATTAAAGGGATGGTTTTCATTATGAACTCAACTTATTTTAAATTCAATGGATCTTTTTAAAGGCAAAAATTCGGTACTCCCATAGGTTCAGTCATTTCTCCGATTTTAGCAGAAATAGTTATGGAAGATTTGGAGGTCTTTGCTTTCAAGAAGCTGAATTTATTTTTGCCCTTTTACTTTCGGTATGTTGATGACACCTTATTATGTATTACTCTGGCAACGTTACAGGCAGTTTTTGATGCTTTTAACAGTTTTCATCCAAAACTTCAATTCACCCGTGAAATAGAGAAAAATAATAGAATCAGTTTTTTGGACGTAGAAGTAATTAAGGGCCAGGATGGTAATATTATTACCAATTGGTATAGGAAAAGTACATATTCAGGTAGAACATTAAATTTCTTTTCGGCTTCTCCTTTTCAAAACAAAATTGCAGTAATCAAAAACTTAGTTGACAGAGCTCTAGGTTTGTCCCACATTTCATTTCACAAAGAGAATTTGAATATTGTTAGGAATATCCTTTTTCTTCCTCATAGAGGAAGCTTTGTAATGGTAACATTTTCCAAAAACTTTAAATTCATTTAATTGAACCTTCCCCAATTTAAAAATGTCTAATACAATGTTCTTAGCAATTGTCCGGATGTGTGTGTGGATGTCACACTTTTTTGTGAACACGATAACTTGAAAACGGTTGCAGACAAATTGATGAAATGTGAAGGGCTTATTTTCCCAAATAATATCTTGAAACTGACCGAAGGATTTCTGAAAATACTTGTTGCATTTTTTTTAGCACATAACAATATTTTAAAAATCGGTTTTTTATAGTAAAACTTTTTTCATTGACATAATTCAAAGTTGATGCAAGAAGATAAAAGATTCCTTGGTTCCAGACGAATCGATTGACCTATACTATTAATATATTTCATTAAAGCGTAGGGAAGTCATGGTAATTTATATATTTTAAAAATCGGGTTTTTATAGTAAAACTTTTTTCGTTAACATAATTTAAAGTTGATGCAAGAACAGAAAAGATGTGTTTATTCAAGTCGAATCGATTGACCTATAATATTAATAAATTTTATTGAAGAGTAAGGAAGCTATGGTAATGCATAATATTTGAAAATACGGTTTTTTATAGTGAAACTTTTTTCTTCAACATAATTCAAAGTTGATGCAAGAATATAAAAGATTCCTTGGTTGGAAACGAATCGATTGACCTATAATATTAATACATTTTATTAAAGAGTAGGGAAGTTATGGTAATTTATATATTTTGAAAATCGGTTTTTTATAGTAAACCTTTTTTCACTAACATAATTTAAAGTTGATGCAAGAACAGAAAAGATGTGTTGATTCGATTCGAATCGATTGACCCTATAATATTAATACATTTTATTGAAGAGTAAGGATGCTATGGTAATGCATAATATTTGAAAATACGGTTTTTTGTAGTAAAACTTTTTTCTTCAACATAATTTAAAGTTGATGCAAGAATATAAAAGATTCCTTGGTTGGAAACGAATCGATTGACCTATAATATTAATACATTTTATTAAAGAGTAGGGAAGTTATGGTAATTTATATATTTTGAAAATCGGTTTTTTATAGTAAAACTTTTTTCACTAACATAATTTAAAGTTGATGCAAGAACAGAAAAGATGTGTTGATTCGAGTCGAATCGATTCACCTATAATATTAATACATTTTATTGAAGAGTAAGGATGCTATGGTAATGAATAATATTTGAAAATACGGTTTTTTATAGTAAAACTTTTTTCTTCAACATAATTTAAAGTTGATGCAAGAATATAAAAGATTCCTTGGTTCAAGACGAATCGATTGACTTACAATATTAATACATTTTATAAAATAGTAGGGAAGTTATGGTAATTAATATATTTTTAAAGTCGTTCTTTATAGTAAAAATTTTCTCGTTCTCATAATTTAAACTTGATGCAAGAATAGAAAAGTTGTGTTGATTCAAGACGAATCGATTGACCCATAGCATTTATACATTTTATCGAAGAGTAAGGAAGCTATGGCAATGCATAATATTTGAAAACACGATTTTCTATAGTAAAACTTTTTTCACTAACATAATTCAAAATTGATGCAAGAACGGAAAAGATTCCTTGATTCGAGGAAAATCGATTGATCTATGTATACCATTAAGCCATCTATAATCATTTATAATATTTGAGTCATCTGTTTCAAACAGAACAACTTTTTTTATCGACATAATTCAAAGCTGACGCATGAATAGAAAAGACTTTTTGATCATAAATTTTCAAATAGAGTAATTCTGACAATTTTTTTATAGAAATCATAAAGCTGGGAAAGGGATAGGGTGCGACAGAACTTTTCCCTTCCCTTTTCCAGCTCAAAAAATTATCATTTCGAATACAAAATTTGATTCGTCTGATTTGTCTTTGTGTTAAAAAATTTGTTTTATTATTTTGTAGTTTTGCATTTTTTGTACATTTCTATTTTTAAATAGATCAAAATGAAGACTTTGGTTTGTCTATTATTCAAAAAAATAACTAATTCTTCATCTATGAGGAAGTAAATACATTTGCTAACGGGAAGCAAAGTGCTCGTGAAATAAGCACCATATAATTATAAATACAAACAAAGTGGAAACACTCGAGATCGAATTCACAGCTAGTTTCTTAATCATTGCCCACAAAAGTTGATTGAGCAACATATCACAATTAGAATTCAACAAATCAAAAACAAACAAAGTAACATTTTATCTACAGATAATCAGAAAGAATTGAGAGAATATAGTTCTTTCAATACTTTTTACATTCTCATTCTAATGAGAAGGTATTGGTTTTATGTAAAATTTGACATAGTCGGTTTTCATCAAATCTCCACGTTTTGAGACCTCCTGAGTCAGAAAAAACGATTTTTACGAAGGTGTCTGTCTGTCTGTATGTATGTCTGTCTGTCTGTAGCCACGATAACTTTCGAAAAAATGATCAGATTTGATTGAGCTTTGGCACACTTTTTTATGGCCGAAAAATAGAGAACGAGTTCGTTAACCAGCTATTTTGGATGAAAATCCAAAAAGTGAGCACATTTTGAAAATTTTTGAGACCACTTTTTTGGAAGATTTGAAAATTCTATGTACGGTTATTAGTAGTACGCAAAATGACGAACAAAATATTCTTATGACTTTTCGTGATAAAAAAAAAATTACTGGAGTTATAGCATTTTCAAAATTCCAAAAAACAAACGAAAATGATCATTTTAAGCCGAAAAACGCACGATATGAAAAAAAGTCAAGAGGAGAAAAACGTTGATTCCTGAACACCCTATAATATTTTCATGACAACTTTTTGAATTTTTCGAAAAATAAAAAATTCAAATTTTGATCGCACAAAAAAGTAATGAAAAATCAAAAAAGCTATTTTGCTGTAAAACTATGCAAGATACCAGAAAAGGTCATCCTACCAAAAATTGTGCACCTAAAAAAGATCTACAAATTTCTTATCATTCACTTCTTGATATGACGCGTAGTTTTTGTTTTATTCGTAAAAAACAGCATTGAAAATAGAAAAATCAAATTTTCAGACGAATATTACCAGCTACGAAAAAATGACCGAAACAAAATTTGTTCATCCAAGGAAGAGGTACAAATTTATTGTGACTCATGTTTCGATAGGATGCGTGGTTTTTGTTTTATTCGTGAAAATAACATTGACAGTAAAAAAAATCAAATTTTTGAAAAAACAATGCAAGGAACGAAAACATATAAATGAACAAAAATTGTGCATTCAAAAAAGACTTACACACCCGTAATCAATTTTTGTGGTAAGAATATATTCAAAATGAAAAAATTAACTTTTTTGATAAACGGCACAAGCTAAAATAAAATGTTAACTAATAAAATTTGTCGCCTGAATTATACCATTACTTTTCATTTGAAATCAAATACAAATTTAGTAATTTGTATATGAAGAACATATAACACGAAGCACAAAGTGCGCGCTCAGTGTATTTACCAAATCGCACGCCGTAAGTGCGCTCAAACTTTTTTGTTTCTATCATACGGTTCAAATTATTTTCAAATCAAATATCGAGCGCGAAGCGCGAGTGTCTGGATGAGAATGTGTTCCTTAAGTTCGATAGAACCTTGAGTAAATAAAGTTCCTTTTCAGTCTAAAATAAAAGCAAATTTAACAATCACTTAATATGTAGAGGTTTTGATAATTTTATAATATGTGCAAAAAAACTTTTTCTTTTCATCGAAGTCGAACACGAAGTTCAAAAATCTAGAGGAGCCTAGCGTAAAGCGCGATGCAAATACGCCCGAGCGCGTAGCGCGAGGTGAATACATAATCGAGCGCGAAGCGCGAGATAAATATATGATCGAGCGCGAAGCGCGAGATCCAACAGTCGCGCGCCCTAGTCGCGCTCAAACTTGCGAGCGAAGCGAGCTGCGCGCGAAGCGCGCCATGAGAATGTGCCCGCAAAGCGGGCAGATTTTTTTTTCTTTTTTTGGTCAAATTTCGAAAACTATTGAATTTATGTTTAAAACATTTAATATTCAGACTATTTTCCGTATACCATTTAAAATGGACTCAATAATAACTTTCGGTAAAGATCCTTTAGATTTTGAAAAAGGTGGTGTTGTTTACAAGATCACTTGCAAGATCTGTAAGATGACTTATGTGGGACAGACTGGCAGACTTCTTAATACTAGGATGGAGGAACACAAAAGTGATGTTCGTTTAGGACGTTGTTATAAGAGTGTTCTTGCTAGACATACGCGAGGGTTTGTTGATGTTGACCATGAATTTGACTGGGATAATGTTGAAATTTTACACAGTGAAAGTAATGAGAGAAACAGAGAATTCATGGAAATGCTTTATATTAAAAAACAAAATAAGTTGTCTATTAATTTAAAAACTGATTTGGATAAATTAAACCAAAGTTATTCTAGTATGATTAATTACATTTAGCAACAAGTTTTCATGGGTCTTGACTTTGTCTTATTTCTTGTTTTTATATAACGGATTTGTCTTTTGACCCACATTTAGTTGTCAGGTATCGAGACGATAGCGTCGTTATTTCGTCGCTGTTCCTACCTGTTCTAATTTTTCTTGCCTTGGCAAGGGTGCTGTGTGAGCACCAAAACGTTGGTAAATATTGTGCATGCTTTCATATTGTTATTTGATGATAATAAAAATAAAAAAAACAAAAGGAATAAAGAAGAGAAGGAAGGGGATTTGGTTGGTTGCCTTCTCATTTTTCTTTCCTCTTTTTTATTTTTGTGCAAAGAAACAAATTTTTGTTTGGCGTTTTTAGGAATTGCAATAGGAGCATTTTGTGGTGTTTCTCCAAATCTGATAGTTGAATTCTTGTTTTACTTTCAAGAAAACAGAAGATCTCGTCTTATTATAATCGGTCAATGTTATGTTGATTTCGATGTCAAGTGCGCCCCAAGGGTTGTTAAGACGACTTTAATAGGTGGAGGATAATATATTAGAGACTGAAGTCTATGGTCACACGGCCTTTTACGAGTTTCCGCTTAGTTTCGAACACTGAACGCCAAAGTCATTACGCCAAACTGCCCTGGAACAATTTCTCCAGTGAAAATTACACAGTGCAAGTCCACACCTTGTAGTCGCCGTATTTAACAAGAATTACTTTCAGGGTCACGGCACCATCGATTAATTATATCCGAGAAACTCTATACTGCGATCCCTGCCAATTTTCTCTCTGCTCTAGTTACTTTTGACTTTATTGAGAATGGCAATTTAGAATGAGGTATTTAATTATTCCCTTAGGAAGAGGATGCACTTTTCGCACGATTGATCATGGAAGGAAGACTTAATAGAAGAAATATTTTGGAAAATTTATATCTTCATGAGAAATACAAATTTTATATCGAGAAGCGAAAACTACTACTAGAATTGTTTTTATATCTCAAGAAGTCTTGATCAATTTCCAACATTAATTACAATAATATCAGGGTTGCTGCAGGTCAGGGAATTCCAGAAAGTCAGGGAATTTGAATCTGGTCAGGAAAAGTCAGGGTATTTAAAACTGGGCAGGAAATGCCAAGAAAAATCTTAAGGAGTTGCGGAATTTTGTACCCCCTCCCCCAACCCTCACAAAATCTTACTAAGATTTTATGAACATCGAAAACAATTATACATACACATTCTTTTTGATAAAATAAACGTGGAACCTTAATAAAATTAGATTTAGAAAATAAAATGCGTTCATAACAATTAGTGGAGAAGAATATAGGAGAAAAAAGTAGTATAATGAGTTGTGTGATCAAAAAAAAGAGGAGGAAAATAAAAGGTTTGAAGAAGAAGCGGAGATGGCTAGGAAGGAAGAAGAGGTTTGTAAGGTGGTAAATAGAGAGAGAAGAAGAAGAAAATGAGTAAACCAGGATATTGAGATGGTAGAATGGAAAAAATATTGAATGGAATTACTAGGAGGGGTAGAGAGGAAAGTTAGGAAAGGAGGAAAAGATGGTAGGGAAACAGATGAGGAGGAGGACATTACAAGGGAGGAACTAGTCAAGGCATTAGGGATGATGAAAGATGGATAGGCAACTGGTATAGATGAGATTCCAAATGAAGTATGGAAGTATGCGGGGACAGAACTAAAGGAATGGGCATGGATAATGTGCAATAGAGTATGGAGGTGGCCAGAGTTATGGAAAGAAGGAGTAGTGATACCAATAGTGAAGAAAGGCAAAGGGGAGGAGGTTAAAGATTATAGGGGAGTGACACTAATTCCAACACTGTATAAAGTTAATGTGACTGTTTTATCGGAGAGGTTAAAAAAAGAAGTTGTGGAGAAAAATATAGAGCCACCGAATCAGACAGGGTTTATAAAAGGGATGGGGGTGATGGACAATATATATGTTCTGAACTATTTAGTAAATAAGAGGATTAAAAGGGAGAAAGGAGCAATGGTGTAGCAATATTCGTGGACTTAAAGGAGGCGTTTGACTCATTAGACCGAGGCGAGATAGAAAAAGGTATGGTGAAAACGGGGATACGAGAGGGATTAATAAAGAGAGAATCGGAAACTTTTAGAGAGACAAAAAGCAAGGTAAAGGTAGGGGAGCAAGTAGGAGATAGTTCCTGGTTGGTGAGAGGAGTAAGGCAAGGATGTCCTCTGAGCCCACTTTTATTTGATATATTAATATCAGACTTGGAAGAAGAAATGAAGAGAAAAGGGTGGGGAGGAGTTAGGATAGGGAACGAAAAGATATATTATTATATACACTGGCATACGCAGACGATATAGTGTTGATGGCAGAGGATGAAGAAGGGATAGAGGGCTTGATTACAGGATTAGAGAAATACTTAGATGGAAAAAAGTTGAATTTAAATGTAGAGTTCATATAAGAGAAAGGATAAAGAAAGCAGCAGGGGTAATGAAACAGATATGGGGAATAGGAAAAAGAAGGTTTAAAAAAAATTGGAGAAGGAGAATCTGGTTATTTGATACGCTGGTATGGCCGGTATTAGGTTATGGAGCAGAGATATGGGGATGGAAAGAAAGGAAAGAGATTGAGAGTTTACAAGAAAGGTATATAGGTGGACGCTAGGGGTAGACTGGAGGACGCCGGGATATATGGTGAGAGAAAAAGCGCAAAGGGATAAATTAAGTACTAGAGCGGGAAAGAGGGCATGGAATTTTGAGACGAAGCTGAGGGAGGGAAAGGGAGGGGAGTTAGCGAGAAAGTCTTTGATGGAGGTAGAAGAAAGGAAAGGGAGGGGGTGGAATTAAAGAGATGGGAAGAAGAAAGGAGGGAGTTCTTTAAGGCTAGAGATATAGAAGACGGAACTGGAGTGAACTATGAAGAAGTGGAAAAAAGGATAGGGAAAGACAATTAATAGAAAGATGGGGGATGATTGAGGAATCAAAATATAATAAATGGTATAAGATGATAAAAAAGGAAGGAGTACCAAAGTATTTAGGAAAGGGATGGGGAGAGGAAAGATGGACCAGAATAGCAAGATTCAAATTGGGAAACGAGGTAAGGGCAGGTGTGTATTGGGAAAAGAAAGAGAACAGGAAGTGCAGAATCTGTGAATGGGATGAGAAAACATGGGAGCATGTATGGGAAGGATGCAGGAGAGGAATGGAGGATATTGGAAGCTGGCAAGAGAATGTGGTAAAGATTCTAGGGAAGGATGGTTTGGGGGAAGAGTGGATGAAGAAGAAAGAGGGTGCTAGGGGAGCAAATGAGAAAGAATGAAAGAATGGATGCAAAAAAATGGCAAAATGGAGTTACAAGCGAAGTGAAAGAAAAAGGAAACGGAATTCGCTTAAATTAGAAGCGTAAAGGTTTTTAAGTAATGGTTATGTAATAGCATAAGTAAATTAAGATGCGTTTGCGTTATCGCTCTCTCTCTCTCTCGCTTGCACTCTAGCTTTCGATCGCTCGCTCACTCATTCGCTAATACGTCCCAAATTGCGCTATCAAAAATAGAAATAAGGATACAGACATATCATTTTCTGTAAATAGATGTAAATAACTGTAAATAGTAAGAATAAGATTTTACAAAACATGTAGAAGGAAGTGTTGTAAGAGATGGAAGTCATGTAAACCCTTAGGGGACACATTATGAATAAAGAAGAACAAGGAATTCTTACAAACATATAATTATATATATATTTATTTTATAATTTTTTTGGTTGAGAATTCATCCTGTGGTCAAACTTTTGATTATTTTGTTAAAAATTCAACAATTTTGTTACCGAAGCTCTTTTTGGTTGAAAATTCAACTACTGTTCGACAATTCATCTTTTTGGGTTGAATATTGAACTCTTATCGTAGATGTTTCACCTTTTTTGCATCAAAATGCAACTCTTTGGCTGAAAATTAATCTGTTATGTTTGAAGATTTAACTATTTTGTCGAAAATTCTTTTTTTTTTGGTTAACAATTCATCATTTTATTTGAACGGTCTTTTTTGTTTAAAATTTAACTATTTTTTTGAAATATGTTTTTTTGTGGGCGATTTGTCATTTTAGTTGAAAACCCTTTTTTCAGTTGAAAATTAGATTTCTTAACAGAGAATTGAACTATTCCATGTTTTGAGGTAGAATATTAATATTCTTGAGTAGATAAGGTAGGGGGGTTCTGGACCACTTTTACAAGAGGGATACTGGACCAGGGATACTAGACCACTTTTACAAGAGGGATACTGGACCACTTTTACAAGATAAGTAGGCTGCGTTCTGGCCCGATTAGTATTAGTGCGTGTTTGTGTGAGGTAAGCCTGTGTGCGTGTGTCTGTGTGAGGTTGACATCG
>CAKNYM010052264.1:170546-180840 GCA_932195095.1 Andricus curvator
TATCGTATCCTCATCATGCTCATCCTTCTCGTCCTCTATTCTTCCACATACATTTTAATAGTTTATTTAACTTAATTTAGGATAACTCAAGATTCAACAGGGAAACCGTGATTACAACTACAAGAAAAAGCAGCATATCCTGTGGTGGCGCACTCTATGATAATCTTTGCTAACCTCAGGTTCCCGTTTCAGTGAAACAAAGTTTCGTCTACTAAGTTGGAACATTTGAATCAACTGTATATCCATTATTCTGTTAACCAGAAATCCTTGTCACTTTAAAAATGGATTTATTTAATATACGTAATCAATACTTCATTCAGCATTTTTAGTATTATTGAATTAAATTTCTATATCACTAAATGTTGATTTAAGAGTTCTAGAAAGTAGGTGTTCATGTTATCCCTAGATCATTGTATTATTTTTTAATGTTTGATTCGCAGTATTCTTGCATTAGATTTTAATGTTGCTGAATTTATTTCATCATTCATGGTACTTTATTTCAATGTTTCAAGTAAGTGAATTGAATCTTTTTAGCAGATTACTCTATTATGCGAAAGATGATTTCAACGTTTCTCACAGTTCATTATAATATTTATGTAGCTGATTTTATAAATTCTAACAAGAGCATTCGAATTATATGTTTTTTTCATCCCAAAATAGTTTAATCAATATTATTAAAAAATTATTACGTGGCTACCAGGTATTAATTGCTAATAGATTATGTGACATCTGAGTTATATCGATTTAAGATTCTAAATCTCTTACTGTGATCCACTGGATGTAATAAGGTCTCTTAAGAATCTGTTGGTATTTTTCAAGATTCATGCATAATTTTTATATGGTTTGATTCATTTGCAGAGGCATGCTGTGAGATTTATGATTATTTTTTTGAGTCGCTCAATCACAAAGCCGTCTGAAATCTTGCAAATGTTACAAAATTATTTTTTTTGCAATACATAGCTCTCTCTCTCTCTTTCTCTCTCTCTAGCTTACACATACACACATGCTTTATACCTTGCTGTCACTTTATTGGGAGTTGATTTTTTAGAATATAAAAATTAATTTACTCTATAGCTTATAAGTAAATTATATCACATGGTTCTCTCTTGCACATACTTCACTCATATTATTATTTATCCTTTCTTTTCTTCATCATAAGAAGGTGTTTCGTGGACTTTCTTGAAACAGCTTCTTCTTTATTTAAAACCCATTGACGTTTATGTTTAAACCAATGAGATGATGTCATAAATATTAGTTTGAATAGAAAAACTTCGTTTCTGTTGTAATAAACATTCACCTAACTCCTCCAAATTGTCATATCAGCTCTCGTTTCAGCACTTATTTGGATGCTTCTTTGTCTTGGTTGGATTTATACTTTTTCTATGGTATATTCATCATTTTTATTGTTACGTATGATATAATAAGAGTAAAATATTTTTAAAAAATGAGTTCCTTCTCCTTTTTCTTTCGTGGAAAGCAATATATGCATTTGTATTCATAAATCAGAATTCTCCACTATACATATACGTATTACCATCTCTGCTATTAATCTTCCTTTCATATCCTGAACATTTTCAAATATGAATATTATTTCATTGATCATACAATTTTCACTGAAAAGCCATTATCGAACAAACCACTATTCTTTTAATATATACTTTAATTCAACTGTCTTTCAGTAGTGTCAATTGAGCAAGCTCTTCCAATAAACCGAACACAAATTGAATAATTATGTATTATTATATATCCTCATATTATTATTATTATTATGAAACTACATGTACAATGTTTTTTGAAACTTTTTCTGAAAAAGCTGCTTAGACAAATTTGGCACTTACAATTGCGCAATATTATTTTGTGACTATCTGTGGAATGGTCTTGATGTCGGTAAAGTAGAGATGCACCTTCCTTTTGGAAAAGTGACTCAGTACCCCTCTTGTATTAGTGGTCCAATATCTTGCATCTAAATACATAGATTTGGCTCAGTAGCCCTCTCGTGAAAAAGTGGTTCTGTCTCCCTGGTTCAGTAGCTCTCTTGTATCAATGTTGGTAAGGATGATGTTATCAAAATATTTCAGAAACTTAGCACGGACATGAACCACTTTAACTGTAAAATGTTCTCTAATAATATATCTTAAAGTTCTAGAAGTTTTTCTAGACTGCAGAATGTTTTTCACGAATTATTTGCACACTAAATAAAGACAGGCATTTTTAGTTGAATATGTTATCTATAAGGAAGCAATAAATCATCCTTGTTTTTCTTGCAATAACTATATGACGCAGTAGAAATTGACAGGACGAAGCAAAATATAACCTTGAAAGTATTTACGCGACATTCTTTAGATAAGAAATAACCTTGAAGCTGTATGAATTCAGAATTGCGCAATATTATTCTTTGATGTCATCAGGACCCTCTTAGAATATATATCCAGAGTCCGTCTTGTAACAGTGGCTCAAAAGTGAGATCCAAAGTCCGTCTTTTAATGCGTATCGAGACCCCATCTTACTTTTTGCTTCAGAACCCAGCTTTACCTATCTGATGGATGATTGAAAATTTCGAAATATTTGATTATATATTTATTTTGTATTTAGCTTGTTTTTTATACATTTATTTTTAATTTTCAACGTGTAATAGGCAAAACTGGCCTTTCCAAATATGTGAGTAAGCCTGGAATAAAATGCATTCTGTATTATCTCTCTTTCGAGCCTCAAAATTGTTTGCAGTATCTTATTTCATGTAACACAACACGTCGAGAGGTTGACGGACCTAGCATATGACAAAAGAATGATTATTTATCAAACGTTGGGGGTTGACTATGGAATCAAACTTTTATGAGCAGTAAAAACAAGTGATCTCTAGATAACGAAAACAGGGACTAATGAAATTTATGCAGACACGGTCAGTGCATCAAATGTTTTCTAAAATCAAAACGTTTAAACACATCTGAACATTATCTCGAGTCCTCGCTCGCTACTCGATACTAGAATAAAGCAATAAGAATCCCGAGCATATGACCTTACTCGAAGAAATGCTTTATTCCTTTAGATACTCTTTTACCTATATTATTCGATTGGCTTGAAATTTTTTTTAATTTTAATTTTTTTTTATCTTCCTCTTTATCCTTGAGTTCTAGAAGATTCTACATTATAATCAACACGTTGGGATATAATTTTTTGCAACGCGAAATGTAATGTGTTATTGAAAATAACCTTGAACTTGTTTACGAAAAATGGCGCAGTATAGTTTGATGATGTCATCAGGAATATTCTAGAAAACTAAGCACATAGCTCTTTTTATAGACGCTTACCCCCTCTACCATTTTTCTGGAGACTTTTGCACAATGTTGCCAGATATTGCATCATATGATGCAACAAAGTTCTGGAAGATTCTATATTATAATCGACACGTTTGGAATATAATTTTTTGCAACGCAAAATGCAATGTGTCATTAGAATAACCTTGAACTTGTTTACGAAAATTCTTTCCAGAAATTTCGCAGTATAAGTTGATGATGTTATTAAGAATATTCTAGAAACTAAGCACTACAGCTGTAGAATATCGGTAAGGTAGGTTTTTATGGTTTCTGATAGTAAATATATCTACCTCTTTATTTCAAAGTTCTAAAACGATTCAACATTGTAGAAAAAAATTTGACCGCAGAATTAAATTATTTAGCTGGAAAGCAATAAATCATCCTCGATTTCTATAAAACTATATTATACAGTAGCTTTAGTGGATGTTTGAAAATTTCAAAATATTTGCTTTGTATTTAGGTTAATTTTCTTATAAATTTAAATCTTCAACGTGTAATAGGCAAAACTGCCCTTCCTAAATAAGAGATGAAAAAGATGATGAAAAACGAGCATATATCTGTGAATAGAAAAGTTATGTGACCTCATATCATGTGTCGTTAAGAAGCGATAAGTCTCGGACAGTGCACTCTTAATATATATAAGTTAAAGCACGTGTGAAAAAGCTTGGAATAAAATGCACGCTGTATTATCTCTCTTGAGTCTCGAAATTGTTTTGCAGTATCTTATTTCATGTAACACATCGAGAGGTTGACTGGACCTAGCATATGGCAAAAGAATGAATATCAAACTGTGCGGGTCGACTAAGAAAGCGAACTTTTGCGAGCAGTAAAAAGAACTGATCTCTAGAGAACGAAAGCAGAGTCTAATGAAATGTGTGCAGCTTGAGACTGCCGATGCATAAATGCTGCTTCTGAAATCAAAACGTCTAAAACAAGTCTGGACGTTATCTCTCTAGTCCTCGCTCGCTACTCGATGCCGGAATGAAGCGATAAGAATTCTGAACATATGACCTACCATAAGAAATGCTTTATTCCTGTAGACAATCTCTTAACTATATTATTCAAATATTTTTTAATTTTAATTTTAATTGTATCTTCCTCTTTATCTTTAAAAATTCTAGAAGATTCTACATTATAATCGACACGTTTGGGATAAAATTCTTTTTTGCAACGCAAAATATAACCTTGAAAGTATTTACGCGAAAAATGCTTGAGATAAGAAATAACCTTGAACCTGTTGTTGCATGAATTCAGAATTGTGCAATATTATTCTATGATATCACCCTCCAAAAATACATATCCAGAGTCCGTCTTGTAAAAGTGACTTAGAACCCGTGGCTTAGAACCCGTCTTGTAAAAGTGGCTTAGAAACCGTGGCTTAGAACCCGCGGCTTAGAACGCGTCTTGTAAAAGTGGCTTAGAAACCGTGGCTTAGAACCCGCCTTGTAACGCGTATCCAGACTCCGTCTTACTTTTTGAGTTAGAAACGCGATAAATCATCCTTGTTTTTCTTGCAATAACTATATTACGCAGTAGAAATTGCCAGGACAAAGCAAAATATAACCTTGAAAGTATTTACACGACAAATTCTTCAGATAAGAAATAACCTTGAACCTATTGTTACATGAATTTAGCTGGCACAATTGCGCAATATTATCTGTGACGTCATCAAGGAATGTTCTAGAACGGTCTCGATGTCAACCTCACACAGACACACGCACACAGGCTTACCTCACACAGACACGCACTAATACTAATCGGGCCAGAACGCAGCCTACTTATCTTGTAAAAGTGGTCCAGTATCCCTCTTGTAAAAGTGGTCCAGTATCCCTCTTGTAAAAGTGGTCCAGTATCCCTCTTGTAAAAGTGGTCTAGTATCCCTGGTCCAGTATCCCTCTTGTAAAAGTGGTCCAGAACCCCCCTACCTTATCTACTTTCTTGGTGAAAAATTCATATTTTTGGTGGAAAATTCATTTCTTTGGTTAAAATTAAAACTATTTCGTTGAGTCCTTTTTTTTTTTTGTTAAAAATTAATTTCTCAACTGAGGATATAAATATTCCATTTTTGGTTGAAACTTTATCTTTTTTAGCTGAAAATTTATATTTTTGGTTGAAAATTCGTCTTTTTTGGTAGAAAATTAATCTTCCTAATTTCAAATTCATTTTTTGTGGAAGATTCATCATTTTAGTAGAAAATTTATCTTTTTTGTTTATATTTCACGTTGAATATTTGTTTAGTCGAAAATTCCATCATTTGGTTGAAAATTCGTCTTTTTTGTAGGAATTCAATCTTCTTGGTGAGAAATTCATCTATTTGTTGGAAATTTAACTGTTTTGATGAAAATTCATTTTATTTTGATAAAAATTAATGTTTTCCACTGAAACTTCAACTATTATACTTTAAGTTGAAAATTTATCTTTCAGTTGATTTATGTATTCTGTCGAAAATTCGTCTTTTTGGTTGAAAAATCAACTATTTACTATTTTTTTAAGACTGTTTTCTTGTTTAAGATCTGCCAGTCTGTGTATGTGTTGTTACTAAAAAATTTACGATTTTAGAAACAAACATTTTTTGCATTATCATTATTGATATCCTAAGTATAAGGTTTTTTTTATACCTGAAAGAAACGTTTGTAACGCTATAGCGGAAATTTCAATAATTCCTAAAATTATTATTAATGGAAAAATTGGAGGCGATTTAAATGGAAACATTTCTAATTCTAATTGTTTCAGAACCAACCATTTTTAAACAAGCGTTCACATTTTAAAAATTTAAAACAAAAAACCTAAAAAATGGAACAATTCTAATATTAAAGCGTTCTAAATGTAATAATTGAGCAACTGTCTATTATAAGCATTTTTTTCCGTGTGAATTGACAAACGATTTATTCAATTTTAATGTAAGTTTTCTCTAAGTTACAGTGGAAATATATAAATCGTTTAATATTATTAAAAGAAATTTAAGTTTTCATATGATGTTGACGAAATTATTATATTTGTCACTTTTTTACCTTATTTTTTATGCTGAAATTCAATTCAGTTTCTTTCTACGCTAAATATCGCACCTTTTTTTTTGAAATACATTATATTTTGTGGGCGATTTATCATTTTAGTTGAAACCCCTTTTTTCAGTTGAAAATTAGTTTTCTTAACAGAAAATTGAACTATTCCATGTTTTGAGGTAGAATATTAATATACTTTGTGAAAAATTCATATTTTTGGTTGAAATTCATTTCTTTGGTTAAAATTAAAACTATTTCGTTGAGTCCTTTTTTTTTGTTAAAAATTAATTTCTCAACTGAGAATATAAATATTCCATTTTTGGCTGACACTTCATCTTTTTTAGCTGTGAATTCATATTTTTGGTTGAAAATTCGTCTTTTTTGGTAGAAAATTAATCTTCCTAATTTAAAATTCATCTTTCCGCTCGAAAAGTCAACTATTTGGTTAAATATTCATTTTTCGTGGAAGATTCATCATTATAGTAGCAAATTTATCTTTTGGGTTTATATTTCAAGTTGAAAATTTGTTTAGTGAAAAATTCCATTATTTGGTTGAAAATTCGTCTGTTTTGTTGGAATTCAATCTTCTTGGTTAGAAATTCATCTGTCTGTTGAAAATTTAACTGTTATGATGAAAATTCATTTTATTTGGATCAAAATTAATTTTTTTCAACTGAAACTTCAACTATTTTACTTTAAGTTGGAAATTTATCTTTTAGTTGTTTTATATATTCTGTCGAAAATTCGTCTTTTTGGTTGAAAAATCAACTATTTACTATTTTTTTAAGACTCTTTTCTTGTTTAAGATCTTCCAGTCTGTGTATGTGTTGTTACTACAAATTTTACGATAAATTTAGAAACAAACATTTTTTGCATGATCATTATTGATATCCTAGGTATAAGGTTTTTTATACCTGAAAGAAACATTTGTAACGCTATAGCGGAAATTTCAATAATTCCTAAAATTATTATTAATGGAAAATTTGGAGGCGATTTAAATGGAAACATTTCTAATTCTAATTGTTTCAGAACTAACCCTTTTCTAAACAAGCGTTAAAATTTCAAAAATTTAAAACAAAAAGCCTAAAAAATGGAACAATTCTAATATTAAAGCGTTCTAAATGTAATAATTGAGCTTCTATTATTAGCATTTTTTCCCGAACGATTTATTCAAATGTTCATGTAAGTTTTCTCTCAGTTACAGTGGAAATATAGAAATCGTTTAATATTATTATAAGAAATTTAAGTTTTCATATGATGTTGACGAAATTATTATACTTGTCACTTTTGTACCATATTTTTGATGCTGAAATTCAATTCAGTTTCACTCTACGCTAAATGTCCCACCTTTTCTTTGACAAAAAAAAAACTAAAAGTTTGGCAATAATTCTATTTACGAGCTGTCGTGACAGCTTTTCGCAATTTTCATTGGTGTTCGGTGAGACCATAAAGTGATTAAGTGGGACGACACGCGAGCATCATTCTCTCTGAAATATCCTTCTCTCATTTGGCCGCGTTTTACGAACCTTTTTACGAGCATTCTCTGAAAACGTGCTACCGCGATGCAGATTCGTGTCTGCAATAATCAGCTTTCGAAGACTTTGGATTGCAATTTCTTTTATGATTTTCAAATAAATTTGTCGTATTTCTCACTCGTAAAATAACGCCGGATGCTTAAAATCTTTATTCACCTTGTGTGGGTAGATCAGCGCCCTCTCCAAGTTCATAACATTTTACGCATCGATTTTTACACGGAGAATATTTGTGTGTTCAATTTTACATAACTTAGTTCGGTAAACGGAGGACATTACGGCATTCTATTAAAATTTCACTTTCAGTCATGTAAAATGAAATAGGGTAATATTTGATGTGAAAATATGAATTATTAATATTAATTCATTACAATTATAGATTTTACAGAAAATCTTATATTATTTGAGAAAGTTGTACATGATTTACAGAAGTTTCCTTATTATAGCGAGAAAATTCCAGTGAATTCAATATGAATGAAGATTTTTTCCACTTACTTACAATTATTTCTTTTGGTGGAAAATTAGTTTTTTTATTGAAAATAATTTTTTTTAACTAAAAAGTGAACTAAATTTTGTTTTGAAATTTTTTTATTGACAGTTGATCTTTTCGGTAAAGAATTCATTTGTTTTCTTGAAAATTTAAATACTTCTACGAAAATTGAAGTTATTTGCTTAGAAACTTATTTCTCTATCTGAATATATACCATTAAACCATTTCCCTTTCAGGGTAGGCGTGACACTACCCGATTCGGGTAGTGTTGTTTCTAGGGTTTTCTTGTAGTTATAAATAACTACAAGTGTGGGCTCACCACACCCACGATGTGCCAACAGCACTCATGTCAGTATTCTTGAATGGTCACCCATCCAAGTACTAACCGCGTCCAACGCTGCTTAACTTCAGTGATCTGACGAGAACTGGGTTTTTCAGCGTGGTATGGCCGTTGGCCATTGAAAATTTAACTAATCTATTTTTTGTTGAAAATTTAGCTTTTTTAGTTAAAGATTTATCTATTTTGTTGAAAGTTTGTCTTTTTTGGTAGAAAATTAACCTTTTTACTTAAAATTTATGTATTTTATTTAATTTCTTTGGTTAAAAAATAGTTTTTTCTTATTAAAAATTAATGCTTCAAACTAAAAATTTAACTCAATTTCTCATCGAGATTCTTTTTCATACAGATTTAATCTTTTTGGTAAAAAATTCATTTGTTTAGTTGAAAGTTCATTTTATTTGTTTAAAAACTTATTTCTCTAACTAAAAATTAAACTATTCTATACTTTGTTAAAAATGTATGTCTTTTAGTTGAAAATTCATCCATTTAGTTGAAATTTTTTTTTTTTAGAATTTTAAATTAGATTAAAATCAAATTCAGAATCCCATTTAACGTTTTTTTGTTGTTTTATTTTCAGGAATTCTATACATTAATCTTTTTGGTTGAAATTTTCATTTCTTCAGTTGAAAATTATTTTTTATATTAAAAATTATTTTTTTTAAATAAAAATTTGAAAATTAATTTTTTTTACTACAAATTTAAATATATTCAATTTTTCATCAAATTTTTCTTTATCGCCATTACATCTTTTCGGTTGAAAATTCATTTGTTTGGTTGAAAATTTATTTTATTTGTTTAAAAACTTATTTCTCTAACTGCAAATTAAACTATTCTATTCTTTGTTTAAAATGTATGTTTTTAGTTGAAAATTTGTCTTTTTTTGCTAGAAAATTCATCTTCTTGGTTGAAAATTCACCTAATCGGTGAAATGTTTTTTTTTTCTTTTATTTGAAGATGCATTATTTTAGTTGAAAGTTCATTTCTTTTGTTGAAAATTGAACAAATTTTGTTGAAAATATGTTTTTTTTTTGTAAAAAATAATTTTTCCAACGAAAAAGGTAGCTACTTCATTTTTGCTAGAAAATTGATCTTTTTAAGTTGAAAATTCAATTATTTTGTTCAAAACATTTTCTCTTTCATGAGAAATTCAATTATTTATGTAGAAAATTCATATTTTTTTGTTATAAATTCAACTTTGTTTTCAAACATTAGTCTTCGGGGATCTCCGATGTTTTTTCATCACCCGCATTTTTATACGTCAATTTTTAAATACATTCTACTTTTATTTAGTAACTTAATAAGTATTCACGGAAAAAAGTGGATCGTTAAAAAAACTCTGTGAACCAGCAGCTCTAACTATTTTAAATTGAAATGCAGCTATTCGTCGGTGAATTTTGTTAAAATTACTATTTCGCATTCAGGTTATTTGAACTGACTTCTTAAAAGATTAGGATGAACAATTTCAAATAGTAGGATGCACTTCACCACTTGGTAACCGTCCACACTCAGGAGAATAAGAGTTACTATTTCGTGTAGTATGCCTTACTTATGTGAAGAGTAACTTTGCCGATTTCGCATTGTAACGCATATATGTATATATGCACTGCACGCATTCT
>CAKNYM010052264.1:199614-228928 GCA_932195095.1 Andricus curvator
TTATATATTTTGAAAATCGGTTTTTTATAGTAAAACTTTTTTCATTAACATAATTCAAAGTTGATGCAAGAATATAAAAGATTCCTTGGATCTAGACAAATCGATTGACCTATAATATCAAAATATTTTATTAAACCGTAGGGAAGTTATGGTAATTTATATATTTTGAAAATCGGTCTTTTATAGTAAAACTTTTTTTATTACCATATTTCAAAGTTCATGCAAGAACAGAAAAGAAGTGTTGATTCGAGACGAATCGATTTATATATAACTAGCGGACCCGACAGACGTCCTGTATCAACAATAATTTATAAATAAAAAATTAATTAAATAAACATTTTCCAGTGGACTGAATTGTGAATCTAAACCATTCTCGAATCCACTGGAACACACGCAAAAAATTTCATCAGAATCGGTCCAGCCGTTTAGGAGGAGTTCAGTCACATACACACGGACAGAAGAATTATATATATATAAAGATATTAATACATTTTGTTGAAGAGAAAGGAAGCTACGGTAATGCATAATATTTAAAAATACGGTTTTTTATAGTAAAACTTGTTTCATTAACATAATTCAAAGTTCATACAAGAATATAAAAGATTCCTTGGATCTAGACAAATCGATTGACCTATAATATTCAAATATTTTATTAAACCGTAGGGAAGTTATGGTAATTTATATATTTTGAAAATCGGTCTTTTATAGTAAAACTTTTTTTATTACCATATTTCAAAGTTGATGCAAGAACAGAAAAGATGTGTTGATTCGAGACGAATCGATTGACTTTAATATTAATACATTTTAATGAAGCGTAGGAAAGTTATGACAATTTATATATTTTGAAAATTGGTTTTTTATAGTAAAACTTTTTTCAATAACATAATTCAAAGTTGATGCACGAATATATAAGTTTCCTCAGTTCGAGACGAATCGATTGACCCACAATATTAATACATTTTATTGAAGAGCAGGGAAGTTATGGTATTTAATATATTTTTAAAATCGATTCTTATAGTAAAAATTTTCTCATTCTCATAATTTAAAATTGATGCGAGAATAGAAAAGTTGTGTTGATTCAAAAATGACAATTTTTGTAAAGAAATCATAAAGCTGGGAAAGGGATAGGGTGCGACAGAACTTTTCCCTTCCCTTTTCCAGCTCAAAAAATTATCATTTCGAATACAGAATTTGATTTGTCTGATTTGTCTTTGTGTGAAAATTTTTTTTTTGTATTATTTTGTAGGTTTGTATTTTTTGTACATCTCTATTTTTAAATTGATCAAAATAAAGACTTTGGTTTGTCTATTATTCAAAAAAATTACTAATGCTTCCTCTATGAGGAAGCAAATACATTTGCTAACGGGAAGCAAAGTGCTCGTGAAATAAGCACCATATAATTATACATACAAACAAAGTGGAAACACTCGAGATCGAATTCACAGCTAGTTTATATTTACCTTATTGAAAAAAACATATGGGGCTACTTTGAAATTTTTCGTATAATTTTGCTCGAGATAATTATAACATATTCTACAATGGACCAGTAAAGATTTGATTTTTCAGTGATTGGTACGTTTATTATCAATCATGGGCTGTTCGAATAGATCTTCGCAGGAATACGTGCCAGTTCTTTCTGAATTTTTTGACAATATAATATAATGTCCTCTGCATAGGGCTTGTATGAGTAGTTTTGTAGGTTTTGTCAAAATGTATAGTCATGTTAGGTGGAAATACGAGAGTTCTCAATGTTTATTTTTTTAAACTTGTGTTTATGAAAAATAATTTTTTTTTTAAATTAATGTTTATTTAAAAGAGCGACCTGTGAATGTTATGATGCGCCTGATTTATTTGAAATCGATTGATCGACACCATGTATGGACTGCCTGGCCGCGACGTCCGTCCGCGCGAGCGACAGACAGTACTAACGTAACTAACAAAACGTGCGAGATTAGTGTCATTTTTACAATTCTTTTCAGTGTTTTTAATCGGTTATCCAAATTTAAATCTTTAAACTTTAAATTAAAAATTGAATCTGTGGTAAAATCGGCATATTTATCCTTGTTTCCTCTGACCAAGGGCCTTTATTCCCATCAGAGAAAAAGTACCTTTAAGTCCTCGGAATTTTGTTATTCCTTGAAAATCACTCTTTATTTCTGGATCTTATAAAAACGAGATAATTTAATAAATTATTATGTATCTGTAAAATCCTACACAGTTAAATTGCATACAGTAAAAAATGAAATGACGAAAAAACGATAATACCTCAAATAAAAGAAGGAATAAGTAAGTTTGAACAAGGATAACATTATCGCAGATGAATGAAAGGCGTTGGAAAAGTATAAAAGGTTCCTCGTCAGAAGCCATAAAGGGGTTCGTAATTGTTCCCATTGTGCAATGAAAATAAAACGTTAAAGTTAATGTTCAAGGCGCGCCACTGTAAACTCCAGGAGTACAAGTTCATTGTAGTTGTTTTTTTAGTGCTGCTGGGTTCCAAGTTTAAAATTTTTTTTAAGAAAAACAGTTGTTATGACTTCTTTTCGTTTATCAACTATTCCGTGCAATTGAGTCTGGAAGCCTATTAAATTCTTCTTCTTCTAACAGAAATAGATCAAAATAAAAATGAAACTTATTTCTAGAACGGAGTTTCTTTTTATGAAATTAATCTAACAATAAGAGTCGTAATTTTTCCATCTAAAAATCACATGGATAATAATTTTACATTTAGTTATTGTGTGCAGAATATAAAAAAGGCAATATTAGATTAGATATACTATTACCAGATTTTACACTCTTTCCCCTAATCCCCTCTTTTTCCCTTTTTCAGAACCCAAGAAGAAAATTCAACTATTTTTGGTTGAAAGTTATTTTCTTTTAATCGAAAAGTCAACTCTCATATCTTTGGTTCAGAATTCATCTCTTTTGGTTGAAAATTCAACTGTTTTGTTAAAAATTTGTTTTTTGGATTGAAAATTCTTTATTTGTCAGAAAAGTTACCATATTTTTTGGTTGAAAGTCAATTATTTTTTATTTAAAGGTCTGCTATTATATTTGTGGTTCAGAATTCATCTCTTTTTACTGCAAATTTAATTATTTTGTTGAAAATTCAAAAAACTTGGGTGAAAGTTGAACTACTTTGAAAAAAATTCTTTTATTTTGTTAAAGACTTATCTCTTTAGTGGAAAGTTTAACTAATTCATTAAAAATTTATTTTTTTGTTCTGAATTTTATTATTTTGTTGAAAATTCTCCTTTCTGAGTTGAAAATTCCACAATTTAGTTTAAAAAACTTTATTACTTGTCTGAACAATCTTTCTTACTCACAAATTTGTTTCTTTTTTTGCTAGGAAATGAATTTCCTTGGTTACAAATTCGTTTTTTTTGGTTTGAGAATTCAAGGTTCATTGTTTGGTTGAAGATTCAACTCTTTATCGATTTTTTTTACTGAAAATTCCACTATTCCATTTTTGGTAGAAAATTCTACTATATTTGGTTGAAAATGTAAGTTTTTTTTTATTCATATTTTGGGGTTGAAAATTCAAACTATTTTTGTAGAAAATTCTACTATATTTTGGTTGAAAATGTACGCTTTTGTTGATAATTCATATTTTCGGGTTGAAAATTCAACTATTTTGTAGAAAATTCGTCCTTGTGGGTTACAGAATTCATCCCGTTTGGTAGAAATTTCACCTTCTTTAGTTGAAAATTAATTTGTTTTGGTTCATTATGCAACTGTTTTGTTGAAAATTCAACTATGTGGTTGAAAATGGCCTTTATTGTTGAAAATTTATATTTTTGAATTAAAAATTCAACTATTTTGTAGAAAATTCATCTTTGTTGCCGAAAATTAACTTTTTTTTTTCAAATTCATCTATTTTTTTTCGTGTTTTTTTTTGCTTGAAAATACGACAATCAGGCAGAATTTTTGTCTTTCTTGACTGAATAACCTTTCTTGGTTGAAAATTCAACTGTTTGGTTAAAAATTCAATTCTACGTTAGAAATTCGTCTCTTTGGCCTGAAAGTTCAACTTTTTGGTTGTAAATGTAACTGTTTGGTTAAAAATTCATTTTTTGGGTACCTTAATTAATTTTATGAAAAAGAAACTACTCCCCTATTATTCCCCTATTTTCTTGAAAAATCGCCCTTTTGCTTCCTCATAGAGGAAGCTTTGTAATGGTAACATTTTCCAAAATTTTAAAATTCATTTAATTGTACCTTCCTCAATTTAAAAATGTCTAATACAATGTTCTAAGCAATTTTCCGGATATGTGTGTGTGTGCGCGTGTGGGCGCGCGCGCACGTGTGTGTGTGGATGTCACACTTTTTTTGTGAACACGATAACTTGAAAACGGTTGCAGGTAAATTGATGAAATTTGGAGGGCTTATTTTTCCCACTAATATTTTGAAACTGACCGTAGGATTTCTAAAAATATTTGTTGCATTTTTTTTAGCACTTAATAATATTTTAAAAATCGGTTTTTTATAGTAAAACTTTTTTCATTCACATAGTTCAAAGTTGATGCAAGAATATAAAAGATTCCTTGGTTCGAGACGAATCGACTGACCCACAATATTAATACATTTTATTAAAGAGTAGGAAAGTTATGGTAATTTATATATTTTGAAAATCGTTTTTTTATGGTAAAACTTTTTTCATTAACATAATTCAAAGTTGATGCAGAAACAGAAAAGATGTGTTGATTCGAGACGAATCGATTGACCTATAATATTAATACATTTTATTGAAGAGTAAGGAATCTATGGTAATGCATAATATTTGAAAATACGGTTTTTTATAGTAAAACTTTTTTCTTCAATATAATTCAAAGTTGATGCAAGAATATAAAAGATTCCTTGGTTCGAGACGAATCGATTGACCTACAATATTAGATAGATAGATAAGCGTTTATTCTTCAGCCTGCTGGCCTTAAAAAATTGACTTGCTTACACTTCCATTTTTGTTTGTTAGTTTGTTTGTTACAGAATTTTCTTAAAACTAACCCTTAAAACTAACATCCTTCCACACCTTATCTCTAACGCCGCTCGCTCTTATCGCATTGCCTTCCTCGCTTCGCCTCGCCTCGCACGCATGTCCCTACTTTCTTGCTTTGCCTCGCATTACCAAACTCTGCCTCCGCGGCTAATCCCCAATACTTATCTACTATTTACAATATTTACATTTACTTATATTTACTTCCTCCTCTATTTACAATCTTTCCTTCTCCATTCCTCTTCCTCCTTCCTTCTCTTCTTCTCCATATTACGCAAGACTCCCTTCACCCATGCTACTGCCCTTTTGTTCCCCCTTTCATGCATCAATACCTCCATGCGTATCCCACTCCTTTCCACCTCTACGCACTCCTCCAACCAGTGCCCAACTCTTGCCTCCCCCTTCCCACATAGTTCACACATCTTTTTTCCCCTAGCGAGCCAGAACCTATTAAAACCCTCCATGCACCCACATCTCATCCTTGCTATAAGCCCCTGACTTCCTTTCTCTCCTTTCTCACACAAATATTGCGCTCTCGCCCTTGGCATAATCCACAAATAGTTCCCATTAAACCTTGTCTCTCTTATTCTCTCTTCCCCTGCTGTCTTCTCTCTCTCCATGCCGTTTTTCTTAACCAACTCATATACCTTCCTTCCTTCCTCATGCATCCTTATCACTTCATCCATCTGCAGTCCATTCGTTCTAAAATACCTTTCTCTTTCAACCTCCATCTTCCCACCCCCTCTCCTGTTCTCCTTCTCCCACCAACACTCCCTAACCAGCCTAATTCCCCCCTCTTCCAAAAATTTCTCCTCATATTTACACGCCCGACTCCCCGCTAGAATCCCTACACTCGTTCTCCCCGTCTCCCTCCTGACAATATAATTAGGCGTGTTCCTTGCTAGCCCCAGTGTCCACTTTACATACCTCTCCTGTGTCCTATTTACCTCTTCACTTTACTTCCACCCCCACACCTGTACTCCATACAATAGCACACTCATCACTAGTGAGTCAAACAATTTCACTCTCCTTCCAAAATCATCTGCGAATAACTTCTTTCCCAACCCCCACACCTGCCTCATCACCACATTTGCCCTCCTCACTCTCTCTTTTATGTAACCATCCACTCCGCCATTCCTCCGAAACAAGAAGCCCAGGTACACAAACTCTTTCACCTCCTGCACCGCCTTTCCCTTCCACTTCCACTCCCCTCCCTTGTCCCTTCCCCCTACTTTTCTGAACACCATAACCATAACCTCCTCGCTTTTTGCCAACAACACTATGTCATCTGCATACGCTAGTGACCAATTTCTAACCCCTCCATATCCGCAATTAAAATCGCAAAAAGCGTTGGGCTAAGCGGACACCCTTGTCTTAACCCCCTATCCATCCAGAATCCCTCCGAAATCCCCTGTCCTCCTCTTAACTTATCTTTTGTCTCTTCATATATCTCCCTTACCCTCTCGATCAGGCCTCTCTCCTCTCCACAAGTTATAGTAATTTATATATTTTGAAAAACGGTTTTTTATAGTAAAACTTTTTTCATTAACATAATTCAAAGTTGATGTAAAAACACTAAAGATGTGTTGATTCGAGACGAATCGATTGACCTATAATATTAATACATTTTATTGAAGAGTAAGGAAGCTATGGTAATGCATAATATTTCAAAATACGGTTTTTTATAGTAAAACTTTTTTCTTCAATATAATTCAAAGTTGATGCAAGAATATAAAAGATTCCTTGGGTCGAGACGAATCGATTGACCTACAATATTAATACATTTTATTCAAGAGTAGGGAAGTTATGGTAATTTATATATTTTTAAAATCGATTTTTATACTAAAAATTTTCTCATACTCATAATTTAAAGTTGATGCGAGAATAGAAAAGTTGTGTTCATTCAAGACGAATCGATTGACCCATAGCATTGATATATTTTATTGAAGAGTAAGGAAGCTATGGTAATGCATAATATTTGAAAACACGAATTTTTATGGTAAAACTTTTTTCACTAACATAATTCAAAATTTATGAAAGAACGGAAAAGATTCCTTGATTCGAGGCAAATTGATTGATCTATAATATTAATACACTTTATTGAAGATTAAGGAAGTTATGCTTATTTATAATATTTGGATTATCTGTTTCTAACAGAAAAAACTTTTTTCATCGACATAATTCAATGTTGACGCATAAATAGAAAAGATTTTTTGATCATAAATTTTCAAATAGAATATTTATGACAATTTCTTTAAAAAAATCATAAAACTGGGAAAGGGATAGGGTGCGACAGAACTTTTTCCTTCCCTTTTCCAGCTTGAAAAATTGTCATTTCGAATACAAAATTTGATTTGTCTTTGTATTTACAAAATTGTTTGTATTATTTTGTAATTTTGTATTTTTGGTAAATTTCTATTTTTAAATTGATCAAAATGAAGACTTTGGTTTGTCTATTGTTGAAAAAAATAACTAATGCTTCCTCTATGAGGACGCAAATAGTTTTTCTGCCGGGAAGCAAAGTGCTCGTGAAATGAGCACCATGTAATTATAAATACAAACAAAGTGGAAACACTCGAGATTGAAAATACAGCTAGTTTTCCGTGTTTTGAGAGCATTTTCGACTGTCAAGTCAGTATTACTAATTGAATCTGTAGCTTTTAGTTCTTTTCTAATAAATTAAGAATGTATTGAGTACCTGAGTGTTTTTTAGTTAAACATAAATACTATTTTCTGAAGAAAAATATAATGATGACTCATGTCTCAAGACCTTAAATATCCAGCGACTGGAAACCGAAAGTAGGTTTCTTTTTTCTGCATATTGAATTATTCTGCCTGCTCCACGTACTGTCGCGAATGCCTCGTAAGGCAAGTCAAGTTCCGCGCCTAGGGTGCAGGCTTATTCAATTTGAACCACGATTCATGAGTCAGGAAACGAGAAGTCACGTGACTTTTCGACTAAGTAGATAAAAGTTTCTTACTACCTTTAGGAGAATAGTCACCTATTCCATTTCCTCTATTATACTTTATTCAGAAAAAGAAGGTTTTTTTATTATTGTTCATATGCGGCAAAAAAATTTCTTGTAAAAAGCGTAGAAATAGTCATGGTATCTTGGACGGGTACCATATATATCTTGAATGACTTTTGGTAAAAGATTTAAAACTTTTCAATACTAAATGCAAACGAGTCTTGCAATTCTGGATAAAATAATCTGGAGGAAAAAAGTTTTGTATTTAGTATAAAAAATGTAAATGAAAAAGCAAATTCAGTCCTCGATGACAGTCCTCGATGAATTGCATAAAATTTGTGAATATTTTTAATTATATTCAAAAGAATATTTATAAATTCCTGAAGTGAAAAATAGAACACGTGAGGGCACATGTTTTCCATGATTTCATGATTATTATTTATTTTAAAATATTATTTAAACTTTTTTTTTATTCTGAAAATGCTAAGTTTTTATTGACGTTTAATATAATTCCTGGAAAATATTATTGAATATTATTTTTTCTTCGTCTCACTAGTTGAAGTTTCATATTTTAGTATTTTAAGTCAGAAGAAAATTAAAATTGTTTAGATAGAAACAATTTGTTCTTTTATATCGTTTAGTTTTCCTTAGAATTTAAGGAAAATTATGAAGTATTAAAAACTTATGCAAAATGAGTTCCTTTTCTTATTCCTTTCTGATTGAAATATTTTTACAATGCATTGAGGAAAAATTAAAATGCCTCATCGTTTCTAAAATTAAAAATTTCATTAAAAAATTGATTCTTATCTACTATCACAGCTATAAAATTGATAATATAAATGAGATACCATACTTTAACAAATAATTCAATATTAACAATAGATCATTCAAATCCTATAAAAATTACTGGAAAAATAAAGCTATTGAAATCATAAAATATTTATTGTTTCAAGAATGTTCACAAATCTAAAAAAGACGAAAATGTATTGCTTATTCTTCTGCAATATCCTCTTGGAAATTTTAGTGCATCAAATGTTTTTTTTTAGTTTATTCAAATTTATTGTCGGAATTTATAATCGTGTTAGGTTGGATGACGAGAATTCTCAATTTTGATTTTTTTGAATGTTTGTTTATGAGAAAAATTTTTTTTTTGAATCAGTGTTTATTAGAAAGAGCGATCTGTGAATATTATGACGCCCCTGCTTTATTTGAAATCGATTGATCGACGTTGTTCTTTTTTTACTCAGTTTTTATCATTTTTTGGTTCCCGTCCAATTTAATGACTGTCATGCCTCTAATACAATTTACGAAAAAATGTAAATCACATTTTCTTTAAAAATATAAAAATTTGCGTCGAATGACCTCTATTTAAAATTGTTTACCACTCGCTATGGTAATTTTAAAAAGTATATGTTACTTTTAAGTCTAATGCATAACGTTTAATTGTGAGTCGCAATAAAATTGTATACTATCGCAATAAAATATTTTGTCTTATTTAGATTTTGTCATTTCATATTAATTAAAGACACAAACCTAATTTATTGAGAAAGCGCACATCCGATTTTCTTTTTCATCTTAAAATGTTCATGGGGTGACAGACAACCACATTCAATAAAGCAATATTTAAAAAAAATATTAACCAATATTTATAATATAATCTTGTATACATTTCTTTATTTCTCAACATTTAAAAACAAAAATCGACTTTTTCCAAAAGCCCCGACCGATATTTTTCATTTTCGTCTTAAAAAGCTTCACCGTATCTACTTGAATGTAAATAATATTGAACGTTTCGAACTTTAAATTGTCCAATATTTTTTCTATCGCTTACAAATTCCTATTGTTTAATTCTGAATACTCAGAATTTAAAGTTGATGATTTTCTAGTTTCTGAAATTGAGATGTTCAAAATGGTTCAATTTTGAAATTTATAAAGCCTGAACGTTTTCAGCTCGAAAGTGCCTCAAATTAAGCAATTTTAAAGAGTTTCAGGTTTAAATGTCTTACTCTTAGTCTTAAGCGCTTCATTTAAAATGTTAATTTTGATATTTCAAATGGTTAGTCTTTAATACCCCTAATATATTTTTCTTTTATGCTTCCAGGTAAGTTTAAAAACTTGAAGCCTTTGAATGTCACCTACATATCTGTAAGTAATTTCTTACACATTTTTTTCAAACAAATTTAACTCATTATTTTTATAAATTAAATAGCACAACTTTGTAAAATTACTAAAAGGTGCTTGAAGCTTCAAAGAGTTTTAAATCACTTAAATTTAATAGGATCGAAGATGCCTGAAGGTGATGTTGTGATGGATGAGGGTTTATTGGCTGAAATATTTACTCTTCCTAAGAACATATTGGCTTCGTGTAATTTCTGGGTGAAGTCCTTTACCTTCTGGATGAGATTCTCGAAGGAAAAATTCAATAACCAGTAAAACTTGAAAAATACGGAGGTTGATATATAAAGAGGGAAAAAAGGGAGGGAAGGGAAGAATGCAAGTGATGAAGAGAAGGGTTAGTGGGGAGTGCACGTTCAAAGATATCATTATGCAGATAAAACCGCATTGCTAAAAGGGCCTTGCTAATCGAGTCGCCAAGCTCCTCAGGCTTGGGGTAACCAAGTCGTACCTTTGGTTGGCTTCGGCATTCCACACAGGTGCCAGATTTTGCTGGAACTTACTGAAAAATCTTTAAAAAATTTGTTTCAATTAAGATAATTTAGTTTTGAATTGAAATCTAAATCACGCATTTACACAGGACGACAACAGTTGTACCCAAGACCGGACTAGGTGACCCCAAAGGATTTTGATTTCCTAAACACGAATCCATTGTCCAAATTTCTCCTATACGTCAGGATTTCGAGATATCCTAACCTAAAAGGAAAAAATGGCAATTTTCAGCCATATTTGAAACAATAAAAAAAAAAAAAAACGATTTTTTTATTCAAACTTTTACCTTTAATTTCTATTTTGAAATTTTGAATTCTCCCGAACCGATTTTCTTTTCTTCGAGATATGACACATTAACCATTTCAGTTTTACCCTGAAAAACTCGCTAAGATCCTCCATTTTGAATTTTGCAAGTCTGAGGTCAAATTTGGATTCAGAAAACTAAAAAACCTTTAGATATCAAACCCCCTTTTTCAATCGAATAGCACAATTTTATTCTCTTTCTTTGTCTTCTTTGCTAGTTTTTCAGTGTGAAAATAAAGTGGTTAATGTGCCATATCTCGGGGAAAAAATCGGTTCGGAATGATCCAAAATAGAAATGAACAGGGTGTCTACCCTACCTGGAAAACCTGGAATTGTCAGGGAATTTTTATATACCTGGAAAAACCTGGAAATGTCAGGGATTTTTTTTTAAAGTCAGGGAATTTTTTCGAGAGGATGCTTAATTTTTTTTTAATTGCAATATTAAATTGAATAACAATGATTCTTTATTTGTAAAAGTAGCTTTATATTACTGTATCGAACTATTTTATTGAAAAATCGTTTTTTTTTGGTTTGAAATCAATTTTTTAAACTGAAAATTTAACTATTCTGTTTTTGGTTGAAAATTAGTCGGTTTTAGTTGAAAATTCGTGCAGTTTGTTGAAAATTCGTTCTTTTCTGGTTGAAATATCAACTACTACATTTTTTGTTCCGAATCCATATTTTCTGAATGAAGATTTAATTACTTGGCTGAAAGTTACTCTTTTGTTAAAAATTAAGTTTTTGTTGTTAAAGATTCATCATTTTAATTGAAAGTTCATCTTCTTGGTTGAAAAATGAGCTATTTTGTTAAAAATTCGTTTTTTATTTGCCTGAAAATTATTTTTTTTACTGAAGATTGAACTATTCTTGTTGCAACTTTAACTATGTTGTTGAAAATTTGTTCTTTTTCTTCTGTTGAAAATTTTTTTTTTTTTACTGAAAATGTAACTATTCAATATTTGGTTGAAAAATTATCTTTTTTAGTTGCAAATGTTGACTTTTTTGGTAGAAATTAATCTTCTGGATTGAAAATTAATCTTTTTGTTTGAAATTTAATGATTCTAGTTAAAGACTCATCATTTTAGTTGAAAATGCATGTTTTTAGTTTCAAATTCAACTATTCCAGTTGAAAATTCATCACATTGTTTGAAAATATTTTTTTTTTCTACCGTGAAATGCAACTATTCCAATTGAAAATTATATCCTTTCAGTTGAAAATTCATCTCTTTGGTTAAATGTTAATTATTAAATGAAAATTTAAATATTCAATTCTTGGTTGAAAATTTATCTTTTCAACTGAAAATTCATGTATTTTATTGAAAATTCGTGTTCCTTAGTAAAAATTAATCTTCTTGGTTGAAAATTTATCTTTTTGGTCGAAAAATTAACTATTCCAGTTAAAGTATGGTCATTTCAGTTGAAAATTCATGTTTTTTTTTATCGTTTTTCTGGTAGAAAATTCATCTTCTTGGTTGAAAAATCAACTATTTGGTTAAAAAATCATTTATCTTTTTGAAAATCCAAATTTTTGCTTGAAAAGTTAGGAATTTTAAGCTTTAAATTTTAGGTATAAGTAGATAAAATAAAAATTTGTTTGAATTATTGTTCAAATTCATGGACTTTAAGAGACAAATTCAAAAAATGATTAATTATGTTTTTAGTATTATTTAATTATTTAATTAATTGATCGCGGTAAAATATTTAAGAATATCTTGTAATATTAATTGAATTCCTAGAAACTGAAAAAAAACATTATTTATAATAAACTCGCGAAACTGTATACATATTCCGAGTCGATTTTTTTAAAATATGCGAAATATTTGAATGTCTCCATGCTATGAAAAATTATACCTGGAAAAAACTTGAGATACCTGGAAAAAACCTGGAATTGTCAGGGAATTTTTCTCCAGGATTTGAGTAGACACCCTGAATGAAAGGTAAAAAGAAGCACTAAATGATGGAACAAGTTAAGTTTTAGTTTGAAAAATTAATTTTCAATCAAAAAAACATTTAATTTTCAACCGAGTAGTTAAATCTTCACAAAATTAGGTCAATTTTCATAAAAAAAAAGATGAATTTTCAAGAAAGAATATTAATTTTATCACAAAAGAATGAAATTCCAACAAAACACATTAATTTTCAACTAAGAAAGACAAATTTTCATAAAAAATGACACTGTAGAAAAATACGAGTATCTATATAGATAGTGTTTTTGCCATTTTTAAATTACCAATATTAATTTTCAACTATAAAATACAAATTTTGACCAAAAATTAAACAGTTAAATTTTCAAGTCGAGTTGTTTGTTTGTGCAAAAAATTATTAACTTTTTTTCAAATAAACATTTTTAGCTTTTGCTAAAGTTATCGGTCAAAGAATATGACTATGCATACTTCTTATGAATTTTACTTAAAAATATTAAAAAGTCCCGATTTCGTCGCAAGTTCAATTAAATAAGGAGAAATATCTTGAAATTAAATTTATTCAGAAAAAAAGATCTTCTCCTTTCACTCCGCAGGGATTCGAACACCAGATCAACTGATTTCCGGTCAGGTGCTATAACCATTGAGCTACTAGAGAGATCCGAGGAAGAATCCTTGTTTCTGAAATATGCTTTATTATGCAGGATGTTATATACAAATAAATTTTTACTAGGAATCTGTTTTATCATCGAAGATGGTAACGATCGATCCAAAGAGAAATCCTTTCAGACACACTGTGAAAATGGAAATATACACTATCGATCAAAGTTATATCCTCTAATACAGAAAATATTTAACGTCCTCAGACTAGATGGAGTTATGAAATAAAAATTTTTGAAATTAAATTTATTCAGAAGAAAAGATCTTCTCCTTTCACTCCTCTGGGATTCGAACCCCAGATCAACTGATTTCCGGCCAGGTGCTATAACCATTGAGCTACTAGAGAGATCGGAGGAAGAATCCTTTTTTCTGAAATACGCTTTATTATGCAAGATGTTATATACAAATCAATTTTTACTAGGAATTTGTTTTTCACAGTGTGTGTGAAAGGATTTCTCTTTGCATCGATCGTTACCATCTCCGATGATAATACAGATTCCTAGTAAAAAGTGAAATATTTTAATCAGAGAAAAAATGTGCTTGAAGTTCTGAACTTTCAAATGAACGAAATTTGTTACTTATGACTTTATAAACCAGAAAAAGTGCTCAAATGTTTGTTCTCTTATATTGGAAATAATTTATTACTGAAACAGAATTATAATGCATATTTTAAATTGCAGTTGTAGCAATATTTATGAGAAAAATAGAAATAGGGAAAAATATGTCGTTCATTTAAACGTTCGGAACTTCAGGTACATGAGAAAAAAACAGTTTTTGGTCAATAATTTAGAAACTAAAAAAGCTAAAACTTTTTTTATTGCCGGAAAAAGATGCGGCATTTAATTTACAATGTGGAAGTATATTTATAAAATTAAAATACAAAACTTTATTCTCAAGTGCTCAGGGGCCTCCCCACTCCAGCAAAATAATTTTATGTCTCCTTTTTGCATCCGGCGCCTCAATTCTAAAGTTTTTGAAAATATCCCGTATAATAAAAATAGTACGACGGATTAAATGATCCGTGTCTCACGCATTAGGTAAATATTTTACAATGATGTTGCGTTTTGCGGTGTGTTTTGTTAGAGCTGGGTACGATTGTATTTACCACTTGCCACAATGGGGGTTGTATTTGATGTTCGGTTCACGTAATAGCCAACGGCGTCACGCCAAGGCGACAGTAAACAAAATGTGGGCATAAATTACTTTTAAGCACGTACCCCCAATTCACGCTTTGTCTGTTTGTGAGACACATACAATCAATGTTTTTTTTCTACACTTCGTCAACGTTTTTAGCATTCAGTTAGTGTTTCCTATCAGGAAGAATCTACATTATGGGGTTCTCCATAATTTCCGTTACATTTTTTTGGGGGAGGGGATTCTAAAAAATGTTACGATCTGTCACATGGAGGGGGGTATAGTTCATAAATAGTGTGAAGTATTATATATAATATTCATTTGTTTTATATATTTATTATATAAAACAAATGAATATTATGTATAATACTTCACACTATATATAAACCATATATATAATTTTTTTGCCTGGGAATGTTTTTAACAAATCAACCTTATAGGAAATCCATGTATTCAAAATTATAGTATATAACGTTAAATTTTACTAACTATACAATGAAATATTGTAATAATGTATTAAAGACTTCATCTCGGTATAACGAGATTAGTAATGTGATTTTTTTCCATCATTCTGTAAAAACATATCCACAAAAACGAAGTTTTTCACAATTTTTGAGATTAATTCTACCCGCAAAGTCATTCAACATTTTTTAAGTTTATCGTGTTAAGCTCAAATGTTTGCAAATATTCAAGTAGATTTCAGAGGATTTACGAATATTCCAAAGGATTTTTGGGAAATATGAACGAATTAAATGGGATTTTATAAGATTTACGAGGATTTCAGTAATTTTAAAGTATTTTAAATGCTCTCAATAAGCTATTTTAATTAATTTCCAGGATCTCAAAGAATTTCATAGAACTTCAAATATTTCAAGGAATACCATTAGATATCATCCGATTTCACGGAATTTCCACAAATTTTATAATATTTTCATGAAATTTCAGAGAATTTATTAACAAGAACAGAGGGATTTTGAAGGATTTCAAATATTACCAGGAATTTCAAAGATTTCTAGGGATTTAAACGGTTCTTTTAGAGAAATTTCATTTAAAAAATTTCACTTTAAATTATATTTAAGGGCTTTTAAATGATTCGTACTTTTTAAAATGAATTTTTACGTTTTTAAAAGACTTCAAGGGATTCTGAAGGTTTCAAGAGATATACAAAATGTCAAGGGATTTCAAAGAGTATTTTAGGATTTCCAAAGATTTTCAGGGATTTCTAGAGATTTTTTGAAAATAAATGAAGTTTCATTGATTTTCGAGGGATTTTCAAGTATTTCAAGGGTTTTTAAAGTATTTCAAGGAATTTCACAAGATTCAAGGATTTTATTAAATCTCCAAGTATTTCAAGGAATTTGAAAGATTTCTGGGGATTTAAACATTTTTTTTAGCGAAACTTAATGAATAAGGTTAATTTAAATTATATGTAATGGCTTTTCAATGATTCGGAATTTTTCAAATTGATTTTTACGTTTTTCAAAGATTTCAAGGGATTTCAAAGGCTTCTTTCTAAAGAATCTTAAGAGAAATACAAAATATCGAGGGAACTGAAAGAATTTTTTAGGATTTCCCAAGAGTTCAAGGGGTTTCTAGAGAACTTTTGAAAATAAATGAAACTTCAGTGAATTTCAAGGGATTTGAAAGTATTTCGAGGAATTTCACAAGATTCAAGGATTTTATTAAATCTCGAAGTATTTCAAAGAATTTCAAAATATTTCTATGGATTTGAGCGCCTTTTTTTTAGAGAAATTTAATTAATAATTTCAATTCAAATTGTGTTCAAGGGCTTTTAAATATGTCCTTTTTCAATGGATTTGTACGTTTTCCAAACATTTCAAGAGATTTAAAAGGATTTTAAGAGATATACAAAATATAAAGAAATGTCAGAGAATTCGGTAGGATTTCCAAATATTTCAAGAAATTTCTGGAGAACTTAGGAAAATAAATGAAATTTTATTGAATTTCAAGGGATTTCTGAAGATTCCAAAGATTTCAAGGGATTTTAATTTTTCAAGGAATTTCACAAGACTCAAGGTTTTTGTTAAATCTTCAAGGATTTCAGGGGATTTCAAAGATTTCTAGGTATTTTTACATTTTTTCTAGAGAACTTTAATGAATAGGTGGGTTCAATTCAATTTATTTTCAATAGATTTCAAATGGTTTATACTTTACGGAATAAATTGAATTTTATTTTAAGGAATTTCTACGAATTTCTATCATTCAAGCAGAGAAGATTAAGATTCATAGGACCTTCAATTATTTCAAAGGTTTTTGGGGATTCTAAAAATTTCAATAAGGTAGATGTCCCAGTAATCGGGACGGTCCCAGTAATCGTGAGTTTTGAGGTGTAAACGCCAGAAGTAAGTATTTTCCGCATAAAAATACAATCCTAAAATATTTTTAAGTAAGTTTGAAAAGTGCTTGTTGTAGAAACGAAATTATTTTTTTATACAAATAGTGCACATGGTTAAAAAAATTCGTTTGTATTGGCGGTGGCAATGAAGCACGAAACGTGAAAAGTAGCTTAACATTTAGGTTAGGAAAGGCGTTTCTTTGCTTAAGCTTTCAATATGTCAAGAAATTACTTGATCGGGGCAAACATTATTTTTTTGTAATAAAAAATAATTTTTGTTTCATAAAATTAAGTAAAATCTTCATTTAGTACCTCCTCGTTCGAGAAATATCGGTCACGATTATAGGGACGTTTCAAAAGCATAGTTGCTCGTGTAATCGTGACCTGTCACGAAGACTAGGAGGACTCTGTCAAAATTTTATTTCCATATTTCATGACAAATAATAATTTAAATAATTTCAAAAAGGCGTGAAGTGAAATCGGAGAACTGACTTGTTACTGTGAGCAGTAATCGTAATATAAATTAGTGCTTTAAACTGAAAAAAGGTCATGTAAAAATTGGGCATGATTTTAGTGATTTCATTCTCAATTTTTCAGTTTTTTATCATTTTTCAGTGAAGTTAATATATATATATATATATATATATATATATATAATGATTAATAGTCTTAATATTTTGACAACTTAAACAGAACATAACCTCCAAATACACATGATTTTTTTAGTTACTGCAATTTATCAAATTTCGTCATTGTGTTTATAATTTATGTTGCAAAAAAGTTAATTATACAAATTACCAGTGTGTAAATTTTTGTATCCAAAAATACACTTGAAATACACCTCCAAATCGCTAAGAGCTGATTTCAAGAAAACTTAACCTTTTTCACGAAGACTGTGACAACGACTCACGATTACTAGTACATGGCAGATTTGGAAATCACGATAACTGGGACATTGGTGCTTTTTGACTTTTAATTTTTTATAAATAAAAAGTAATATTAAATATAATGTAAAAACAATTTTTATAATATTCTAGGATGTTTAATGCTTCAATCAGTACCAATCATTTTTCAAATAATACTTCCAAAACAATTTTCTAAATATTTGAAGTCAATGAAATCACTTATGGTCACGATTACTGGGACGTTTACCTTACATTTCAGCAAACAGATTTCAAATATTTCAGATGGATTTTAATTAAATTTTTACAGATTTTAAAGATATCAAGGGAAGTCCCCGATTTTTGCCGTGTGAAGTTGATTTGTGTAGAATCGCTATTTTTTCGTACTTTCATATGAAATTATGAGTGTTCTAAAATCAATCATTCCCTTGTAGTTTCACAACTTTTTACATTAATTCCTTCAATATTTTTGTATTATTCCAATGCGGATTATCCTATAATTTTTTTCTATATGTGACGTGGAACGAAGAAATCAGCATTAGGACCAAAAAATCGATTTTTCGCTTTTTATTGATTCTGAATAATGATTTCCCCTATCGATTAAAAAAATCCCCATTGCTCCACAATCAAAATTGAATTTTCTGGTGTTCAAAAAACGAGGGCCCCTTTGCTATACCTGGTCATTCTTTTCACTTTGTATTGCTTTTTGTCGTAAATTCATTTTTGGTCCTAAGGATGGTTTCTTCGTTCCACGTCACATATAATGATTTTCTATAATGAATTTCCTATAATCCATGGAATCGTTTGCAATCTCATGCAAGATTTTGAAATCTTTTGGATGAAGTTTTCAAATATAGGGGTTGTAAGAGATGTTGCGAAAAATAGGGGGAAAAGGGGCAAAATAGTTGGAAAATGGGCAAAACAGGGGAAAAAGGGGTATAGGGGACTGACTCAACTATGATTCATGGCAACATATAATTTTTTTAGGATCTTACATGTAGATTTAAAATAAGAGAGTTTAAACTTTTCTTTTCTCGCTGAAGCTCGGTAGGATAATGGCAGCAGTCGAAAACCAATTTCTTGGTTACACGATATAATGCTCGAGTTTGGGGCAAGTAATCTTGTTTTTATGGAGTCTCACAAAACCCGCCAATTAGCTCGCATAACATTACCGTCGGTACTACGCGCCAGCCCAATCGAGATAGGCTTAATTCATCTTTGAAATATCCAATCGCCTTTTTTCCACAAGATTTTGGCGAGGTAAGTTGTACAGCATGTGCGCTGTCTGCATGATCGCAGAATATAAGATAAGAAAAAAAATATAAAAATAAAAAATTCAACTTTCGTGGAGTATCCGGCAATCGCAGGGAACGGGAAGTAATATACCTCATCGTCCGATTGCATCTTCCACGCATCGTGATCGATGAATAGAGATATTTTACTGGACGCAGTTTTAAATTAAGGGAAAAACATTTTTAAATCATTAGTAATTAAGTGGCCTTATCAGTAAGCACGATTTATGGCCCTTACGAAATTTTGGAAGTAAAAAAAGCTTTAAGAATAGTTATTAAATGATTAGACATTCTTATGTTAAAATTGATTTTAACCCAATTTTATGACAAATAATACTTTTTTTATTAGGGAGCGTTCAAACAGAGTAAAATTCGTCTGAATTTATGACTCAGTTATGATAAATTCAGAGTTAGCAAGGATATTTATAATGTCTTTATGTAACATTTTTTTAGTGATACCAATTTAAAATTAGAAATCTTCATAAATATCACAATTTTTTTCAACAAATTAATTTAAAAAAAAGGTTTTCTCCGATTTCATTTGAAAACCCATAAAATAAAATCGACAACATACAAACGTAATATTGTAAAGGACCTCACAGCCCAAAATGCTAACTCTCAAGACAGGGAGACTAAGATGATTTTTCACGAAAATCGGGGAATAATAGGGGAAAAAGTTCTTTTAAATAAGATATTGCATTTTCAAAAAAATACTTGATTTTGTAACCAAAAAATATTAATTTCCTACCAAAAGACATGAATTTTCAAGCTAAAAAATGGAATGTTTTATAAAACAGTTTACTTTTAATCCCGAAAAATTGATTTTATAACCATATAGTTGAATTTTCAAAAAACAAAGAAATTAATTTTAGACAAAACAGTTGCTTTTACAACCAACCTTTCAAGCAAAAAAGATGAATTTCCAACAAAATAGTTGAATTTTCAACCAAATTGTTTTAATTCAACCTACAAGGATGAATTTTCAACCAAATTGTTTTAATTCAACCTACAAGGATGAATTTTCAACCAAGAAATTTTCTATCAAAAAGATGAATTTTTCATCCGGATGGATGAATTTTCTATCCAACAAGATGATTTTGTAACAAAACAGTTCAGTTTTTGAAAATAGATTACTTTTTAATAAAATAGATGAATTTTCAACAAAATGATTAATTTCTTAGCAAAATAGTTGAATTTTGAACAAAAAGAATTAATTATCAAACAAACAGTTGCATTGACAATCAAATAGTTGATCTTTTAAACAAAAGGGATATATTTTCAACAATATAGTGGAATTTTTAACTAAATAGTTGAGTTTGCAGCCTACAGAGATGAATTTTTAACCAAATGGTCTAATTCTCAAACAAAAAAGATTAAACTTCAACCAAAAGCAATCCTCAACCTAATTTAAAAAAAAACAAGTAGATTATGTTTCAACCAAATAGTTGAATTTTCAACCCAAAAAAATGAATTATCAACCAAGAAGATTAATTTTCCAGAAGAAAAAAAGAATTTTCAACAAAACAGATTAATTTTCAATAAAAAAAGGTAATTTTAAATCAAATAATTAAATTTTTTACTGAAGTAGTTCCATTTCCAATCAGAAAAATAATTTTTTTACAAAATGGTTGAATTTTTAACTAAAAACATGAATTATCAATCAAGAAGATTAATTTTGTACCAAAAAGTTGAATTTATTACGAAAATAATAGAATTTTCAACCCAAAAAGACAAAGTTTCAACAACAGAAAAAGAATTTTCAACAAAATAGTTTAATATTCAACCAAAGGGATGGATCTTGATCTAATAAAATAAATTTTTAACACAATAGTTCGACTTTTAACCAAGTAATTGAATTTTCCATCAAGAGATTAATTTTCTATTAAGGCGGACAAATTTACAGCAAAATAAATCAATTTTAAAATAAATAAGTTAAGTCTGAAACCCATCAAATGAATTTTTGACATATTAATTTAACTTTGAACCAGGTAGTTGCATTTTTAATAAAAAAAATGAATTCTCAGTGTAAAATTTAATAGTTGAGTTTCAACTAAAAATTCCATTCTTCCGCCTCTACTTGCCCAGCTAACACTCTCTTTCCCCAGCTGTCACTTCCCCTTCCCTACTCACCAGCACTACCCCACTGGTCCTCTCACTTCTCCCCACTACCCTCTCACACTCCTAATCATTTTCCCTAGTTCCCCTTCCCTTGTGTGCTCTACTTCTCATCCCCTCCTTTCTTCTGACTTCCTTTACTTTCCCCTCCCCGTTTCCCCTATCTTCCCCTCATTTTCCTACTTCCCTAACGTCCCTAACTTTTCTTAATCCCTCCTACTCTCCCTCTTCTCACTCACCCTTCCCTCATTTCCCCTACTTTTCCTCTCAACATTACCCTAACTTTATATAATTCCCCTCACTTCCCGTACTCCTCCACCCCTCATTTTCCCTACTCCCGTCCCCTCATTTCCCCTTACTTCACCTCTCCTTATTCTATCCACTTCCCTTTTCATAATTTCCCCTCATTTCTGCTCCTGGAAAAAAAATAGGGTGGACGGACGGAAACCCGACCGAAACTATAAGGGTTTTTGTAATGGATCTTTAACTAATGAAATACATTTTTAACAAAATAGTTCAACTTTTAACCAAGTAATTGAATTTTCAATCAAGAGATTAATTTTCTATTAAGGAAGACAAATTTACAGCAAAATAAATAAATTTTAAAATAAATAGTTCAATTTTTAACTAAAACCGATCAACTTTCATTTAACAAAATAGTTGAATCTTAAACCAATAAAATGAATTTTGACATATTAGTTTAACCTTGAGCCAGGTAGTTTCATTTTTAACAAAAAAATGAATTCTCAGTGTTAAATTCAATAGTTCAATTTCAACTAAAAATTCCATTCTAATACTTGCCCAGCTAACACTCTTCTTCCCCAGCCGTCACTTCCCCTTCCCTACTCACCTGCACTACCCCTCTGGTCCTCCTCTCACTTCCCCCACTAACCTCTCTGACTTCCAATCATTTTCCCTAGTCCCCCTTCCCTTATGTGCTCTACTTGTCATCCCCTCCTTTCTACTGACTTCCTTTACGTTCCCCTCCCCGTTTCCCCTATAGTCCCCTCATTTCCCCTACTTTCCCTACTTCTCCTAACTTCCCTAAGTTCCCTTAATCCCCCCTACTCTCCCTTTTCTCACTCACCCTTCCCTCATTCCCCCTACTTCTCCTCTCATCATTACCCTAACTTTATCGAATTCCCCTCACTTTCCGTACTCCTCCACCCCTCATTTTCCCTACTCCTGTCCCCTCATTTCCTTTCACTTCACCTCATCTTATTCTATCCACTTCCCTTTTCATAATTCCCCCTCATTTCCGCTCCTGGGGAAAAAATACGACGGACGGACGGAAACCCGACCGAAACTATAATGGTTTCTGTCCGATTCTGCTAAAGCCTAAAAAGCGAGAAAAAGAAGAAGTTTATTGAAAACAGGGGAAAAAGAGGAATTCTTTAAAAAAAGAGAGAAAGAGGCAAATAGGGGAAAGGGTGTCAGCCTACACTTAGATCCATTACTTGTAACGTAAAATCACCAATTTTCATTTTTTCAAGCATCTCAAAAAATTGTTATTCCCATTTATATTTTCTATGTGTGATGTCACATTCTACGCCCCCCCCCCCCCTACGTCACAAATCGTCACAAAACCTGTTAAACCCCCCTTCTCTTGGTAGTGTGACGTAGTTTTCAAACGGTCCCTTATACAGTTTCTAATAGTGTGCTTAAAATAGAAAATAGATTTCTGATCTATTGACATTGAGTGACAATGACGAGGGTTATCCCATACATCGGTTAAACTTAACCAAGTGAGGTATTAAAAGACACCGTTCAAGTTTATCGCATGCGATTAACGCTGCTAACTTGTTTTACAAGTTGCTGCTTCCTAAACTAGATAACAAGGAAGACTCGATGACAGTAACGAGGTGCAAAATTATTATTAATAGCTTCCTTGACTCATAAAGGATCCATGTCATAATAAATGTACTAATTTATTCGCATTATTAATATTAAAGCTAGTAAAATAATTTTATACTAGAAAAGAATATGTCCCCTTTTCCAAAGTTATAAAAACCGTATGATGCATGATATTGACTGCTTCATACAATATGGAATGAAATTGAACCTTATGTTTAAAATTCCCTTGTCCAGCTCTCTTCAGCCTCAAAAATCACCGTAAGTGTGAACCCCCTTTTTTAGCCCTTCCCAGCCTTAAAAATCACCCTAAGTGTAAAATCCCCTTTTCCAGCTCTCCCTAGCCCAAAAATCACCTCTAAGTGTCAAATACCCCTGTCCAGCTCTCCCTAGCCTCAAAAGTCAACCCTAAGTGTAAAATCTCTCTGTCCAGCTCTCCCCGAGTCGAAATTTAGACCCTACTTTGAACCTGCAGCTCCTCATTAGAACCTGCTTTGACGCTATTCAATCCTATAGCCCCTACTTTGAGGTTTTTACTCCTAGAGAATGAAACATCAGAGCCTCCTTTGACTCCGTTTGAACCTACAGGCCCTACTTTGAATATTTAGAAGCTACTCCATTACTTAGGCAACGGCCATACCACGCTGGAAACACCAGTTCCCGTTAGATCACTGAAGTTAAGCAGTGTTGGGCGCGGTTAGTACTTGGATGGGTGACCGTCTGATACTACTGCGTTGCTGTTGGCGGTGGTGGGTGTGGTGAGCCCACACTTGTAGTTATTTACCACAAGAAACTATCCACCTAGAAACACTACCCGAATCGGGTAGTGTCACGCTTACCCCTTGAGGCTCGCCGAAAGGGAAATGGCTTAATGGTATATATATATATATATATATATATATATATACTCCCAGGAAACAAAAACCCATTGAAAAGGCGACTCCGTGAATTGCGTATCTGTCATTTGCAGATTAAGATTTTTCAAACTGAATTGGTTTGCGACTATGTGAATCGATCAGTTTCTCGATATTAACAGTAATAAAGTATCTGTAAGCAAAAAGGAAAGGATTCTTTCTAAAAATGTTAATTTTCTTACAAAACCGAAACTAAAGTTTCCATTTGAGCCTTAAGTCATCGAATGCTATCGTCCCAAGTAGTCAGAAAAGAACATAAATCAGATTTTCGACTTGCGAAAAACAACCAAATTTGGAGGTTACGGGCAAAAAAATTTAATTAAAAAATTGTCGGACTAGTCTGTAATTTGAACCCAAATCGGTTTCATTCTCTTGAGGAATCTTTCCGCTAAACTGAAGTGAACTTTAACGATATTTGACAAATAAGTTTTAAAATTATATGATAAAAAACACTACAAACAAAGAATTGTATACTTCATGAGTTTTGTTTCAATATTAAGTTCCTGAGGTACAGTTGATAGTAAAAGTATTCCTGCAGAGAAGGAAAATAAACATTTATAACCATTACCGAAATTACGCCATTATTATTTTTATTATTATTATTATTGCCAGTGTAGGGGCTGGAGCACCAAGGTAGGGTCTGGAGCGCCAATGTAGGGTAGGGCCTGGAGCACCAATGTAGTTTCTAATTTAGACCCTAGTTTGACGCTAAACGTGGAAAAACGGCCGATTTCGGACATTTTTAGCGTCAAAGTAGGGTCTAAATTGAATTGAAATCGCTGCTTATTTTGAACCTACTTTGCTGCTCCAGCGCCTACTAAGGTAGGAGTTATAGGTTCAAAGTAGGGCCTAAATTTCGACTCGGGTCCCCAGCCTTAAAATTCACCTCTACTAAGTGTAAAACCTCCGTGTCTAACTCTCCTCAGCCTCAAAAATTACCCTAAGTGTGAACCTCCTGTTTTAGCCCTCCCCAGCCTTAAAAATCACCCTAAGTATAAAAGCTCCTTTTCTAGCTCTCCCCAGCCCCAAAAGACACCCTATGTGTTAAATCTCCCTGTCCAGCTCTCCCCAGACCTAAAAACCACCTCTACACTCTAAGAAAAAGTCTATTAACAGTAAAATTACGTTCCTTTTAGAATGCGTCCTTTCAAATTAAGCAGATTTCTTTTGTCCATCAATAGAATCGTTTCACTGTTCAAAGACTGATCCGTTAAATGCAAAACGGAACTAGTTTTACTGATAAACTATTTCTTTTGACTTTGAAAAGAATTCCTTTAACTATTAAAGGATTTCATTTGTTGGCTAGCGGAGGAAGTGCGCCTCGCCTGCCCATGAGTGAATATCGCTTAGCACCCAATGTGCGCAAGTAAATTTTTTCAGTGCAAAAAAACGTGCGAACTGATATAGAAAATGGATTTCTTCAAAAAAATAGGAATCCCAGATCGTGACGCGAGAAGTTTGGAAGGTACGTGTACTGAAAGAACAATTTTTGCTCCACATAACCTCACTTTTCATTGTTATAGAATTGATAATTATCGACTTTATATTTACATTCACCAAAGTTCGGCTTTTGTACATTTCTTGCACGTAATATCATGCAATAAGTTTCCTTTTAACGTTCAAATTATTCTTACTTTTGTCCGACAATAGATTTCACGTCAAGATCAAAGTTAAAGGAAAACCTTTCACAGTTAAAGGATAGCATTTGAAACGACAATCCTTTAACTATGAGAGGATTTCCTCTCATGCCAATTTTGAATGGAAAATCCTTTAATAGTGAAAGGAATCGTTTGACAGTCAATAGTCTGTTTTTAGAGTGTAAGTATAAAAACCCCTTGTTTAGCTCTCCCGAGCCCAAACATCACCTCTAAGTGTCAAATACCCCTGTTCAACTCTTCCCAGCCTCAAAGGTCAACCCTGAGTGTAAAATCTCCCTGTCCAGCTGTCGCCAGCCTTAAAAATCACCCCTAAGTGTAAAACCCCCTTGTCTAGGCTCTCGCTAGGCTAAAAAATCACCCTAATTATAAAATCCTCTTTTCCAGCTATTTCCTGCCCCAAAAATATCCCCTAAGCGTAAAACCCCCTTGTCCAGCTCTCCTCAGACCCAAAAATCTCTTCAAAGTTTAAAAAAAAAACCTAAAAACCTGCCGCTTTGAGCCATGGAATTTTTGGCCTCTAATGTAAATACGGCACGGCGTAAATAACATATTTTCATAATGTATAAACTGTATACGTTAATTTAAATATTGAAAATGTAGTTGTTGATTTTAATCGAGTTTATTAAAAATATATTTTTCATATCCGAGCTTCGATCACAGTTTAATAAGCATTTTTGAAATTTTGACTTTTTATATGGTTAAGGGAATATGCAATTTTTTTAAGATTGTAGTTGAAAAATGTATCTTAACTAAATTCGATTACTTTGATTCTTTCTTATGTTTCTTTAACTAAACACATTAACTTTTTGTATTTCAAAGTGCTGGAAACCTTCGTTCCATTGATTATTATCATTATTACTATTGAATATATGTTATTTAGATCACCTTACATTTCTGATAAATCTAAATTTTGCAGACTTTTTATTAAGAACCGCAAAAAAAAGACAGCTCCATCCAATCATGAACACGGGTTTACCGACAATAATAGTTTCAAGATAGTTTCGAGATATTGATCGAAAATGGCGCCGTGGGCTTTTTAATAATTGGATTTCAAATTGATATCAAACAGCTTCAAGTAATGCAAAGCCAATCAGGTTTTCAACAACAATGATTGCGAAATTTCCAAAACATATCGTTTACACTATTTTTTTAGTTAAGATTTTGTGAAGACGGTATACAATATAATAGACATAAGTATCCAAAAAAGTAGAAATTAAAGTTTAGCAAGTATTTTTGACTCAACTCAACCAAAATTCAGGAAATTACGGCCTCATATAAATATTATTTTCAACAAAATTTATTTCACAGAAAACCATCCAAAATCTTTCGGATTTTTATCCAGAAAAAAAAAACTTGTAGAGTATAAAATTACCAGCGGTTCTCGGTTTGCCCCGTTTTGCGGTACTAAACAGTAACCCGTTCTGAGTCCTGATATTAAATGAAAAAAAGATTGAGTTTCCGACAAATTGTTGAAACTCATTTTCCAGCTATTGAAATCTACCTCGTTGAAAAATTTGTTCTGAAACGAGGCACGGTATCTCACTTTGAAGGGTAACGAAACGTCGAAAAAATGTGAGAGAGAGTTCTGTTTCTGTAAAACGAAGCCGCCGCAGGGTTGCCAATAAATTATTCGAGATTGAAGAAAACGTGTTTCGGAAGGTCGCCGTCGAGACTGCAGGGGTCACAGTCAGTTCCCTATTCCCCTATTCCTCTTTTTCCCCTTTTTCACCTGTTTTTCTCAATATTGACAATAATCCCTATATTTAAGAATTTTTTCCACTTTTTCCCCCTTTTCCCTATTTTTTTATGCTGCGATTAAATTTTCAAGAATTACAAGTAACAGAAAGGTATGATACTTAAAAAATGCGCGCCAATATGCTTGTGCAGCTATGATCTATGAATGGGTGCTATGATGGTGCATTTATACCTCTGTCCGTCCTACCGGTAGAGGCAGAAAAATCCATCAGAGTAAAAGAGATAGGGAGTAATTTTTGTGCAATTTTGCACACTCCCACAATCTGATTTTTAAGTTTTATTTGCTAAAATTAATTATAAGATTACCAGTTGTCAAACAACAACAAGAAGATTGCAAATTACAACTTGCGTTTTTCATTCAGATTTAAAATTCCCGCCAAGATAGGGGTGTAAATTTTACAATTCTACTATGTTTCGTGGTAAGTATTTTTTACTGTAAAACCGCGTAATTTTGAAGACTTTTGCGTTACTGGCAATATAAAGAAAATCACGCTCCTGAAAAAGTTGCCTTTTCTAATCAGGATGAGTCTACGATTTTTTTGTGAATATTATAGCAAGCTACGACTTTGAAGTTCTTAATTTTGGAAATTTTTACATTTTTGTCTAAAAGTGCAAAAATTATGGTGAATTTTTTTATGTAGAGATTGTGGCGGTAATTAATAATACAAAATAAAAAATAAACCAACATTTTTTGACCAAGTTATGATATTTTGAAAATTCGCAAAAAATGAGTATTTAAAAATTACTGGATGAAACTTTTATTTACCATTTTTCTTAAATTTTGAAATGATTTATCCTAAGCTTGAAGTGGAAAATCTACCCATTATTATTAAAAACTTAAACAAAAAATTTAAGTAGATTTTTTCAATTCTTTAAAAACTTCTAAAATTTCGAAATTTAACCATTAAAAGCAGAGAATTTTTTTTTAGATTAAATTGAAAATAAAATGTTGATTTTTCACATTAACCTAATTAAAATTAGGTTAACAAAATTTAAACATTTAAAAATCAAAGTTTCACGCAGTGACTTAAAAAGACATAATAATTTTTTTGCGAATTTAAAAAAAATCATAAGTTTGTCAAAATTGATTTCTTATTGTTAATTATCTCCACAAGATCTTCTCATCCTAATTAGAAAATGCAATTTTTTTTATCCTGGATTTACGGTGTGCCAATTACAAAATACAATGACTACATTGAAATAAGTTACTTGTTATAGAAAAATGTGAAACATGTAAGAAAAAATGGTTATTTTCCTCAAAAACAAGCATACAAATTTTCATTAAATTATTTATAATTATTGTAGCAGAAAAGAAGATAATTTTGTATATATACAAATTTAATACATGCATTTTGAAGACATCAAGAATATAAAAACACCAAAAAAGGCATACCTGATTTTGATTTTTTTTTCAAAGTACAGCTCAGGCTAGCATGCGAGTTCAGATTCGAAAATAATTTTTTTCTTATCACCCGAATAAATATGGTTTCTTAGTTAAAATTATTTTAAAAAATCTTAAATCAAATATTATAATAAGAAGATCGTCTAATAAGCAACATATAAAATAATTTTTTTTCTCAATAAAAAAAATTTCGCAGTCGGTAGGACTCGAACCTACGCTCCCAGAGGGAATCTGATTTCTAGTCAGACGCCTTAACCACTCGGCCACGACTGCTTATATGTGAGAAGATATGTGTTTAAACTTCTGAACGTTCAAATGAACGAACTTTTTTAATTAGAGCTTTTTAAACTATAAACAGTGCTAAAATTTTAGTTAATTTATATTGAAAACAATAGATTACCAAAATAAATTTAAAATGCTTTAT
>CAKNYM010052264.1:229328-250846 GCA_932195095.1 Andricus curvator
GAATCTGATTTCTAGTCAGACGCCTTAACCACTCGGCCACGACTGCTTATATGTGAAAGGATTTATTATCGGTAAGCGATATTTTAGAGCGAGAAATTGAATAGGAATACCACTTACTTGCATAAAATCGAACGTGCCAATAATTTCGCTTAGCGTTCCATCCTGCCTTATCGCAAGCTAAAATATTTCATTCATATTCTTATAATATTTTTATTGACTCTCGAAAAGAAATGTGCGCACTAAGCGCGCTATTTATAAATTTTTTTCTCTCAACCCATTTTTAAAATAAAACATGAAGTTATTATTAATACAGAATTTTTGTATTTCATAGTTTCTATTATCTAAAATGATAGAAAAAGAAACAAAAAAAATATTTTTGATATTTGATGAAAACTGATATTTTAGTTTCAGAATTAATTTATAATATTTTGGTACAATATATAGAAAATAAAACTGTTGCATTTTTGTTGAAGAATCTAGATAAACACTAATAAACCTAAAGTTATTTAAATTTGTAATTTTAATTTTTAAAGTCAAGTGATTTTTGTTAAAAATAATATTTCCGGTGAAAACATCTGTTATTGTTAAAATATTGTAAACATTTTCTGAAATCTTATTATTTTTTATTAACAATAGCAATTTTAGACGAAAAATACTGCCATAAAATAACAAAAAATTATTTAAGATTGTAAATCTTCTTTTAAACCTAATGTTTTTTTGTTAAATAACCAATTTCCGGTAAAAAATGTAAACATAACGAAACATTTTTCCAAATTGTATATTTTCTTTGAAATATATATCGACACTTTCGGTGATCACGGCTAGCTTAACCTACAATTGTGTTCAAAATTTTAATATTTTTTTGAAGTCTAATGGATTTTTTACTAAAAAATACCGATTTTCGGTGTAAAATGCCAACATATCCTAAAATTGTTATCACAGTATGATTTAAAATACCAATTTTTGGTGTAAAACGCTAACATAACCTTGAATTGTAAAAAGTTGTGAATATTTTTTAAAGTCTAATTATTTTTATTACAAATACAAATTTCGGACGAAAAAAAACTAACGTAATCAAAATTGTTCAACGATTCTACATCTGGTTGAAATCATAATGATTTCTGTTTGAAAATACAAATTTTCGATTTGAAACGCTAACGTAACCTAAAATTGTTCAAAATTTATTAATCTTCTTCGAAGTCTTATGATTTTTGAATAAAAATTTCATTAACTTCCGATGGAAAAAACTAACATAACAGAAAATTATTCAGAATTGTAAATCTTCTTCAAAATTTAATGATTTTTGATTAAAATAACCGATTTTATGTGGAAAAATGTAATATAACATGAAACTGTTCAAACTATAATGATTTTCATTTTAAAATAAGAATCTTCGGTGTAAAACGCTGACGTTACCTAAAATTGCTAAACAATTATTAACCTTTGAAATCTAATAATTTTTGTTTAAAAATGTCAACATCCGATAAAAAAACCAAAACAAAACCGAAAATCGTAAATTGTTTTGAAAAAATTAATCTTTAAAACCAAATAATTTTTTATTAAATATAATCATTTCCGGTGTAAAACGCTAACATAACGTGATTATTATTTTTGTTTAAAAATGCTAATTTCGAATGAAAAAAAAACGATCGCAACCTAAAATTTTAAGAAATTTCAGCTCTTCTTCGAAACGTAGCGATTTTATATTTGAAATAATGAAAATTTGAGATATAGATGAAAATTTTTAATTTGACATGATTTGAAAGTTTTACTGTAATGATTTATCTTACTTAAAGGGATTATTAGTAGATTTTATTTTCAAATATTAGATATGCAAAGTTTCAAATTTTTAACTTTTTCAATTTTTTGTGTATGGAAAAGAAAATTTTTTGTTCCAAGTTTATGGAAGTAATTAATCTTAGAGGAAAAAAAGTAAGAAAAAAATGTTTTTGTCAAAATATAACATTGAAAAAGTAGACGAAAAATGCAATTTTGTTATTTTGTACCTAAAGGTGCAAAAATAATGTTTTTTTTTTAATTTTCAAGCTCTTTTTTAAAAAGCCAAGGAAACACGTACATATTTTTGAGTTTCAAACCATTTTTTTCTATTTTTTACGGATCCTGAAATATGGGCCATTTTTACACAAAATTCGTAAAAATCGTTACATAGGATTCGTAAAAAATAGAACAAAAATTTTCAATTTGAGGAGGCGGGGGAGTTTATGGAATTGAATAAACTTAGACGGAAAAAAGTAAGACAAACATTTTTTCGTCGAAATATAATATTTCAAAAAATGAGGAAATATGAGCTTTTGTTAATTTGTACATAAAGTTCAAAAATAAAATTTTATCTATTTTTTATTTGTTTAATGCCCTTTTTAATAAACTAGAGAAACACTTACATATTTTTAAGTTTCAAACAAATTTTTTTTCTATTTTTTACGGTCGTGTATAAACAGATTTGTATGAATCTTGTGTAAAGATGGCTCATTAAAAAAATGAAAAAAACGAAAAACATTTTTTTTGCAACTTTAAATACAAATAAATACAATTTTATTTTTCGTCATTTTGTTTCAAAATTCTATTTTTTGCGTTTAAGGTTATTTGCTTTCTTTCATAAACATTACCCCCCAAAAATTGAATTTTTTTAATACTCAAAAAATAAACATAAATGAAAATTTGAGTATTTTCAATCAACGGTTAGATATTTTTTCAAAAAATTGTTCTACAAAATTTGTTCGTAATGCTATAAAGAAACTTTTCAGTGCTATTTCCAATAAATCTAATCATTTTGAGTTTTTTCGGCCCACCCTAATGTAGAAACTTCGATAAAATTATTTCAAGTCGAAACATATCGTTACACCACTTTTTTAGATAGGAACATAATTTTAAAAAAAATTTTAAATACTAAATTCATAGAAATTCGATGGCTATGACGTACGGCTTCTTTCTTCCTTTGTTTGTTTGTTAATCATAATAAAAGCTTATATTTTATCAAGTTTTTCACTGAAAGGTTTCGCTTATGACTATACAATAGGGTGGTCTAAAATTCGTTGGAAATTTTTTTTCGAATTTTCATGCATTTTGCTCGTACATGTGTTCGAATCCACACAAAAATAATTCCATTTTTTTTTTAATATATTTAGAGGTGGCGCAAGCCCCCATGAAGTTTAACACGTATTTACCATAAAAAAAAGCGTTTTAGTAAATCTTATTTAAAATCATAGAATATGACTAAAATATTACTTTTCAAATATCACCCCTTATAAGTCTGTTTTATAGGGCACCAAAAAACCCCATTAGTGAAAAAATGGGTTTTGCGAATTTTTGACGCTAATTATGACTTTTTGCTGTTTTTTTAATTCGAATTGTTTCTAATACATAAAATACTACTTTATACTGATAATTGGATATTCGAATAAATTATTTAAACAATTTATTATCGTTCTTAATAATATTCTCTTAGAATAAAGCTAGAAAATAGCAGTTTTTTCAAAAATGTTCCACTCTTTGTCCAATTTTTAATTAGAGTGGGGTAAATTATTGATTAAAGTTAAACAAATAAATTTTTTAAACAATTTATTATTGTTAATAATATTCAATTTGAATAATGCCAGGAAGTTGCGGTTATTTCTGAAGTTTTCAACCATTACTATTCTTTTCACTTGGAGTGATTTATTAGTTTATTCAATTTAGCAAAAATAATCATTTAAACAAATTATCAGTGTTTATAACTGTGTTCTGCTTTATTAGTTGTAGATAGTCGTGATTTCTCTTAAAATTTCAACTTTTTGCAAACTTTTTACTTAGTAAAGTAATAAATAATGCAAGTTAACAAACATAGTTGTTTAAACAATTTTTTATTGTTTATAATATCTTCTCTTATATAAGTCCTAAAAAGTTGCGGTTTTTTCTGAACTCTTAAACTTTTTCGTCCACTTTTCACTTAGTGAGGTAATAATTAATGCAAGTTAAGAAACATGCTTATTTAAACAATTGATTATTGTTTATAATTATCATCTCCTAGAGTAATGCTAGAAAATTTCCTTTATTCTAACATCTTTAGTTTTGCTTTGACTTAAACAAAAATTAATTTATAAAATAGCTATCTTACACAAGAGACAAAAACAAAGAATGGGGTCATCAGAACTAGGTGGGGGGACTAAGTCTTTAAATGAATTTTTAAAGTTTCGTTTTAAATTACAATAAGAAGTTTACCTCAAACAAATAATTAATTGATTATAAAATGTCACGAGCGAAGGTAGACTTACTGCGACCAGGAAATTGCTTCCGGTACTCTGTTATCACCTGTAGCAAATATTGGTTCTAACTTTCGTCCCTAGTAAGAAGGGAATTGAAGTCAGATATCAATTTTACAAATATCACTTTCATTTCATAAAATTCTATTCACAAAAAAGAAAAATATTTCTTAAAATATGATTCTCTAAAGATTATTTATTATTTGTTTATATCTAACAAGGCAAAGCCAAGTAAACCGTTTCAGAAAAAACCGCAACTTTCTAGCACTTATATAAGAGAAGATATTCATAAAAAATTATACATTGTTTAAACAACTATGTTTCTTAACTTGCATTAATTATTACCTCACTAAGTGAAAAGTGGACAAAAAGTTTAAGAGTACAGAAAAAACCGCAACTTTTTAGCACTTATCTAAGAGAAGATAGCTATAAACAATAATAAATTGTTTAAACAACTATGTTTGTTAACTTGCATTATGAATTACTTTATTGAGTAAAAAGTCGGTAAAAAATTGAAAATTTCATAAGAAGCCGCAACTATATAACATTAATAAAGAAGAAGATAGTTATAAACAATAATAATTTGTTTAAATAATTATTTTTGCTAAATTGAATTAATTATTAACGTCCTCCGAGTGAAAAGTAGACAAACAGTTGAAAATGTTAATAAAACTGCAACTTTCTGGCATTATTCAAATTGAATATTATTAACAGTTATACTACATTGTTTAAACAATAATTTTGTTAACTTTAATCAATTATTTACCGCACCTTAATTCAAAATTGCACAAAAAGTGGAAAATTTTTGAAAACACTGGTATTTTCTAGCATTATTCTAAAAGAATATTAATAACAATAATAATAAATTATTTAAACAATTATGTTTGTTGGCATTAATTCAATATTACCTCACTATAATTGAAAATTGGACAAAAAGTGGAATATTTTTGAACAAACCGCGACGTTCTAACTATATTCGAAGAGAAAATTGCTAAAAACAATAATAAATTGTTTAAACAATGTATGTAAAAATCTTGTTATCAGTACAAAGTAGTATTTTATACATTAGAAACAATTTGAATTGAAAAACCGAAAAAAAATCATAATTAACGCCAAAAACTCGCGAAACCCATTTTTTCACATAAGGGTTTTTTTTGGGACCCCATCAAACAGACTTATGGGGGTGATATTTAGAAAGTAATATTTTATTCGTATTCTAGGGCTAATTGTGATGAGAAATGTTGAGTCTCATCTCGATTCAGCTATTTTTGATGATTCTGAATAAAATTTACAAAAACGCCTTTTTCTTATGGAAAACCTCTAAATATCATTTAAAAAAAAAAAAAGAAAGGGATTTATTTTTGTGTGGATTCGAACAAATTTCCGGGCGATATGCATGAAAATTAAAAAAAAATGTTTGGACCACCCTACTGTACAATAGGTTTAGTACTTTTTTGTATATTTGTTTACTAAATTTGTTAAATTATAACGATTTAATTTGTAGTATCGGCAAAACATATTTTCTACAAAACCACGTTGTTTGTTATCGTTTGTGTTAAAAAAATGAACATAAAAATTGTAATTCAGTCTGATTAGATACAATTGGGAAAACAATATGTCGTTGGATTTACTTAATTCAACATTTACTGTAATAGAACGAAATATATCGAACGTCTGAAGAATCAAAATTATGTGCTACATTTAACTTTTTTTTTTTGGATTTTCAAAAAATATTAATTTACTCAAACACTTTTTCATAAAATTTTCCAAATTTATTTTCATGCAATTGTTCAATGTCTCTTTACACTTTTCTTTCTTAAGCGATTAAACAATAGCAATAGTAATAAAATTAAGGAAAAAAAACTTCGCAGTCGGTAGGACTCGAACCTACGCTCCCAGAGGGAATCTGATTTCTAGTCAGACGCCTTAACCACTCGGCCACGACTGCTGATGTGAGAAAAGATTTATTTTCTGTATGGGATATTTTAGAGAGGGTAATACACCAGGAATAAATTATTTATACCGTTCACTTGCATAAACTCGAACGAGCCACTAAATTCTCTTACCGTAGCGTTTCCTATTACCACAAGATATTGCTCTCATAATTTACCTAACTGCTTTCACCGTGGAAACTAGTTCATTCTCTATGGACCTAATTTAATTGAATTTAAAATTTTGGTTAGTTCCATTTTTCATTTTAATATTTGAACTACTGCCAACTATACATGCAAAATTAGAATTTCCATTTTTAAACTGTATTATCCGAAACAGAAAAATGTAAGTCTGTTTTTTTTATTGAATATTATTATTATACCATTAAGGAAAATCCCTTTCGGGGTAAGCGTGACTCACTCGTTTCGTGAGATTTTTAGATAATTATAGAATTTCCTTTCTGTTTATTTAAATAACACGTTTTTCCTGCAACACTGCCACGACCCAGGTCGCTGATCAATCTCTCTAACAAGCACCCCGGTCGAAGAGCTTCACAATGTCATTATGTAAATCTCTCCGCTCGGGCCTATTAACATTCAAGTAATATTACGATATTATCATATTACTACAGTAGCTTAATAATGTGTATAGCTGACAATTATCTTTTATTGTTTTCTTACATAAAATAATACATGTTCTCTTGTTTAATTTAAAAATTATATATTTTAAGATTATGTGATATGCATCAATATCACAGAAAAAACAAAAGATAAAATTTCGAGGATAATCTCGGTATCTAAAAAAATGAAAATCGGTAAGGGTAAAATGAAAATCTATGACCCCCCCCCCCCCCTCCTACACACACACACACACACACACAATATCTTACTAAGATTTTATAAACTTGAGAATAAACATACATATACTTTCTGGTAATTAAATAAACGTGGAAACTTAATGAAATTAAATTTAGAGAATTTTTTCATTTTTTTTGGTTGAGAGTTCATTTTGTGGTCAAACATTTTATTATTTGAAAAAATTGACTGTCTTGTTGAAAATTTGTCTTTCGGGTTGAAAATTAAACACTTTTCTGAAAAACTCGTCCTTCTTCGTTAAAAAAATCAACTGTCTTGTTGAAAAGTCAACTATTTTCGTAAAAAATGCAACTATTTGGTTGAAAATGAACTTTTTTTTTTAAATTTCTATTTTCGGTTTGAAAATTTAACTGTTTTGTAGAAAATTCGTATTTTTGGCATGAAAATTCAAAATTGTAGTTGAAATTTATTTTCTTAATTGACTGACGAATCTTTCTTGGCTAAAAATGTATCTTTTTGATTAAATATTAATCTGTTTTGGTTAAGAATTCAATTATTTTGTTGAAAATTCGATTTTTTAATCAAAAATTCCACCATACAATTAAAAATTCGTCGTTTTTGTAGAAATTTAATCTTCTTAGTTAAAAATTCATCTGTTTGGTGCAACATTGAACTATTTTGCTAAAAATTTGGTTGAAAATTAATTTTTCAACTGAAAATTAAAGTACTCTATTTAGGTTGAAAATTAATTTTTTTAGTTGAAAATTCAACTATTTGGTTGAAAATTGACGTATTCTGTTGAAAATTCATTTTTATTGCTGGTAGAAAATTCGTGTATTTTGTTACAAAATTTGTCTTCTTGGATAGAAAATTTATCTCTTTGGTTTTTTTTCACTATTTGGTCAAAATTCACTTTTTTTTTTGTTTATTAAAAATTCGTCATTCTAGTTCAAAATTCAATTTTTTGGTTGAAAATTTAACTATTCAGTAGAAAATTCCTTTCTTTGTTAAATTTCTTTTTATGAAAATGTAACTATTCCATTTTCGTTTGAAAATTTTTCTTTTTTGGCTGAAATATCACTTGTTTTGCTAAAAACTTCACTTTTTTAGGTTGAGAATTAAATTATTTTTGTAGAAAATTAAGGTTTTTGGCATTAAAATTCAAGAATTCTGTTCTAAATTAACTATTTTTTGTTAAAAATGCATTTTTTGTGCTGAAAACTTAACTATTTTTTAGAAAATTCATCCTTTTTTTCTTGAAAATTCAACATTTTGAATGAGATTTTTTATAGTTGACTGAAAAATCTTTTTTGGTTGAAAATTCAACGCTTTGTTTAAAATTCTTTTTTTTGGTACAGAATTGATCTTTTTAAGTTGAAAACTCAACTATTTGGTTGGAAATTGATGTATTTCATTGAAAATTCGTCCTTTTTTCGTAGAAAATTTATCTTCTTGATTAAAAATTCATCTCTTCGGTTGACAATTTTACTATTTTGCTGAAAATGCATTGTTTCTTCCGAATAATTTTGTAACTTAAAGTTTATCTTTTTTAGTTGAAAATTCATGTATTTTGTTAAAAATTTAACTTTTCGGGTAGAAAATTTATCTCTTTGGTTGAAATTTCCACTATTTCGTTGCAAAAATTTATTTTATCGTTAAAGATTTATCATTTTAGTTAAAAATTCATTTCCTCAGTTGAAAATTTGACTATTTTGTTGAAAATTCGTTTTTTAAACAATTTTTCAACTGAAAATGTAACTATTTAACTTTTGCTTGAAAATTAATTTTTTTAATTAGAAATAAACTTTTTATGTTAAAAATTAATTTGTTGGGGATGAAAACTTAACTGTTTTTGTAAAAAATTCGTCCTTTTTCTTGAAAATTCAACATGTTACATGAGATTTTTTGTTGTTTATTGACTCAAAAATCATTCTTGGTTGAAAATTTAACTCTTTTCTTCTAAAATTCCTCTTTTTGATTTGAAAATTAATCTGCTTTAATTCAGGATTCAACTAGTTTGTTGAAAATCCGAAGTTTTTCGTTGAATTTATTTTGTTGTTGTTTAAGATTCCCCTCTTTGGCTGAAAATTGAAATATTTTGTTGAAAATTCACTTTTTTTGTTTGAAAATAAATCGTTCTAACTGAAAATTTGATTATTCCATTTTTGGTTCAAAATGGATCTTTTAGAGTTGCAAGCTCAACTATTTGGTTGAAAATTCATGTATTTTAATGAAAATTCATCCTTTTTTGGTAGAAAATTAATCTTCTTGGTTAAAAATTCATCTCTTTAGTTCAAAATTTAACTATTTTGCTGAAAATGCATTCTTTTGTTCCAAATATTTTTTAAACCAAAAGTTCATCTTTTTTATTTGAAACTGCATGTATTTTGTTGAAAAATCATCTTTCTTGGTAGAAAATTAATCCTATTAATCTTATGTATCTAAGTTACTTGAAAAATTGGAGAAGTGATCTATTTAAACAGAGAAAGTGACCAAAAGTAACCAATTTCTAAACCGAAACGTGAATTCGACATTCAAATGAATTTGAAATTTTTTTTTTAAATCCAAAAAATTGCATTACATTCAGTAAAATTTAGGCAAATTTAGAGGAGTTTAAGGAAAAGAAGAAAAAATCGATGACATTCACAAACATTTAAAGAAGTTTTTGAAAAATCAAGTGAATTGAAAACATTTAAAAAATATGAAAAAGTTAATTGATTTTAGTAAGTTTGAAATGAGTTTAGAAAAATTCAAGGGAATTCAGAAGAATTTGATGAAATGTCTAAGAATTGAAAATGAATTTAATTTAAAAATTCAAGACAATTTCAAATAACTGAAAAAAATTTAAAATAATTCAAGCTAAATTAAAAAAAAATTCAGAGTGAATTCAAAATAAATTCAAGGAATTGAAAATAATATTTCAAAATCTCTTAAAATCTTTGTAACCCACGAAATCCCTCCACATGTTGTGAATACTTTTTTGAAATCCAAGAAAATATTATAAAACCCCATGAAATTCTATGAAAATACCTTGGAGCTTTTAAAATTCCTTAAAATCCTTGAAATCCTCAGAAATCTTATAAAATGCGTTGGAATAAGACAATTTCAAACATCTGCCATTACATTTTTGGTTGAAAATCCACATATTTTGTTGATAATTCATCTTTTTTTGTAGAACATTAATATTCTTGGTTAAAAAATAAACTTTTCGGTTATATCTTCCACTCTTTAGTTGAATGTTGAGCTCTTTCTGGAAAATTATTTTTTCTTAAGATTCATCATTTTAGTTGAAAGTTAATCTCTTTGGTTGAAAATTTAACAACGTTGCTAACATTTTTTTTTTTGAGAATTAATTTTCTTCACTGAAAATGTAACTATTTCATTTTTGATTGAAAATTGATATTTTCTGGTTGAAAATTCGTCTTTTTTAAGAAAATTAATCTTCTTGGTCACAAATGCAATCTTTTTGGTTAAAAATACAACTGCTTGGTTGAAAATAAATCTGTTTTGGTTAAGGATTCAAATGTTTTGTTGAAAATTTTCGTTTTTGATTGAATTAAACTATTTTTGATTAAAAATTAAAATCTTTTTTTGTTAAAATATTAACTATTACATATTTCGTCGAGAACTGATTTTTTAGTTAAAAATCAACTACTTGGTTTAAAGTAAAACTACTTTGTGAAAAATGAATTTTTGTATGTTTGACGATTCATCATTTTATTTAAAAATTCAGCCATTTGATCTTAAACTAACTTTTTTGAAAATTAATATTTTCGGGTTGAAAATTCAGCTGGTTTTTTGGAAAATTCGTTTTTTGGCTTAAAAATTCAACAATTTCGTAGCAAATTAAACTAGTCGGTTGAAAGTGAACTTTTTTGTTGAAAATTCATATTTTTGGTTCAAATTCATATTTTTGGTTGAAAATTCATATTTTTAGTTAAAAACTAAACTACTTTGGTAGAAAATTAAACTTTTTGGTTAAAATTAAACAATTCATTTAAAAATTCAACAATTCTGTTGGAAGTTCGTTTAAATTTGGTAAAATTAATCTTGTTTCTTGAAAATTCATAATTTTGGTTGAGGATTCAACTATTTTGTTAAAAATTCGCCTTTTTTAGTTGAATTCAACTCGTTGAAAATTAGTTGCTGTTCGCTGCAAATCATTTTTTTTTAACTGAAAATTTAAGAATTCCATTTTTGGTTGCAAGTTGACGTTTTTTAGTTGAAAATTCATATTTTTTGATTGAAAATTAACTGTCTTGTCAACATTTTTTATTTTCCGATTTAAAAATTAGCTGTTTTCTAAAACATTCGACTTTTTAGCGTGAAAACTAAACTATTTTGTTGAAAATTCGCCTATTTTGGTAGAATAGTAATCTTGTTTTCGATCATATGCGTGGTTGAGGATTCAACTATTTCGTTAAAAATTCGTATTTTTTCGACGAATTGAACTTGTTTTTAATTATTTTTTTGTTGTTGCTGAAAGTTATTTTTTTTTTAACGTCCAATTTAACTGTTCGATTTTTGGTCGAAAACATACATTTTTGAGATAACAAATCAGCTATTTGTTTGAAAACTCATGTATTTTGTTGAAAATTTCTCTTTTGGTAAAAAATTAATCTTCTTGATAGAAAACTCATCTTTATAGGTTAATAATTCAGCTATTTGGTGAAAAATTCAACTATTTTGTTGAAAGCTTAATGATGTTGTTGAAAATTTAAATATTTTATTAAAGTGATCTTTTTTGGTAGAAAATTTAACTGTTTTGTTGAAAATTCATCGTTCTGGGTTGGAAATTAATTTTTTATGATAGGAAAGTCATGTTTTTTGGTTGAAATTTCATCTCTTTTGGCTGAAAATGAACTTTCTTGTCGAAAAGTCAACTTTGCGGGTTGAAAATTCAACTTTTTGGGTTGACAACTCAACTGTCTTCTAAACAATTGGTCTTCTTGGCTTGAAAAATCATCTGTTTTATTGAAAAATTAATTATTTTCTTGAAAATTGAACTATTTTGTTAAAGTGATCTGTTTTGGTCGAAAATTCAACTGCTTTGTTGAAAATTCGTCCTTATGGATTGAAAATTCCTTTTTTATGGTAGGAAAGTCATCTTTCTTGGTTGAAAATTCATCTCTTTTGGCCGAAAAAGATCTTTTTTGTCGAAATTTCACCTGTCTCTGAAAAATTCGTCTTTTTGGCCTGATAACTGAACTAATTGATTGAATATTTGTCTTCTTTAATGTATCGACACGGATTTAAATTTTCTTTTTTTATCAGAGAAGTTTCACGTGTTACAAAACCTTTACGAACCCCCTCCTATGTGAGAAACATGAAAATACATATTCAATTACCCAGGAAAATTAAGCACCTCCCAAGTCACATTAGGAACAAATCTAATGAAATAATTTAAAAAGTTTCAGGTGTGAAAGTAAGATGGCGGGGGGAATTAATCGTTGGCTTTATATTTACGGTGCAATCCGCTGCAAAGGAAAAAAGTTGCATCGTCCTGCTACTCGCTACCGGAACACTTTAACGTCTTTTGTGTCTCTAATGGGTTGCAGTTGGAATAGTTTTAGAAAAATGGCTCTCCAACAGAAAGCCAGGTTACAGGCAAACTTAAATAAATGCACAACGTTTGGATAAAACGATTTACTGTGAACCCACAAGCGGATAACGATGCCATTTGTACGTAATTCCAGTGTTATCCTCTGGCGGAATTGTTATGGGTACAAAACTTTGCTGAAGACGCAGGTATCTGTTTTCATGCAGAAGATCTTCCATCACTCTTTTTATTTTCAAGAAAGTAATATAAAATTGCAAGGAACGCTTTACGTGAAAAGAATATGGCTTGTATCTAAAGCAGATTGTTAATTGGCATTATGGTCGATCGCATTCATTGTAGTTCTGCAATTAACTTTTAAAACTATATTTTTTTAAATAAAATAAAAATTAGACTATGTATGTTTCGTCCCGGACTGACTCACTTCATGGAAAAAATTTATCCGTAAAAAAGTCACGAACTAGTAGCTAGGTCTCGGATATGAGAAAAATGTATTGGATATTGATGTATTTTCGTAAATAATCTGCGAACTTTGAGAAAGAATTGACGAACTCGATGTGAAAATTCTAAAACGGTTCATCACTTTTTTTACGTATTACAAAAATATTACGAGTGATTAGGAAAAGATTCTCAGAGCACTCACGAGCTTGCCCGACAAATCTGGGAACTGGAAAGTAGGTTCGCCTGTACGTGGCCCACACACACGCTCGCCCAAGCGCGCGGTGCGTGCGGGCGCTCGTACACTGAAAAATTTACGAGCTACCAGCTGTACGAAAGACGGGTGCCGTTCTTCAAGATCGCCGCTTTCTCGGCGCGCGCAGTCTCGTAAAGGCCACCGCAGTACGAATGATTAGAGTAGCAGCGTTATTGCGTTTGGGGTGGGAGCTGTCTGAAATAGAGGGCAAAGCGCTGTACACACTAGTGGAAACACTGCTACTCCAAAAACAAAACAAAAAACACTCGCTAATGGTTGTTCTACCAGTTTAGCCTTTTATGAAGCATGTATCGATCTTTATAATGCTTGTTAGAATGCCCAAATGATTTGTTTGGGACATACAGTTTTCATAATGATATTCCTGGTGGAAGTTTTAAATATGAATTCATTCCTAACCAATCCGAAGTCATCCGAATTATTCTGGTATCTGTATCCGAACCAAACTGAGTTAATCCGAATTAATCCGAAAAAAAATTAATTCCATTTAGATAATATTAGAATATTTATTATTTTTCAGATTTTTTTAAATCGGGACTGAGAAATTCTAACAAGTAAAATTACCGAAACGGTACAATTCCCGAATTCGTACATTCCCGAATAATGAATTTTCCGAAATTATAAAATTGCCAAAATATAAGAATACCAAATTGGGAAATTCCCGAATATAATGAATTCAAAAATGGTTTTTTCTTTGAATAAATATTATTAATTCATTAAAAATGGAGCAATCAAATATTTTTATCAAGGAAAGAAATTTTTTCGAACTTTAGAAATGAAAAAAAAATATTGTTTCAAATAAAAATAACAATTCAAACAATAATGTTAAATTACTTTAACGTCACGCCTGCTTACCATGAGCAAATACCTGCCAACTTATTGCAGGTGGCCCTGCGTGACATACCCGACTACAAACCCGCGCTAAACTTTTAGTCCGGGGAAATTAGCTCGAAAAAGGTCGATTTCCAGAAAAAAAAGGTAAAGTTTTTTTTTCTTCACAATCATGTCCCTGAAGGCATTAGAAATGAATACCAAAAAAGTTCCCCATCGGATCGGCGCCGCATACACCCCTAGCCTCGAAAAACATCCCTTATACGGGTAGTAGCGCTGGTTTTTGGCTATTATATACGAAAGGGTGCGTCGGAGCACAAAAATGAATAGAAGTCAAAATATTTATAATAAAATTTTCAATAAAAAAGGTTCTATACACTTTTGCTGTACAGGCCATAGGTGATGCGTAATCAGCTCCAGCAGTGGGGGCGATGTTTTGGCGTATGGTGCGAAACGTACTCGAGCGCTTAGTTTTCGGCCCATAACTCATAAACGGGTAGTTTTTGGACAAAAATGCATAGAAGGAAATTTGTAGAGCAGAAAATTTCCTTTTGGGACCAATAAATTTTTTTGCAGTACATCAATTTGGGAAGTCAAGCACTGGGATCTCATTCCCACCTACCTGTAAGGCAGAGTTTTTGGTGCGTTTTTTTTATTGCAGTTTACAAACGAAAGATTGAATTCTTTCAAAAATATAATTTAACATTCCATAGTTAAATATATAACAATTCAAAAATCGCTTTTGTAAGTTTTCTTATAAAACTCATTATTTCTGTTAGAGATTGCTTTACTCAGCCCTTGAACTCTTATATTTAAAAATATATCACATAAAAAATGAAAGCTGGAGTGCCGATAAGAGGCTAGACTCGCGCTAGGCTAGACCACTTCAGATTTTTTACGAGGGTCCAGACCCATCTGCGGGTGGGAATGGCTTGTACGTGATGAACTAGTTTTTAAGGGTCCCAATCATCCTCAACTGACGTGATAAACTCTTCTTCGCATACGGAACCCCATAAATACTACACCCTGTAGATTCAAGAAAGGGACCCTCTCTATGCACTTGTTCTACAGAGTAAGCAGTAATGATGCTGATGTACTATGAGGCAGTTGTATTTCGAAATTCATCATGGCTTCAACAATTAAATGTTTTATATGCGAAAAAAGTTTGAGTGTAGGTGAGACAGTCGAATTAAAAAGTGGAATTGACAATCTTAGACGAGTGAGTGAAATTCGCAAAGATGGATACCTGAACTTATTACGAAGAATTGTTCAGACTGCTATAACACAGTTTGATTATAATAAGTCTGTTGTAATCGGACAAGATGTCCATCTTCTTGTTTTAATAACTGCTCTCTCTCCAGCGGATAAAGATATATTCTTTTTAAAAGAAGGGTAAGGAAATGTTAAATCTCGACTTCATAGTTCACAACGCTTGCAAAATTGTGGTTTCTTGACAAACTTCAAGGAGTCAGTTCTATTTGCCCATGCATTCAGCGGGTGTGATACTACGTCCTCTTTCTTTGGTTACGGAAAACTAAACACGACTACTTTGCTCAGGAAGGATATACTCTTGGCAAAACTTGAAGATATTGTGACGATTTTCAACAACCCTGTTTCGACACATGATGAAGCTGCAGAGGGGGGGGGGGCGCTTCATTTTGGCATTGTATAAGGCCCCATCCTCTGAAATTAATATGAATAATTATAGATTTGTTTCTCTTAACAAATCTGTGAGTCAGTCCAGTCATGCTGCCCTTTTTTCTGGACTTCCGCCTCCTTGTGCCACTGCTCGTCAACACTCTTATCGTGCTTTTCATCAAATTCAAATGTGGAGAGGGATAGAACTTGACCCAGAAGATTGGGGTTGGAAAAAAATAGTACACCAGAGTCTCGCTATTTGAACGCGCGATCGCACGCGTTATATGAATTCCTAGAATTGCTGGACCCCGCAGTTTCTCAGGGGGCAGGGCGAGAGACGGTTGCGACTCCGCCTCTGAAGCGACGCATGCACTACTAACTCAGTCAAGTAGATTGCGCCATATTTGCAGGCAACCCCCGAGATTGTTCATCTATCGAGACTCTGGTGTAACAGCTTATCACCCGTTTACGCAACAGAAGCGCCAGCTCCAGCAAGCTTGATGAATTTGATTGTTTGCTCATGCAAAATGGGGTGTGGAAAGCGATGTGGATGCGCAAAAGCTGGTCTACGATGTTCAGGCATGTGCCTCAATTGCCAAGGTCAAGGTTGTCTTAATGCACAAGAAGAAATAAATGATGACGAAGAAGATATAATTGAAGATTAGGCACATTATTATGAGTGAAATATTCATTCACAAAGTCAAAACTTTCAAAATAAGCCCATGATACAATATGCAACTGGCACTGACAATGTCTAAAATTTTATCAACAAAAGAAGATAATTTTTATTCCGAGTAATATTATTAACCAATGATCGGTGGACTAGGCCTATAGGGGAGACCACAATCAAAAGAACGCACTAAAAACTCTACATACCTCAGGGGTGGTGTGGAAATGAGATCCCAGTGCTTGTACGTGCATTTAAAAAAAATATTAATAATGACTTTCCAAATTGATGTAATCCAAAAGAATGTATTGGTCCTAAAAGGAAATTTTCTGCTCTACAAATTTCCTTCTATGCATTTTTGTCCAAAAACTACCCGTTTATGAGTTATGGGCCGAAAACTAAGCGCGCGAGTACGTTTCGCACCATACGCCGAAACATCCCCCCCACTCCTGGAGCTGATTACGCATCACCTATGGCCTGTACAGCAAAAGTGTATCGAACCTTTTTATTGCAAATTTTATTATAAATATTTTCACCCCTATTCATTTTTGTCCTCCGACGCACCCTTTCGTATATAATAGCCAAAAACCAGCGCCACTACCCGTCTAAGGGATGTTTTTCGAGGCTAGGGGTGTATGCGGCGCCGATCCGATGGGGAACTTTTTTGGTATTCATTTCTCATGCCGTCAGGGATATGATCATGAAGAAAAAAAAACTTTACCTTTTTTTTTCTGGAAAAAAGTCTAATTTCCCCGGACTATTTTAGGACCGCAGCGATCCGAAAATCGAGACGGAGGTTCGCTCAAAGGATAGAGTATAGTGAAACGCACGGTTCATATCACGGCTATACGCCACAGGCTGCCTGCTTACTCAAATCTTTTCAGCATAGAGCAGCAGACGTCCTAAAGCCCAGTGATGGGTAAGTAAAATACTCGTGGTAATTTACTTGGTTTTCTACGGTAATTTACCTGGTATTTTACGTCATCAGTTTTCTACATGATGTAAATTACGTCTTGTTCTATATACGAGGGCGCCACCTCTAAGGCGGGAAATTGAAAACTTGAATCAGACAGCCAATCAGAGGTTTTCTACATGTATTTTACACATTCGAGGTATTTTACGTCAAATACCTCCTTTAGGTATTATACGTAAAAAACTTCCAGGTACGCGTAACTGCACATCCCTGGTTAACATTATTATTTTTTAATTAACAATATAGGCATTAGAAACAACCCCTCACGAATGCCGATACCAGAAATCCAAAAAAGTGAGATTATGCACAGTTCTACAGGTCCGCCATCTTGGTACGTAATTTACTAGGTATTTTACCTGTTTTCGACGTAAAATACTTCACTTAGGTATTTTACGTCAAAAACCTCCAGTTACGCGTAACAGCACATCCCTGCTAAAGCCTGGTACGGCGTCTCTCTTCAACTTTTGCGAGAGAAACTTGCCTAAAAAAGTAGGGATGATTTCCTTATCTACAAGGCGTGCTAACGTGTGCACGTTTAGCACACTCATGCTACGCTGTGGTAACACAGGGCTCCTGTACCTTTTTCAGTGTATGTGTGCTTCGAGCTCGTCGGATGAGTGGCTAGAAGTTTTATAATACCTATTTTGTTTGGCCTCGATGGCTGCGCGTGTTTACGCACTCCTGGTTTATGTTTAGAAACTGGCGAGTCAGCAGTCTTTGAGGGTTCGAATCTTCTGAATTGCGATTTTATAAATTAATATAAATTAAATCGCACAAATAAAATTTTTCCTCTCTATATTTCAGTCTGAAATTCTCAGGAACTGTTTGTAGGAAATTCGAACTGTTCGTAAAAAACTTCGAAATTTATCCATACATTTCTCATTGAAATAAGGATGTAATGTTCCATTTTTTTATCTCGTATACGAGACCCAGCTACAAGTTCGTGACTTCTTCACGGATAAATTTTTTCCGTGTGGACTAGTCAATACGGCTAAGTGAAATAGTCCTGCCTTATACAATTTAACTGATGTAAATTCAATTATAATGTATATTTTGCAAAAAATGTTATGCTTGTTTGTGAATTTTGTATTTTAACTTTATTTTCAAGGAATACACAAAAAAAAATTATGTTGTTCCGGTTACGGATAGGGGCTAAAACTTAAATTAATAGATAACAAATTGTGAAGTTGATAAGGAGTTATTATTATTTTTATGAAATGATTCGTGAACCAAAAAAAGGAAATTTTCAACTTACCCTCAGTAATTTTCTTCCTTCTACTTCTCTTTCAATAATTCTATCCCTGTATATTAGGGAGCGTTCAGATTTATCACTTTTTTTTAAACTTATATAAATATAAATTTTATGAGATTCTTGAGAAAATTAGAAAAGATTTTTGAATATTTCAGATGTATCAAAAGATAATATAGAAAATGAAATTTTTATTTTTTATTTTATAGGATTTTACAAAATATTAGGAAAAATTCGAGCCTTTCAAAAGGATATTTAGGACTTTTCGAAGTTTGGAAGAAATAAAAAATATTTGATAAATTTTCGGAAATGCTTCTAAGTTTTAAAATATTTTTAATCTATTCAAAAGCTCTTGAATTCCTAAAAATATTCTTAGCTGACTCGAATTTTGCTTGAAATTTTGAAAAATCATAAAAAATGTAAAAAAAATTGCCTTAAAATCTTCCAAATTTGCCTAGGAATTTTAAGAAAATTTGTTTATTCACTTGAAACCTTTTAAAATTTTTTCAAAGCTTTTAAAGTTTTGGTTTGAGATCTTGGAGAAAAATCTGCTTTTTCAAAAATCTTTTACATTTTAAAATCCTTTTTCAATCTCCTCGAAATATTTCTTGAATTTACTAGATTTTATTTTTTATTTTTTAATCTCACCAAATGAAAAAATTTTGCTTTAAAATCTTCTACTTTTTTTCGAAATTTAAGAAATCTTTTGGAATGTTTTGAAATCTTTTTCAATTTTCTCTTAAAGTTCATTTTTCAAAATAAAAAATTATAAGAAATTTTACAATAAATCTTAAGAAAATGCTTCTTTTAATCCTTTCAACATTTTTAGACCTTTTAATATTTTAAAATTATTCAAATTTTTCGTCAACTATTTTTTTTAATTCTGAAAAATTAGAAAAATTTTCTTAAAATATTTCAAATTCTTCTTTGAAAATCCTAGAAATCTTTTGAAGTGGTTTGAATTTTTTTTCAATATTCTCTTAAAATTAATTTTTCAAAATAAAAAATCATTTTAATTTTTCCTAGGAACCTAAAGCATTTTTTTCATTTTCTTGAAACCTTAGAACATTCTTAAAATATCTGATAAGTTTTTATTATTTTTAAATCATTTCAAACCTTTTAAGTATCTCTTAAACTTACTCTTTGTTCTAAAATGATGTATTATGGGAAAGTTTTACTTGAAATTCTTTTACACTCTTTCAAAATTTTAGGAAATAATTAAAAAATTTGCGTAATTTTTTTTATTTCATTAAGAAAAAAATATTTGAAATTTTCCCATGAAGCTTAAGAACATTTTTTTTATTCTCTTGACGCCAAGCAAGATTGCGTTTACCTAACGTTTTTTTAAGTCCTGAAAAATTAAAAGAATTGTCTTAAATTCTTCCATATTATTTTTCCATACATTTTGAAATCTTCAAAACATAAAATTATTCTTTTAAAATAAAAACCCAAACCATTTAAAATTTTAACACAAACCTTTAAAAAAAATTAAATCTCAAAATCTTTCAAAATTGTTAAAAAGCTTCTAAATTTTTTTTCGAATTCTTCAAAATAAAATGTTTCCACAGAAACATTTACCAATATTAAACAATCATTTACAATTTAAATGTTCTCTTCTCTCAATAATTTTTAGAAACTTCGATATAAATTTCGATATACAAAATTGATGGTGCAGAAAATTCATAAATCTTTATTAATAGATAAAAACTTGAAAACAGACACTAAAAGTTAATTAACGCAGTGTCGCAACCAATCAGGTTTTCGACATCAAGGTTTGATATTTTCGAGATATTTAGTAACATCGCTTTTTTTTGTCAATTAAAAATGTTACGTACTCGAGTCATAAATACCCCCAACCCCACCCCCACATGACAGACCGTAACGAAACAAGAACTCCCTCCCCCCTTTTTAATGTTACGTAACAAGTGAACGCTCCCTTATTCTTCTGGTTATAATAATAATATATAATAATTATAAACAATATAATAATATAATATGTATGTATAATATAATAATTATAAATAAATAATAATATAATAAATAATTATAATATTATTATATATTATTTATATTATATATATATTATTATATAGTTATAGGAATAAATAAATAATCTCCACGTTCAATTGGGATAGGGAAAATCTTGAATTGCTCCATATCATTAAAAAAATGGTAAAAAATAGCCTTTCAGATAAAATCACGCGGTATGTTGCCGTATTTCTTTGAATGGATCATAATTTAGTGAATGAAAGGAACTCATTCAGTGCCGTGACCTGATTTCATTAAAGCATAGTTTGTATTCGTCATTTGCATTCATTTTAAACACGAAGAGACTCTCTTAATCTGTATCTGATAAATGAGGAATGCGGATAACAGCTTACGTGTAATAGCGCACGATCTGTCTTTATTCGCGCAATCGTGCAAATCCTATCTTCTTCGTGAACTTATTTTGCAAGCACTCGTTTCCTGTCTCGAAGAAGACGTCTGTCTAGTTCGTAACTCAGTTTCGGAATGAGACGACTGAAAAATCCCGGAAAATAAAATTCCCGATACTGTGAAATTCCCGAATTGGAAAATTCCCGAAATTATAAAATTGCCGAAATATGAAAATCCCGAATGTGAAAATTCTCGGATAACAAAATTCCCGATAGTTTATAATATTACAAAGTTTGAATATTCCCGACAGAAAATTGCCGAATTATAAAACATCCGAACTAGAAAATTCCCGAACTTAAACATTTAAAAAAATATATATTTTTTGATAAATATTATTTTATTTAAAAAAATACAATAATCAAATATTTTTATGAAAGACAATTTGTTTAATTTTTAAAAAAATTTTAAATTGTTGTTTGAATTCAAAATAACAATAATTGTATAAAAAT
>CAKNYM010052264.1:250856-267688 GCA_932195095.1 Andricus curvator
AATCTTCTTCGTGAACGTATCTTGCAAGCACCCGTTTCCTGTCTCGACGAAGACGTCTGTCTAGTTCGTAACTCAGTTTCGGAATGGGACGACTGAAAAATCCCAGAAAATAAAATTCCGGACACTGTAAAATTCCCGAATTGGAAAATTCCCGAATAATAAAATTCCCAAAATTATAAAATTGCCGAAATATGAAAATCCCGAATTCGAAAATTCTCGAATAACAAAATTCCCGATAGTTTATAATATTACAAAGTTTGAAAAGTCCTGAATAATAAAATTCCCGTCAGAAAATTGCCGAATTATAAAACATCCGAACTAGGAAATTCTCGAACTTAAATATCTAAAAAAATATTTTTTTTGATCAATATTATTTATTTAAAAAAAAATACAATAATCAAATATTTTTATCAAAGAAAATTTGTTTAATGTTTAAAGATTTTTTAAATTGTTGTTTGAATTCAAAATAACAATAATTGTATAAAAATTGTACATAAAATTAAATTTAAAAACACGTGCGCCTCGAACGAGAAAAAAATTTCTTTCTACATTCTCTCCCAACCTATTAACATTTTCCAAATTAACTGTGCAGGATTCAATTCAGCAATGATTTATCTTGAAGTTTCTTTTTTTTTTTTTTAATTAAAAATTCGATTTTTGAGGCGTTTTTTTGTAATATTTTAAAAATACTGTGCACATTTTCAAACAAAATTTTTCATCCAGAAATATATGGCAGCTTTGGTAATAATTAATTCAAAATTTATAAATTTAAATTCAAAATTGTTTCATTCCATTTAAAAAATCTTCTTCGTGAACGTATCTTGCAAGCACCCGTTTCCTGTCTCGAAGAAGACGTCTGTCTAGTTCGTAACTCAGTTTCGGAATGAGACGACTGAAAAATCCCGAAAATAAAATTCCCGATACTGTGAAATTCCCGAATTGGAAAATTCCCGAAATTATAAAATTGCCGAAATATGAAAATCCCGAATTTGAAAATTCTCGGATAACAAAATTCCCGATAGTTTATAATATTACAAAGTTTGGAAATTCCCGAATAATAAAATTCCCGACAGAAAATTGCCGAATTATAAAACATCCGAACTAGAAAATTCCCGAACTTAAACATTTAAAAATATTTCTTTTTTTGATAACTATTATTTATTTTAAAAAAATACAATAATCAAATATTTTAATCAAATAAAATTTTTTTAATGTTCACAGATTCTTTAAATTGTTGTTTGAATTAAAAATAACAATAATTATATAAAAATTGTATGCAAAATTTAATTTAAAATAAAATAGGAATAAATTTAATAAAAATCCCGAACAATTTATAATATTATAGAATTGGAAAATTCCAAAATAATCAAATATCCAACAGTTCATAATATTACCGAATTTGAATAATTATTTTTTTAATTATATTATTTACTCATTAAAAATACAATAATAAATTATTTTTATCAAAGAAAATTTTTGTTAAGGCTTGAAGTTTTTCAAAATTATTGTTTATTTTTAAAACGAAATAACATTTTCCAAAAAACTTTGCAGAATTTAATTTAGAACTAATTTATCTTGAAATTTCATTTTAATTTTTTTTTTTATTAAAAATTTGATTTTTAGGACCGATTTTTGTAAGTTTTTAAAGTGACTATGCAAAGTATCAAACAATATTTTATATTCAGAAATATATTACTTTTCAATTATTGTTCTTTTAAATTCAAACAATAATTCTTTTTAAAAAATTTCTTTAATAAAAATAGTTGATCATTGTATTTTTAATAAATAAATAATATTTATGAAGGAACAATTTTTTTAATTGTTTAAATTCGGAAATTTTCTGTTAGGAATTTAATTATTCGGGAATCTCAAAATTCGGCAATATAAACTGCCGGTAATGTTATTCGGGAACTTTTCAATGCGGTGATATTATAAACTATTTGGGAATTTCATTATTCGGGATTTTTATTATATTTTGGCAATTTTATAATTTTGGGAATTTTTCAGGGTCGGGAATTTTATTTTTCGGGATTTTTCAGTCGTCCGTATTATTTGAATTTGAAATAACAATGATTTTAAAAAAATACATTGAACATTCAATACAAATTTGTTAAATTCGGTAATATTATGAACTATCGGGAATTTTCAAGTTCGGTGATATTAGAAACTGGTCGGAAATGTTATTATTTGCGATTTTTCCAATTTGGGATATTTATATTTCGGCAATTTTATAATTCCGGGGATTTTCCATGTCAAATATTTGATTTTTTTTTAATTTTACAGTGTCGGGATTTTTTTTTCGGAATTTTTCAGTCGCCCTGACAATATTCCACCACAAGCTTGAAATTTTTTAAATTTGTACATGTTTTTTTTATGAGAGAGAAAGTTTTGGTGATTTTTTAAGTAGAGATTGTGGCAATAAATATTTAATAAAAAATAACAAATTACAACACAATTTTTTGACCAAGTTATGACGTTTTCAAAATTCGCCAAAAAATGAGTTTTTTTTTTAAATTGCTGAAAGAAACATTTATTTGAAACTTTCATTATTATTATAAAAAACTTACAACAAAATTTTGAGTTGATTTTTTCAGTTATTTAAAAACCTCAGAAGTTCCGAAATTTAATAATTAAAAGTAGAGACCAACAATTGTTTTTTAAATTCAAACAATAATTTAAAGAAACATCAAACATTACACAAAAATTTTCATTCATTAAAATATTTGATTAATATATTTATAATAAATAAATAATATTTAACAAACAAAATTCTTTCAATTGTCTACATTCGGGTATTTTTTAGATAGGATATTTTAGAATTGGGTTATTTTCTGCCTGGAATTTTATTCTTCGGGAGGTTTCAAATTCGGTAATATAATAAATTGTCGAAAATTTTATTGTTCGAGAATTTTCCAATCCCGTATTTTCATATTTCGGCAATTTTATAATTTCGGGAATTTTACAGTAGCGGAAATTTTATTTTTGGCGATTTTTCGTTGTCCCAAATTTCCGAATTATAAAACATCCAAACTAGAAAATTCCTAAATTTAAATAATTTAAAAAATTGTTCTTTAATTAATATCATTTATTAAAAATAAAATTAAAAATATTCAATAACAATAATTGTATAAAAATTGTATGAAAAAAAATTGAAATGCGTGCGCCTCAAACGAAAAAAAATTTCTTTGGCAATAATTAATTCAAAATTTATAAATTTAAATTCAAAATTGTTTCATTCCATTTAAAAAATCTTCTTCGTGAACGTATTTTGCAAGCACCCATTTCCTGTTTCGAGGAAGACGACTGAAATATCCCGAAAATTAAAATTCCCGACACTGTAAAATTCCCGAAATGGAAAACTCCCGAATAATAAAATTACCGAAATATGAAAATCCCGAATTTGAAAATTCTCGAGTAACAAAATTCTCGATAGTTTATGATATTACAATGTTTGAAGATTCTCGAATAATAAAATTCCCGACAGAAAATTGCTGAATTATAAAACATCCGAACTAGAAAATTCCCGAACTTAAAAATTAAAAAAAAATATATTTTTTTATAAATATTATTTATTTTAAAAAAATACAGTAATCAAATATTTGTATCAAAGAAATTTTTTTCAATGTTTAAAGATTTTTCAATTGTTCTTTGAATTTAAAATAGCAATAATAATTGTAGAAAAATTGTATACAAAAATAAATTTAAAAACACGTACGCCTCGAACGAAAAAAAATGTCTCCCTAAATTGTCTCCCAACCTTATACCATTTTCCAAACTAACTTTGCAGGATTCAATTTAGCAATGATTTATCTCGAAGTTTTTTTTTAATTAACAATTCGATTTTAGAGAACGTCGATTGTAATTTCTTTTAAATACTGTGCATATTTTGAAACAAAATTTTTCTTCCAGAAATATATGGCAGCTTGGACAATAATGAATTCAAAATTTTGAAAATTAAAATTTTTTTCATTCCATTTAAAAAAGATTTTTTATTAAAAATATTACAAAATTAGTAAAATGATAAAATTTGTCAGGAAAAAATCAGGCAAAATTCAGGAAATTTTGATAATGAAGTTTTGAGACCACCATGCACATTTACATTTTTTAATCAATATAAAATTTGAAACATGGAATATAAGTTGTATAAATTAGTATAAAAAAGTTTAATTTTTAAATCTCGAATAAGACAGTGAAGGCGCCAGCGGAAAATTATGTGCATTCGTAATCGGTTGAATAACAATGCGGGTAGTCGAGTGTCAAAGGATCGCAAATCTTTTCTTCGAAGTCATTAATAGTGTCAGCGACGACGAGAAGACATTATGTCACTATTATGCATGCACTAATTTCAGACACTCGTTGCCTATAAAATGCAAATATCTCCGAGAAGATTGCGGTGTCTTTGTCAAAGAAATTCTTTCAAACTTGACTTTCTTTTTTTCTGATCCCGTTTTGTAGATGAGGTAATGGAAAGTAGAAGTTGAAGTCCTTGCTTTACCCTTCATAAAGAAGCTATGACATACCTTCCCTCCTCTACAACCCCTATATTCCCCTACTTCAACTGCCCCTACGTCAACTGCCCTCACTTCACACTTCGCCCCGTCTTCCCTAACTTTTTCCACCTCTACCTCCCCCTCTCCTCGCTTCCCTAACTAACTCTATCCTCCCCCTAGTTCCCTTATCCAGCCATCACTTTCCCTTTCCTACTAACCCTAATTTCTAATCATTTCCCCTAGTTTCCCTCCCTTATTTTCATTATTAATCTCACTTCTCCGCCCTAATTTCCCCCCAATTCCCCCCACTTCCCGTAATTTTCCCTACTTCCCCTACCCTAATATCCTATCAGTACCCCTCACTTTCTCCACTTCCCTACGTTAATTTCCCCTTATTTCCTATCATTTGCCCTACTTTCCCTCCTCTCATTTTCCCTAGTTTCCCCTACTCCCTCTTCACTCACTTCCCCTCAGTGCCCCTACTTTCCCTCCCCTCCTTTCCATTTACTTACATTACTTTCCCTCCCCTTATTTCCCCTACTTTAATTCCCCTCGGGGTAGAAAATTAATCTTTTTTGTTCAAAATTTAATTTTTTTTTGGTTGAAAATTCAACTATTTGGTTAAAACTTAATCGACTTTGTTAAAAGTTCAATAAGTTTGTTTAAAAATATCCTTTTGTTTGAAAATTCAACTAGTTCGTTGAAAATTTGTATTTTTCAGTAGAAAATTAATTTTCTTCTTTGATAATAATTCATGAAACATTAACCTACTTTGTAGAAAATTCAATTATATTACTGAAAATTCTTGTTGTTTTGTTGGAACTTAATAATCTTGCAACTGAAAATTAAACTATTCACTTTTTAGATGATAATTGATCTTTTTTAGGCAAAAGTTGATCTATTTGTTTGAAAATTCATGTATTTTGTTAAATTTTCATCTTTTTTGGTAGAAAATTAATCTTTTTGCTTGAAAACTCATATTTTGGTTTAAGAATTATTTTATTGAACTGAAAATTTAACTATTCCATTTTTGATCGAAAATTAATGATTTTTACTAGAAAATTTAATTATTTTTTTTGTTTACGTTGAAAATTCGTTTTTTTGCTCTATTCAACTGTTTTTCATTGAAGACAAAAATCTTTTTTGTTTTATTTTGGTAGAAAATTAATCTACTTTATTGAAAATGAAATACTTCTGTTAAAAAGTATCCTTTTAGTTTGTAAAGTCAATTCTTTTTTTTGAAAATTCTTCGTTTAATTCAGTTGAGGACTCAACTATTTTGTTGAAAATTCGTCTTTTTTGGTTAAATTCAACTCTTTTTGATTGAAAATAAAAATCTTTTAGGTGGAAATATCAATTATCACGTTTTTTGATAAAAAAATCATTTTGTTATTTAAGATTCATCATTTTAGTTGAATTTTAATTGAAAATTAAACTCTTTGAAGATTCAACTATTTCGTTACAAATTCATGTATTTTGTTGAAAATTCATCTAGTTTGTTGAAAATTTATGTAGTTTGTTGAAAATTCGTCTTTTTCAGTAGAAAATTGGTGTTCTTAGTTGAAAATTAAATTATTTGGTTAGAAATTCAACAATTTTATAAAAAAAGTCTTTGTTTTGGTTAAAAATTGAACTGCTTCAGTAGAAAATTCAACTATTTGGTTACTTCTTTTACTTTTTTGCTTCCTCATAGAGGAAGCTTTGTAATGGTAACATTTTCCAAAATGTTTTGATTCATTTAATGGAACCTTCCTCAATTTCAAAATGTCTAATACAATGTTCTAAGCAATTGTCCGGATGAGTGTGTGTGTGTGTGTGGATGTGTGCATGTCGGACTTTTTTGTGAACACGATAACTTGAAAACGGTTGCAGATAAATTGACAACATTTGCAGGGCTTATTTTTCCCACTAATATCTTGAAACTGACCAAAGCATTTCTAAAAATATGCATTGCATTTTTTTTAGCACTTAATAATATTTGAAAATACGGTTTTTTATAGTAAAACTTTTTTCGTTAACATAATTCAAAGTTGATGTAAGAATATAAAAGATGTGTTGATTCGAGACGAATCGATTGACCTATAATATTAATACATTTTATTAAAGCGTAGGGAAGTTACGGTAATTTATATATTTTGAAAATCGGTTTTTTATAGTAAAACTTTTTTCATTAACATAATTCAAAATTGATGCGAAAACAGAAAAGATGTATTGATTCGAGACGAATCGATTGACCTATAATATTAATACATTTTATTGAAGAGTAAGGAAGCTATGGTAATGCATAATATTTGAAAATGCGGTTTTTTATAGTAAAACTTTTTTCTTCAATATAATTCAAAGTTGATGCAAGAATATGAAAGATTCCTTGGTTCGAGACAAATCGATTGACCTACAATATTAATACATTTTAGTAAAGAGTAGGGAAGTTACGGTAATTTATATAGTTTTAAAATCGATTTTTATACTAAAAAATTCCTCATTCTCACAATTTAAAGTTGATGCGAGAATAGAAAAGTTGTGTTGATTCAAGACGAATCGATTGACCTATAACATTGATCAATTTTATTGAAGAGTAAGGAAGCTATGGTAATGCATAATATTTGAAAACACGGTTTTTTATAGTAAAACTTTTTTCACTAACATAATCTACAATTGGTGCAAGAACGGAAAAGATTCCTTGATTCGAGGAAAATCGATTGACCTACAATATTAATACATTTTATCAAAGAGTAGGGAAGTTATTTATGGTAATTTATATATTTTGAAAATCGCTTGTTTATAGTAAAACATTTTTCATTAACATAATTCAAAGTTGATGCAAGAACAGAAAAGATGTGTTGATTCGAGACGAATCGATGGACCTATAATATTAATAAATTTTATTAAAGCGTAGGGAAGTTACGGTAATTTATTAATTTTGAAAATCGGTTTTTTATAGTAAAACTTTTTTCATTAACATAATTCAAAGTTGATGCAAAAACAGAAAAGATGTGTTGATTCGAGACGAATCGATTGACCTATAATATTAATACATTTTATTGAAGAGTAAGGAAGCTATGGTAATGCATAATATTTGAAAATACGGTTTTTTATAGTAAAACTTTTTTCTTCAACATAATTCAAATTTGATGCAAGAATATAAAAGATTCCTTGGTTCGGGACGAATCGATTGACTTAGAATATTAATACACTTTATTAAAGCATAGGGAGGTTATGGTAATTTATATATTTTTAAAATCGATTTTTATACTAAAAAATTCCTCATTCTCATAATTTAAAGTTGATGCGAGAATAGAAAAGTTGTGTTGATTCAAGACGAATCGATTGACCTATAACATTGATACATTTTATTGAAGAGTAAGGAAGCTATGGTAATGCATAATATTTGAAAACAGGGTTTTTTATAGTAAAACTTTTTTCACTAACATAATCTACAATTGATGCAAGAAGGGAGAATATTCCTTGATTCGAGGAAAATCGATTGATCTATAATATTAATACACTTTATTCAAGATTAAGGAAGTTATGCTCATTTATAATATTTAAATCATCTGTTTCTGACAGAAAAACTTTTTTCATCGACATAATTCAAAGTTGACGCATGAATAGAAAAGATTTTTTGATCATAAATTTTCAAATAGAATAATTCTGACAATTTCAAACAAAAAATCATAAAGCTGGAAAAGGGATAGGGTTGCGACAGAACTATTCCCTTCCCTTTTCCAGATCGAAAAATTATCATTTCGAATACAAAATTTGATTTGTCTGATTTGTCTTTGTATTTAAAAAATTGTTTGTATTATTTTGTAATTTTGTATTTTTGGTAAATTTCTATTTTTAAATTGATCAAAATGAAGACTTTGGTTTGTCTATTATTGAAAAAATAACTAATGCTTCCTCTGTGAGAAAGTAAATATATTTGCTAACGGGAAGCAAAGTGCTCGTGGAATGAGCACCATATAATTATAAATACAAACAAAGTGGAAACACTCGAGATCGAATTCACAGCTAGTTTATTTGGTTACTACTTTTTTGTTGAAAACTAATCTGTTTTATTGAAAATTCTCCTTTTTTGGTAGAAAATTAATCTTTTAGTTCAACTGTCTTTTTTTGGTTGAAAATTAAACAATTCTCTTAAAAATTATCCCTTTTGGTTGAAAAGTCAACTGTTTTTTTTAAATTTAGTCGCCTAATTCGGTTGAAGATTTAACTATTTTGTTGAAAATTCGTCTTTTTTGGTTGAAATGTCTGTTTTGTTAAAAATTGGTGTTTTTTGGTAGGAAATTAATCTTATCGGTGGAAAATTCCTTTTTTGTTTTGTTTGAAAATTCAACTTTTGGTCGAAAATTTATTTTTTATTTAAAAATGTAACTCATTCAGTTGAAGATTCATTATTTTAGTAGAAAATTCATCTCTTTGTTTGAAAATTCAACTACTTCGTAGAAAATTCGTGTTTTTTCGTAGAAAATTAATCTTCTTGTTGATAATTCATGTTTTTGGTTAAAAAATCAACAATTTGGTTAAAAGTTCATATATTTTGTTGAAAATTGAGTAATGTTGTTAAAAATTAATTCTTTTTGGTTGAAAATTCGCTTGAATAATCCAGAGTAATCCGCCTCCCCTGGACCGTATTTTTAGGATTTGTTTCCCCTCTGGCAATGCCGTTCCTTGATTCAATGAAACTTTTCTCCAAATGTCCAACTGTCAAAGATCCAAAAGAAATTGCAAGTAATACTCATGTCACGAAACAAAGTGAAAGTCACCAGTAGTCAAAGTCGCCTCGGTGAGTATTTTGTCTCTGACAGTCTTGAAAGTTACGGGCGAAAAAAAAGGAAAAACGCCCTTCTCAGTAACGAGAATACGCGTGAAGGACGATATAATCGAAAACTAAAATACTCCCGCTTATATTCAGGCATCCGTTGAAAATGTTGAAGACACCTGTGGACTTTTCGTTCTTGGGTCATAAAGCAGCTTGTCCATCACGACAATGCATATTCATAGAGCTCAAACTACTCGATACAAGCGCAAATCGTTCAAGCTTGCAACGTGGTAGGTTCGCGCGATTGTCGCCAGGACAATGCTACTCCGTGCTTGCTTGCTTGCTAGTATGGCAATGTAGCAATCGTTATTGCTACTTTATTGCTCGTAAATTTTCCCAGATGTACGTCCTATTAACGTGAATACGACCGAGCATACACTTCTCGTTTGAGTCTCGAGACCATACTATTTTTCTACTTGTCGGAGAATGAAAAAAAAAAATTCGCCCCACCCCAAACCCTCGACGAATCAGGGTCATTTGTTGTAAATTCTCAACGAAATGTTCTTTAGGCTTCTTCGGTTAATGGATATACACGTTAGCCCCAACAGTTAAATTTTCCTTGAGAAATTCTCGCTTTCTTCGAAATTTTAATATACAAGTTGTAAAAAGATATTTATAGCCTACATGCAAAAATAAATATTTACAATTTATACATATATGTTGGGGCAAATAAAGAGGACGTAGTGTGTTGATTTTATTTGAAATAAATTTCAAGTAAATTCCAGACTTTACAGTCTTTCCCTTATTCTTCTCTTTTTCCCCTTTTTTAAAAGGATTGATCTTTTTCCCTCTTTTTAAGAATTTTTCCCTTTTTCACATTTCTTTAGCTTTTTGTTTCGCTTAAATGTAAACTGAAATAATGGAACCAATTCAACTATTTTTTATTGAAAATTAATAAAGTCTACTATTATTATTTTCGTTCAGAATTCATCTCTTGTGGTTAAAAATTCTACTAATTGTTTGAAAATTTAATTATTTTGTTTGAAAATTAAACTAATTGATTGAAAGCTAAACTACTTTGTTGAAAATTTATTTTATTTCTTGAAGATGTAACTATTTGATTGAAAATACGTTTCTTTTTGTGTGAAAAATAATTTTTTTAATTACAAATTTAACTATTCCACATTTGGTTGAAAATTGATCATTTTTAGTTGAAAATTCAAATATTTAGATGAAATTCGAACTGCTTTTTAAAAAGCTCATCTTATTTGTTGAAGATTTAACCATTTTGTTGAAAAATCCTTTCTTTTCGGTTGCAAATTAATTTGTTTAATTTAAAATTTAACTATTCCATTTTTGGTTGAAAGTTTATCTTTTTTAAAAATTCATGTCTATTGTTGAATTTTTTTTTAGTAAAAAATTAATCTTTTTTTATTTAAAATTCATATTTCTAAGTAGAAAATTCTACTGTTCTGTAGAGAATTTGCCTTTTTCGCTTTAAAATTCAACAATTTGGTTTACATTTTTTTGTGCATTTACTGAAAAATCGTTCTTGGTTGAAAGTTCAACTTTTGTTCAAAATTCGTCTTTTCTGTTTGAAAATTCATCTCGTTTGGTAGAAATTTGATCTTTTTTTTATTAAAAATGCACCTTTTTGTTTAAAACTATCCTTTTCAGTTAAGGATTGAACTATTTTGTTGAAAATTCGTCTTTCTCGGTTGAATTCAACTGTTTCTCACATAAAACTAAAATCTTTTTTGGTTGAAATATCAAGTTTTACATTTTTTTGAGAATTCATCTTTATTAGTTGAAAATTTAACTACCTGGTTAAAGCTTGAACTACTTTATCCGAAATTCATTTTTTTTCAAGATTCATTACTTTGATGGAAAATTTAACTGTTGCTTTGAAAATTCGTTTGTTTTGTTGAAAATTAATTTTTCAACTGAAATTGAACTGTTCCATTTTTGGATGTAAATTAATATTTGTTAATTAAAAATGCAAGTATTCTGTTTGAAAATTCAAGTATTTTGTTGAAAATTCGTGTTTTACCTTAGAAAATTAATATTTTTGGTTAAAAAATCGTATTTTCCCGTGGAAAATTCAACTTTTTTGTAGAGAATTTGCTTTTTTGGCTTTAAAATTCAATAATTAGGCTGGAAATTTTTTTCTCTCTTGACTGAAAAATCGTTCTTGCTTGAAATTCAATTCTTTTTGGTTTGAAAATTCACTTCTTTTGTTATAACTTTGGTTTAAAATACAACGGTTTGGTTAGAAAGTTAAAAATTTCTCTTTCCTTGGTTAAAATATTAAAATTATGTACTGCGTTTTTCGTTCAGAATTCATCTTTTTTGGTTGAATTCAACTGTTGTTGATTAAAAATTGAAATATTTATTTGGTGAAATATAAACTATTATATTTCTTGTTGAGAATTCATATTTTTTATTGAAAATTCCACTATTTGGTTACTTTTGGTTAAAGTTTAATGTTTTTGTTATAAAAATGGATTAGTTAGTTAAAAAATTATCTTTTTAGCTTAAAATTTCAACTATTTGGTTAAAAATTTAATTATTTTGTTGAAAATTCAACGATTTTGTTTTTAGTTTAGAATTCATTTTTTTGTGGTTGAATTCAAATGTATTTGATTTAAAATTAAAATAGTTTTGTTTGATACGTCAACTATTACATTTTTTGTTGAAATTTTATATATATTATTGTTTGTTAAAGAATCATAATTTTTTGTTGAAAATTTAACTGTTTTGTTAAACTTTTTATCTTTTTGAAGAGAAAATTCGTCCTTTTGGATTAAAAATTGTAGGTTGAAAATTCAACTATTTGTTTAAAAATTCAACTATTTTGTCGAAAATTCGTCTATTTTATTAAAAATTCTTCGTTTTTTGCTTGAAAGTAACTGTTTGGCATGAAGTTAATCTTTTTGTTAGTTGAAAATTCAACTATTTGGTTGAAAAATTCTTTTTCTTGGTTGAAAATCAACTGTTTCAATCTCTTTGCTATTTAAAAGTAAGATAAACGCAATAATTATGTAAAATGAATAATATTTTTTACCGAATTATCAATCTGCTTGGCACGTAAAATGTATTTCTTTAATTTTTATACATTTATTTATTTTAGGTATGTAATATATTATGATTAACTTTTTCAATACACGACGTAAAATGTATTTCAGTAATTTTTCTACATTTCTGATCCAATTATTCGAAAAAATATAAAATAAAAATTATTATTTAAATGTATCAATGAAGATAATAGTGTGGTGCTTTTTATGTTGTAGACTGTTCAATTAATTATTAGCTGATTAATTTCTCCACAATATTAAATTATATAAACATTGAATTTCAATTGTTTTCAATTAAGTAAGATAAATTGATTATTTTTTTTTTTTTAAGTTTGTGATTTTGTGAAATGAGTATCTAAATTCAATTTTCAAAATAAAATAAGTACATATATGTTAATTTTTTAAAATTAGTTTATTAATAAATTAAATATATAGAAATGCAATTTAAAATTGAAAGAAAAATATAATGTAAAAATTATTTGAATGTTTCAATGAAAATAAATGCTTAATGCTTTTTATGTTGCAAACTGATGAATTAATTATTAACTGATTCTATCACACTCAATTTTTTTGGAATTAGTTTAAAAGGATAATAATAATAATAATAATAATCAATCAAATTTTCAGAAATAGAAGTTCAAATTTATAAAAAAATATAAAGTAAAAATTATTTGAATTTTTGGATGAAAATTATATTTCAATGCTTTTTATTTGGCGAACTGATTAATTAATTATTATACCTGATTAATTTTTTTCATAATACATATTGAATTAAATAAAGATTAAATTTTAGTTTTTTAAAAATTAAGTAATATAATTTGATTATTCAATTGAAGGTTATATAATTAAATATTGGATATAATTTTTATAAGAAAAGTTTATTTTCATTTAAAATACCCCTATTACACTTACATAATTTTTCAAATGTTTCTGATGTTGGGAAATGAATATTTGAATTTAATTTTCAAAATTATATGCAAATATGTTTTAAGTTGTTCTGAAATTAGTATAAAAGGTTTCTAATCAATAAAAATTTCAGAAATGAAAGTGAAAATTAAAAAAAGAATGTAAAGTGAAAATGATTTCAATGTTTGAATGAAAATTATAGTTCAATGCTTCTTATATTATTTTTTAAGGTTATGTAATTAAATATTAGCTATAATTTGTATAATAAAAGTTTATTTATTTATATATATATATAGATTTTAATTTGTTATGAAATTAGTTTAAAAGGTTATTAATAATTCAAATATTCAGAAAAATATAAGGTAAAAATTATTGGAATGTTTTAATGAAAATAATTGTTTATTGCTTTTTAAGTTGTAAACTGATTACCTTATTATTAATTGTTTAATTTTTTTACAATATTAAGTTATATAAAGATTGAATTTCAATTGTTGTCAGTTAAGTAACATAAGTTGATTATTTACTTTAAGATTATGTGATTGGATATTGGATATTATTTGTATAATAAAATTTTATTATTTGTTCAAAATACATCTATTACAATTATATAATTTTTACATTCTCATAATTTCAAATGTTTTTAATGTTGTGAATTGAGTATCTGAATTCAATTTTCAAAATTATACGTACATATGTTTGAACTTTTTTGAAAACTAGTATAAAAGGTTAGAAATATTTCAAATTTTCAGAAATGAAATTTCAAGTTTAAAAAAAAAAAAAGTAAAAATTCTCTGAATGTTTCAATAAAAATAATTGTTGAAGGATTTTTATGTTGCGAACTGATTAATTGATTATTGCCTGATTAATTTTTTTTACAATATTAAATTACATAAATATTGAATTTTAATTTTTTTCTATTTAGTAACATAAATTGATTATTTATTTTAAGGTTACGTAATTGAACATTGGCTATTCTGTTTTGGAATGGATATCTGAATTCCGTATTCAAAATTAAACGTTTTAATTTTTTCAAAAATTGGTTTCAAAGCTTATTAATAAATCAAATTTTCAGAAATGAAAGTTCAAAAAAATATTTTTATAGAGTAAAAATTATTTGAATGTTTCAATGAAAATAATTGTTTAATGTTTTTTATGATGTAAACTGAATAATTAATTATTAACTGACTCTGTCAAAACTCAAATTTTCTGGAGTTAGTTTAAAAGGTTATTAATCAATTAAAAATTCAGAAATTGTAGTTTATATTTTTTTAAATATATAAAGTAAAAATTATTTGAATGTTTACATTCTTTCAGAATCTAATCTCAGCAAGAATTTAAATGATCAAAAACATTTAACAAAAAAATAGTTACTCCACAATTGGTTAAATGATAAATATGAATATAAAAATTGGTGCGCGCATGCGCGCACGTATAATAATCTAGTATATTTCAAAAAGTTATTCAAGTTTCAAAGTAATTATCCCTTTTTAATTTCTAACTTCTCGTTTAACTTGATACTTCAACTCAGCTCAGGGAAAGATATTTCATTTCAATCTTTCTCGAGAGTAATAAACTGACTCCTAGGTTAATTTCCAGAATGAATTTAGTTTTCTCGTTTCCTGTGCAATATTTTCATACAGACGAATCACTGCTCTCGAGTATTTCATCTCTCTTTCAAAAAGTTTAAATAAACATCCTGTTACTGAAACTTGAAGAGCCTTCTTCATATTTTGTAAACGTTTGACCTGCCAAAGTTTTTCTCTAAAATTATCTCTGAAAGAGAAAATTTAATATTTTTTTATCGAACGTGTAATCGAATGTGAGGAAAGTACGTTTTAAGGTAGAAGGGACATATGCAAAATTTCCCAAATAAGTAAATAAGTTCACTGTTTGTAATAAAAGCAAATATTTTTATTAATAATTGTTGTCAGGGTGGAAACCCGAGAATCAGCTTAGAATTTTTAGCACCGGGAAAAAGCTGGGAATTTTTTTGAAAACTGGGAATTTTTCAGATTTGTTTTCACTTTTGCAATAAATATCGTCTTGCTTTTTCAAAAAAGATGTGTTTTGAATTGTATATCAGTGTTAGCAACCATCCCCGTTGAAATATAGAAGATTATTTTGTAGTTACGATTTTAAGTGTTTCAAAAAATTTTAATAATAAAATTTTATTTTTATTTGTTTAAATGTTAATAATTTTAATGTTTTGTTAAAAATTGAATTTTCCTTTCATACTATATATTTAAGAATTTAAAAACTTGTGCTGGTGGATATCATTGGCACAATAAATTTATAATTTAGCGATACTCTAAATATTTCGCGAATAAATTGAAAAGTTACTTTTCGAGAAAAATGTATTTGTAGTTTGAGATTGCCATAAGCTCACGTGTTATATATTTTATCTAAAATAAAAAATGTATCCACTTTCGATCATTTCAGGAACATTGAAATTTTTTTGCTAAATTTATAATTTTTTGAAAATGTGCAAAAAACATGTATAAATAAATAAAATACACCCAATTCTGGTATATGTCGAACTTGAAATTTTTTCAGCTTGGACCAAAGAAACATGCTATCATTCTGCTTTTTCGGAAAAAAATGTCCTTGTGATTTAGAAGTTTTGGGATATTGGGATTTTAGATTTTTTCGCGATTTTGAAACGTTTTAAACACCATGCAATTTTTTACATGAAAACAAAATAATTTTAAAACATTTGAATTTTCAAATCCAAACAAACGAACATTAGATATTATCCTTGTTCACACTCTTTCCACTTTTCCCCTCTTTTCCCCCTTTTTAAAGAATTCTTCATTTTCACCCTGTCTTCAAGGCTATTTTTGTTCGAAAGTTAATTCTTGCTAATTGAAACGTCGGCTTATGATTTTGGTCCAGAATTCATCTCTTTTGATTAAAAATTAATCTCTTTGGTTAAAAATTAACTATTCCATTTTTGGTTGAAAATTCATCTTTTTTATTTGAAAATGCAACTATTTGGTTGAAAACTTGTCTTTTTTAGTTGAAAATTTCACTATTTTCTTAAAGAGGCCTTTTTTTGGTCGAAAATTCAACAGTTTTGTTAAACATTCATCTTTTTGGGTAGAAAATGCATCCTTTTTGATTGAAAATTCATCTTCTGATAGGAAATTCATCTTTTTTGGTTGAAATTTCATCTTTTTTATTGAAAAATCTATATTATATTTTTGGTTCAAAATTCTTTTCTTCTGGTTAAAATTTTTACTATGGATTGAAAATTTGAACATTTCGTTGCAAATTCAACTATTTTCTTAAGAAGTCATTTTTTGGTCGAAAATTCAACTGTTTTGTTGAACATTCGTCTTTTTGAATAGAAAATCCATCCTTTTTGATTGAAAATTCATCTTCTGATAGGAAATTCATCTTTTTTGGTTGAAATTTCATCTTTTTTATTGAAAAATCTATATTATATTTTTGGTTCAGAATTAGTTTCTTCTGGTTAAAAATTTTACTATTGGATTGAAAATTTGAATATTTCGTTGCAAATTCAACTATTTTCTTAAAAAGTCATTTTTTGGTAAAAAATTCAACTGTTTTGTTGAACATTCGTCTTTTTGAATAGAAAAT
>CAKNYM010052264.1:267698-309273 GCA_932195095.1 Andricus curvator
GTTGAACATTCGTCTTTTTGAATAGAAAATTCATTCTTTTTGATTGAAAATTCATCTTCTGATAGGAAATTGATTTTTTTTTATTGAAAATTCATGTTTTGATAGAAAAGTCATCAGTTTTTGTTGAAAGTTCATCTTTTTTGGTTGAAAGTTAATTGTTTTCATTTATAAAGTCTGTTATTATATTTTTAGTTCAGAATTCATCTCTTTTGGCTAAAAAATTATTACTTTGGTTGCAAATTCAACTATTCCATTTTTAGTTGAATTTTCGTTGAAAATATAACTTTTTTGTAAAACATTCGTCTTTTTAGGAAGAAAATTCATCCTTTTGGATTTAAAATTCAGCTTTTGGCAGAAAAATCCTCTTTTTCGGTTAAAGCTGAATTCTTTTGCACGGAAAAATCTACTATTCAAAATTTAACTATTCAATCTTTGGCAAAATTTTTTTTATTGTAAACTTCTACTATTTTCTTGAAAATTAATATTTTTTAGTTGTAAATTCCACTGTTTTGTTGAAGAGTCATCTTTTTGGGTCGAAAATTCAACTTTTTTGTTAAACATTTGTCTTCTTGGGGAGAAAATTCGTCCTTACGGATTGAAATTTTAGCTTTTGGCAGAAAAATTCTCTTTCTTGGTTGAAAATGAATTCTATTCCGCGGAAAAATCTAGTATTATATTTTTGGCTCGGAATTCATTTTTTTTTAAATTCTACTGTTTGATTGAAAATGTCATTCTTTTTTTCAAAATTCATCTATTTTCTTAGAAGTCATCTTTTTGACAGAAAATTCAACTGTTTTTGGATAGAAAATTAATTCTTTTCGATTTTAAATTCATCTTCTGATGGAAAACACCTCTTTTTGGTTAGAAATTTATCTTTCTTGGATGAAAATTCAACTGTCTTCCAGAAGATTCGTCTTTTTTGCTTGAGAGTAATATAACATTTTCAGTTAAAATAATTAATTTTAAATCAAGAAAAAGGGAATTTTCAAACAAACTGATAAATGTTTGATAAAAAAATGATTTATCAACACAAAGTTTAATAGTTGATATTCCCACCAAAAAATATTTTCATTTTCAATCAAAAAACTGCTAAACCAAAAAATACGAATTTTCGACATAAGAGTTGAATTTTTTACCAAGAAATATTGTTCAATCAACAAAGAGAAAAAATCTTATCCAAAATGTTGAGTTTTAAAGTCTTAAAGACGAATTTAAAAAAAAGAGTTGAATTTACAACACAAAAATATGCATTTTCTATCAAAATAATTGAATTTTTTTACTAAAAAAGACAAGTTCTTAATAAAATAGCTGAATTTTCAACTGAAAAAGATCAATTTTATAACAAAAATGGAATAGCAACATTTTTAGTTAAAAAAAGAATTTTCAAAAAAATTTGTTAAATTTGTAAGAAAAGAAATGAACTTTTAACTAAAATGATACATCTGCAATCAAAAATATAAATATGTAATCAAATAGTTGAATCTTCAACCCAGAAGATGAATTGTCTACCAAAAAAGACAAATTTTCAACAAAATAGATGAATTTTTAACTAAAAAAAGATAAAGTTTAAAAAAAAATAGAATGTTTTAATTTTCAATCAGGAAAATAATTTTTTATGCAAATAAAATAATTTTTCAACATAATAGTTAAATTTTCAATAAAAAAACTAATTTTCAACCAAAGAAATGAACTTTTAAACAAAAAGATTAATTTTCTACCAGAAAAGAATAATTTTTAACCAAATATATGAATTTTCAACCAAAAAGGTTAATTTTCTACCAAAAAAGGACAATTTTTTAACAAAATAGATACATTTTCAACTAAAAAAGTTAAATTTTTAACCAAAACAAATAAATTTTCTAATAAAAAGATTAAATGCATATAAAAAAAATTACGACAAAAACTTTAGTTGAATTTTTAATTACAAAAAGTAATTTTCAATAAAAGAAAATAATTTTTAACGAAATGAATTAATTGTCAACCAAAAAGATTAATTTTCTACCAAAAAAGAATAATTTTTAACAAAATACATGAATTTTCAACCGAATATTTCATTTTTTAATGGAATTTTTAAACTAATAGTTTAATTTTCATGCAAAAAGTGGATTAGTCACCAAGAAGACTAACATGCTACCACAAAATACAAAGTTTCAACAAAATACAGAAATTTTCAAGAAAATAGATGAATTTTTAACTGAACAAGATTGATGCTCAACCAAACATTAAATAGTTAAGTTTTCAGTTAAAAAAATTAATCTTCAATAAAAAATAAAATTTCAATCCAAAGAAATGGAGTTTGAACCTAAAAGATTAATTTTTTTACCAAAAAGAGATTAATTTTCAACGAAATACATGAAGTTTCAACCAAAAAGGTAAATTAGTTACCAAGAAAAATAATTGCCTACCGTTTTGAAATGATTCAAAAATAATAAAAACTTATAAGATATTTTAGGAATTTTGATTTCAAGAGATTTCCTTTTTCGAAAAAGAGTAGAAGATTTTAAAGAAAATTTTTTCAATTTAGTATGATTAAAAAATAGAAGAAAAAAATCGAGTAAATTCAAGAAGAATTTAGAAGATTTTAAAGCAATTGAAAAAGAATTTTAAACTGTAAAAGATTTAAAAAAATTCTGATTTTTTAAAAAAGATTTCAAACCAAAACTTGACAAGGTTTGAAAGAATTTTGAAAGGTTTTAAGTGAATAAACAAATTTTCTTAAAATTCCTAGGAAAATTTAGAAGATTTTAAGGCAATTTCTTTCCATTTTGAATGATTTTTCAAAATTTCAAAAAAAATTCGAGTTAGCTGAAAATATTTCAAGGAATTTGAGAGGTTTTAAATATTCAAAAATCTTTTCTAATTTTCTCAAGAATATTATAAAATTTATATTTATATAAACTTATAATACTTAACTTCTTTTCTTGTAAGTAATTTCAATATTTGTGTGCCTAAAAAAATATTGAAAAAGCCTTCAGTGTTACATAAAAATATTGTTTTATTTATTTCTATACAGCACTTCATCTTGAAAAACCTTTTTCATTTAGAAAACGTCTATTATGTTTTTAAACACAATGTTACCTAAGTGCGGTTCAAATTGAGATCCATTAAAAAAAACACCGATACATTAAGGAATTGATTTTGATAATTTGAAGGGATTTCAAAGAAGTTCAAAGACTATAAAGTTTTTTTTTAAATCCAAGGAATTTTCAAGATCTGCAAACAATTGCAAGGAATTTCAAAAGATTTCAAAAAAATTTTAATATTTTGAGGTATTATAAAATATTTCAAGGAATTTTTAATTGATTTCACTAACTTAATATGATTTCAGAGGATTAAACAAATTTCAGTTGATTCTAAAAGATCTCAAATTGATATATTGTAGGAAAATATTTCAAAGAATTTCAGTAGATTCCAAGGAATTTTTTATTTATTTTAATAATTTGAAGGAATTTTAAAAGACTGGGAATATTTTAGGGCATTTGAAAAGAATCCAAAGAATTTTAAAGAGATGTCAATAATTTCAATGAATGCCAACAGATTGTAAAGGGTTTGAAATATTTTAGGATATTTTAACAGATTTCAAGGAATTTTTAACCGATTTTAGTAATTTAATTGATTCAGAAGGATTTTTTAAGGAATTTTTCAAGATTAGGAATATTTTCGGGTATTTAAAAAGAATCCAAGGCATTTCCAAGAGATTTCAACAATTTGAAGGAATTTAAAAAAAATGTGAAGAATTTGAAAACTTTTAGAGGTTTCGTGAAGATTCCGAGGATTTTTCATTTGATTCCAGTACTTTAATTGATTTCAGAGGATTTGGAATATTCTACAGTAATTTAAAAGATTCCAAGGCATTTTGGAAAGCTTTAAAAAGTTTTAAGTGATTTTCAAAGTTTTGAAAGGCCTTGAAATATTTTGGGCAATTTCTAATGACTCCAAGGAATATTTCATTTGAATAATTTGAAGGAATTTCAAAGAATTTGAAATATTTTAGGCTATTTTTTAAATTTTCATTTGATTTCAAAGAGATTAAAAAAATTTCAAGAATCCAAGGAATTTTGAATTTATTTCAGTAATTGATTTCAGAGGATTTCAAATATTTTTTTATTTTTCATTTGATTTTAAAGAGATTCAAAAAGTTTCAGGGAATTTTAAGAAAGTTTTGAGGACTTGAAACCTCTTAGATTATTCTAAAAGATTCCTAGGAGTTTTCAATTGATTTCAGTAATTTAATTGATTTCAGAGGATCGGAAATATTTTAGAGTATTTTAAATGATTTCAAGGCATTTTCGAAAGCTTTAAAATGTTTCAACTTTCAAGTAATTTTAAAATAATCAAAATAAATGTGTAAGGAATTTGAAAAGACTCCAAGAGATTTCAATAATTTTGAGGAATTTCAAAAAAATGGTAAAGGATTTGAGAACTTTAAGAGTATTTTAAAAGATGCAAGACATTTTCGTAAGCTTTAAAAAGTTTCAAATGATTTTTAAAGAATCAAAGGATTTCAATAATTTGAAAGAATTTCAAAGGATTGGAAATATTTTAGGGTGCTTTCAAAAATTGTAAGGGATTTTGAAGAGTTTGAAAAATTTGAAGGAATTCCAAAATATTGTGAAGAATTTTAAATATCTTAGGGTATTTTGAAAGATCCTAGGAATTTTTAAATTGATTTCAGTAATTTAATTTTACTCATAGGATTTGAATTATTTTATGGTATTTTAAAAGATCGAAAGCATTTTCAAGAGCTTTAAAATGTTTCAATTGATTTCCAAAGGTTTGAAAGGATTTGAAAACTTTAAGAGTATTTCAGAAGATTAATGGAATATTCAATTGGTTTCAGAGGGTTTGAAATATTTTAGAGTATTTAAAAAGATTCTAAAGCATTTTTAAGAGATTTGAAAAAATTTGCATGGGGTATTGTATCAAAGAGTTTTCTAAAATTTCGAAAATATAGATCGATTTAATAGGACCTGTGCCAGGTTTTAGGATACCACAAAAGATTTCAAGGAATTTTCAATTCATTTCGGTAACCTGATAGTATTTGAAGTGATTCAAAATATTATAAAGTATTTTTAAAGACTTTAATGTTTTTCCAAGATATTAATAATTTTTTAAGGAATTTCAAAGGCTTTGAATGACTTTAAGAGGAATGAACAAATTTTATGAGATTTCCGAAGATTTCAATGATTTTAATGGATTTTAAAAGCTCTCAAGGTATTTTCATAAATTTTCCAGGATTAAAGAAAAGACTATAAAATTTCATATAATTTCACGGGATTTTACAATATTACAATGTACTTTAAGGACTTCATTCACAAGAAGTGATAGGTATTGTAGGTTTTCACAGATTTGTAGAGATTTTCAAATATGTTTTGCAATTAATTTGAATTCACCCTGAATTGTTACTCATTCATTCAGAATTATTTTATTATGTCTTTCGAATTTTGTTAATTTACCTGAATTCTTTTAAATTAAATCAATAATTCTATTCAGTTCAATGGATATTTTTCTCAGTTTTCAGTTTGTGTTTAATTCGTCTTGAAGTGTTCTAAACTCATTTTGAATTCTTCAACATTCAATCAAATTCTTTTGAATTCCCTTGTATTTTTCCAAAATCATCTTAAACTTACTAAAATCAATTACATTTTTTTGAGTTTTAAATTTTTTCCAATTTATTTCCATGTTTTAAATTTTAACTTTAATTGTTTGAAGTTTTATGAATTGAATTTTTCGGAATGCTTTCAAATCCAAAAGAACATCAGTCACAGTATTGATGCACATATTTACTTTAAGTCACTTTTTGGATTAGAAATGAGTCTTGCTGCAAAAAACGTCGAATAAAAAATTATTGCTGCGCACTCCCGAGATATTCTCTGGACATCTGCTTTTCGACAACGTCGCATTCAAAATACAATACTTTCGAATAATTTTCAATCCGACGTTTTTTGTAGGGCAATTTCTCTGCTTTTTTCGGTTTGAATAGGTCACTATTTTTAAATAAATTAGGCTGTAGCCGCCCTTAGAATAATAAACTACAAATTCAGGCCTCGGGCTCAAAACAGTCTAGGGTGGTCCAAAAATGAATTGGAAAATTTTTTGTTTGAATTTTTATCGGGAAACCCCCAAAATTTGTTCGAATCCACCCAAAAATAAATCCATTTTTTTTGTTTTGAAAAAAAATGATATTTAGGGGTGGCGCAAGCCCCATCAAGTTTAACATGTATTTCCCATAAGAAAAAAAGACGTTTTTGTAAATCTTATTCAGAATCCTCAATATTATCTCAATCGAGTTGAAACTCAACATTTCTCTTCACAATTAGCCATAGAATACGAATAAAATATCACTTTTCAAAAAACAACACCATAAGTCTGTTTTATAGGGTCCCAAAGAAACCCCATAAGTGAAAAAATGGGTTTTGCGAGTTTTTGGCGCTAATTATGATTTTTTTGCGGTTTTTTAATGCGAATTGTTTCTAATACATAAAATATTACTTTATACTGAAAATTAGATATTTTCATGAATTGTTTAAACAATTTATTATTGTTTTTAGCAATTTTCTCATAGAATGGAGTTAGAAAGACGCGGTTTTTTCACAAATTTTCCATTTGTTGTCCAATTTTCAATTAGAGGGAAGTGATAGTTCATCAATCTTAACAATAGTGATTGTTTAAAAAATTTATCATAATTATTAATAATATTATATTTGAATAATGCTAGAAATATGCGGATTTTTTTTAAATTTCTTGCTTTTTGTCCAATTTTCATCTGCAGTGAAGTAATAATAAATTCAAGTTAACAAAATAATTGTTTAAACAATTTATTATAATTATTAATAATATTATATTTGAATAATGCTGAAAAGATGCGTTTTTTTTAATTACAGGTTTTTTGTCCACTTTTCATTCAGAGTGAAGTAATAATGAATTCAAGTTAACAAAATAATTGTTTAAACAATTTATTATACTTATTAATAATATTATAATTGAATAATGCTAGAAAGATGCGGTTTTTTTTTAATTTCTGGCTTTTTGTTTAATTTTCATTTGGAGTGAAGTAATAATGAATTCGAGTTAACAAAATCATTGTTTAAACAAATCATTGTTGATAATATTCTCTTTGCTTAATCGGTAGAATGTTGCGGTTTTTTCTGAAATTTTCAACTGTTTGTTTATTTTTTATTAGGCGTGACTTGATAATTAATTAGATTAAGCAAAAATAATTTTGTACACAAATTATTATTGTTTATGACTATCTTCATCTATATAGATTGCGCCTGATAGTTGCGGTTTTTGGCAATTTTTACCTTTCTGTCCTTTTTTCACTTAGTTAGGTAATAATTAATTAAAGTGAACAGAAAAGTTGTTTAAACAATTTAATATTGTTTATAACGATCTTTTCTCAGATAAGTGCTAGAAAGTGGCAGTTTTTTCTAAAATCTTTCACCTTGCATCGCCTTTTTATTTATGAACAAGTAATAAGTCAACAACAAACAAAAATGATTTTTCGAAAGGTATTGTTGTTTTAAGTGAATTATTTTTGCTCTTTTCCAAATGCTTAAAAAAATTAATTTAAGGAAAAAAGGCTATTTTACACAAGAGGCAAAAACAAAGAATAGAATACTTAGGAATAGGTGGAAGGACTAGGTCTTTAAATGACTTGTAAAAGTTTTTTTTGGATTACAACAAGAAGTTTATTGCAAAGCGTAAAAGAAAAACTTGGAATTGCAAATCTCTAATGTTTATATATTAATTGTTAGTAATTAAGCAGGCGAAGCAAAGTGAAAGATTTTAGAAAAAACCGCCACTTTCTAGAACTTATCTAAGAAAAGATAGTTATAAACAATATTAAATTGTTTAAACAACTTTTCTGTTAACTTCAATTAATTATTACCTCACTAAATGAAAAAAGGACAGAAAGGTAAAAATTGCCGTAAAACCGCAACTATCAGGCGCAATCGGTATAAAATAAAATAATAAATATAAATAAATAAAAAATAAACAAACAGTTGAAAATTCCAGAAAAACCGCAACATTCTACCGATTAAGTAAAGAGAATATTATCAACAATGATAATAAATTGGTTAAACAATTATTTTGTTAACTTGAATTCATTATTACTTCACTCCAAATGGAAATTAATCAAAAAGCCAGAAATTTAAAAAAAATCGCATCTTTCTAGCATTATTCAATTGTAATATTATTAATAAGTATAATAAATTGTTTAAACAATTATTTTGTTAACTTGAATTCATTATTACTTCACTCCGAATGAAAAGTGGACAAAAAACCAGAAATTAAAAAAAAACCGCATCTGTTCAGCATTATTCAAATATGATATTATTAATAATTATAATAAATTGTTTAAACAATTATTTTGTTAACTTGAATTTATTATTACTTCACTACAGATGAAAATTGGACAAAAAGCCAGAAATTAAACAAAAATCCGCATCTTTCTAGCATTATTCAAATATAATATTATTAATAATTATAATAAATTGTTTAAACAATCACTATTGTTAACACTGATGAACTATCACTTCCCTCTAATTGAAAATTGGACAACAAATGGAAAATTTGTGAAAAAACCGCGTCTTTCTAACTCCATTCTATGAGAAAATTGCTAAAAACAATAATAAATTGTTTAAAAAATTCATGAAGATATCTAATTTTCAGTATAAAGTAATATTTTATGTATTAGAAACAATTCGCATTAAGAAAACCGCAAAAAAATCATAATTAGCGCCAAAAACTCGCAAAACCCATTTTTTCACTTATGGGGTTTCTTTGGGAGCCTATAAAACAGACTTATGGTGTTGTTTTTTGAAAAGTGATATTTTATTCGTATGCTATGGCTAATTGTGAAGAGAAATGTTGAGTTTCAACTCGATTGAGATAATATTGAGGATTCTGAATAAGATTTACAAAAACGTCTTTTTTTCTTATGGGAAATACATGTTAAACTTCATGGGGCTTGCTCCACCCCTAAATATCATTTTTTTCAAAACAAAAAAAAATGGATTTATTTCTGTGTGAATTCGAACAAATTTGGGAGGTGTCCCGATAAAAATAAAAAATAAAAATTTTCCAATGCATTTTTGGACCACCCTAGTGTCCACCCTCTGTTATATATTTCTTCTTGATCGATAACAATTTTTTTATTCTAATTATTCGTTACAAGCCACACATTTGTTGAAAGAATCCAGCCCGCGAAAGCGCCTCAGTGAAAAAAATTGCTGCGCTTAATTTGATCTTATCTAAAAGACGGAGAAATGGCTGCGAACTCGCAAACCGCAGTCCAATCGGTTTCTGTACTATGGCAGGTATGGTAGGCATATAAATAAAGAACAGGACTTTGTGCAATGTAAATGCAATACAAATTGGACTGGGCCTCTTATTATTATTCATTGGAGACATTTGTTGGCTTATCTGACGTTGTGGTCCTGACTCCTGGTATTTTTCTTTATTTCTTTCTTTCTTTCTCTTTCTCGCTTTCCAATAATCTTCTCCTCTTTCTTTTGCCGATTCCATCGAGCTGCCAAGTGCATCCTTACCAGAAGCGCGTACGTGATCTGTAAGAAAATAAAAATAGAAATACGAGTGCCAGGCTTAATAGCACGTCAATCTTCCTCTCTAACCTTGCTCAACACCTCTTTCATTGTCGAAAAAAACTTAATCAATTCAGACGTAAGAGGAAGGATCATTGGAATTTTTCCCCATAAAAATATTGTAATATAGGGTGGCCCCAGCACAGTGGGAAATATAGATGAATTTTTAACTTATACAATATGCGGGATAAAGATTCAACCAAAAATGGAATAGTTAAACTTTCAGCTGAAAACTCAGAAAAAAAATAACTTTGAACAACAAAAAAGAATTTGCAATCAAAAAGATGAATTTTCGACCAAAAATATGAATTTACGACCAAGAAGATTAATTTTCTGCAAAAAAAAAACGAATTTTAAATAAAATACATGAATTTTCAACAAAATTATTCAATTTCGAAGCCAAAAAGACCAATTATCTACAAAAAAAAGTTGAATGTTCAACCTAACAATATGATTTTTTAACAAATTATGAAATTTTCAAACCAAAAAGATTAATTTTCTATAAAACAATAGAAATTTTAACATAAACGTTCATTTGAAAGCAAATAGTTGAATTTTCAACTATGATTATGAATCCTTAAAGAAAAAATTATTTTTTTACAAAGTAGTTCAACTTTAAGTCAAATAATTGACATTTCAACCAAAAAATACGAATTCTCAACAGATAATTGCATTTTTAACAAAAAAGGATAAATTTTTAACCAAGAGGATTACATTTTTACCAAGAAAGATGAATTTTCAACAAAATACATGAATTGTCAGTTGAAAAAAGATCAGTTTTCACCAAAAATGTAATAGTAGGTAAATTTTCGATTAAAAAATCAGTTCTCAACCAAGAAAAAAAATTTTTGAACAAAATAGTTTATTTCTTATCCAAAACGATTTATTTTTAACCGAAAAGATTAATACTCCACCAATAAAGATCAATTTCCAACGAAATAAATATATTTTCAACAAAATAGTTTTTTTTAACGAAAAAGATTTATTTTGAAATATTTTGTCGAAGTTTTGATTGAATAAATGAATTTTCAACTTAAAAAGATAAATTTTCGATTGAAAAAATGAATTTTTAACCAAGAAAAAAATGAATTTTCAGCAAAATAGTTTATTTTTCTACCAAAACGATTCATTTCAACCAAGAAGATTAATGCTCCACAAAAAAAAAAAAAAATTTCAACGAAATAAATGAATTTTCAAGAAAATAGTTTATGTTTCAACGAAAAACATTCATTTTGAAGAACATTGTCGAATTTTCAATTAAATAAATGAATTTTCAACCATAAGGAAATAAGATTCCACTAAAAATAAAATACTTTAATTTCCTTCGAAAAGAATTAACTTTTAAATAAGAAAAAAAATTAATTTTTAACAAAAAAAGTTATTTTTAAACCAAAAACATTCATTTTTGATCACAAAGATTAATTTTCTGCCAAAAGGATGAATTTTCAACCTAAAAAGGTAAGTTTTCACCAAAAATAGAATAGGTAAATTTTTAATTAAAAAATTAATAATTTTCAGCCAAGAAAAATGAATTTTATACTAAAAAGATGAATTTTCAACAAAAAAGTTCATTTATTACCAAGAAAGATGAATTTATAACTAAGAAAAATGACTTTTATCCTATAAAAAGTTATATTGACAGCCAAATAGTTGAATTTTCTATAAAAGGGTTAAATTTTAATCCCAAAAATGTCAATTTTCAACAAAATAGTTAAATTTCCAACCAATGAGATGAATCTTGAACCAGAAAAATGAAATTTCAACCAAAAAAGATTTAAAATTATTTCTGGTAAATGTATTTTCTATCATTTTCAATAATTTTACTTTTTTTATTGTATTACAAGAAATTTGGTTGGAAACATTATTATAATGAAGAAAATTTCTCTTAAGATCATTCTTGTTAATATTATAAACAAATTAATTTAAAAAATTCATTATTCTGGCATCTGTCGGCAGAAAAATTCGTTTTTTTTTCTATGTCAGTTTTTTAAATTAAGAACCTCATGATAATTTTAGGAAAATTTATAATTTGTTGATAAATTTGATGATTTTTCAAAACAAATATAATAAACAAATGCATTATTCGGGCATTTGTCGACGGACAGATTCGATTTATTTTTATGTCAGCATTTGTCGACGGAAAAATTCGTTTTTTTCAATGTCAGTCCTTCTAATTGCGAATTCCATGATCATTTCATCAGCACTCATACTTAATTAATAAATTGCCTTATTTTTTAAAACAAATTTAATAAAAAATACATTATTGAATGAATGTGGCTGAAATTATCACAAGAGTTCCTAATTAAAAGGACTTTCATCGAAAAAACGAATTACTTCTTCGCTAGATGCCCGAATAAGGCATAAATTTGTTTAAAAACATAAAATTTATTAACTAATTTGGAATGTTCCTAAAAGTCCCATGAAGTTCCCAGTTCAAAGGACTAGCATTACAAAAAAAAAATTTCCGTCGACAAATGCCGGAATAATGCATTTGTTTAATAAATTTGTTTAAGAAAATCATAACATTCATCAACAAATTATGAATTTTTAAATTATCATAAGGTTTCTAATTTTTATAATAGTGACATCGAAAAAAACGAACTTTTCTGTCAACAAATGCCTGAATAGTGCATTTGTTTATCATATTAACAAGAATGATCTTAAAAACAATTTTGTCTGTTATAATATTGTTTCGCTACTCGGTGGGTTTCCTATCACCACTACGTAGCGCGTCCTCAGGTTGCGGATAGAGGAACGGCCCGTAAGGCTGAACAGCCCCCAAGGTTAACTGCGAATACAAGAATAAGCAGTCGCGGACAGCCGATAGGAGCCAGTCGTAGGTGTGGTGAATCTAGCACTGGTAAAAAAATAGGTACACGACAACCATGGCTTGGGGGGACCCACCCATTCGCGTTCATACACAAAGGGTGGGTTCTGGCAAGCCAAGGTGCAGCGTGTACCCACCTAGAAACTATACCCGAACCAAAACTAAAAATCTTGTAAGGGAAAAATCCTGCTGCCCATTGGACACTGCAGCGATGACACTGCCCGCAAGGGATGTGTGGAATGATTCGCCTGCATAGGGCCAAAGGGGTATTGATGCCAGTAGGCGCGCTGCCTTGCAGGGGGACGTTAGGGTACGAGGATGAAACTGTAATGTGTCTGACGACAAGTTGACATGGTCCTTGTCAGAGTCGGAAAGCTCCCATACTTAGACCTAGGGAGGTATGGGGGTTATCACTCCTGGGACAGTGGACTCACCTACGATCGGAATAGGATCCTAACGTGCGGATTATCTTGAAACTACCATGGCTAACTTGCAAAAACAAAAAACTACAGTTAAAGATCTAAGGGTGGGAACTCTAAACGCGCGTAGTCTAAAAACTGGCCGATTTAGCGAACTCATTAAGATAGCAATTGATTACAAAACTGACGTAATAGCACTTCAAGAAACCTGCTGGTCGGGCGATTTCGCGTCAATTTCTAGGGATGACTATACTTTGCACTGGGGAGGAGCTAAGGGGCAAAGACTGGGGACTGGTTTTCTTATTAATAAACGAATTTCGCAAGCACTTATCGACATGCAATTCATTAACGACCGGTTATCATACATTGTACTAAAGGGTAATTTCAGCAAACACGTATTAATTAATGTGCACTGCCCCACCGAGGACAAAGACGAAGACACTAAAGATCTTTTTTATGAAACAATCGAGCAGGTTTTTGACAAGTTCTCAACGTTTGACGCAAAAATAGTATTGGGGGATTTCAACGCGAAAATTGGAAAAGAACCAATGTATAGGCCTACAATAGGATCAGAAAGTTTGCATGACGTCAGTAATGATAATGGAACCAGAGTAATAAACTTTGCAGCTTCAAAGAACCTCGTTGTCAAAAGCACATATTTCAAGCATAAAAATATACATAAGGCCACCTGGACATCACCAGATGGTAAGACTCACAATCAGATTGATCACGTTCTAATAGACAGAAGACGTCATACAAACATTCTCGATATAAGATCGTATAGGGGAGCGGATTTAAATTCAGACCATTTTCTCGTGATAGTAAAACTAAGATCTAGGCTAGCGTTAAGTAAGAAAACAAGCCGCACAGAGCCAACAGTTCGTTTCAATATAGATAAGTTCAAAACAGCAACAGAAACATTAAATTATCAAGTTGAGATTTCTAATAGTTTCGACGCTCTCCAAGAACAGGGAGACGATAACAATAATCACGAGGAGGACCCGGAAACCCTGTGGAGCAATACGAAAAAGGCGATAAAGGCAGCCGCGAAACTTACGATAGGTTTTAAGAAAGTAGCCAAAAGCAAACCATGGTTTGACGAAGAGTGCAAACTCTGGTTTGAGAAACGTCGGAAGGCCAGACTAAGTAGTTTACAAAATAAGTGCGATCAAACACATAAGAAATATCTCGAGATTAGCAAAAGTACAAATAGGCTCTATAGATCCAAGAAAAGGGAGTGGGAAAAGAATAAAATACTAGCAATAGAAGCGCATAATAAACAAAATAACCCGCGTGAGATGTACAGGGGAATCAATTCTATAAGGAAAGGCTTTCAAAGTAGAACGGAAGTAATGAGGGACGAAAATGGCAATCTAGTAGCCGATGCGACAGAGAGACTGAATTTATGGAAAGATTATTTCGATAAACTATTAAATGTACGCGAAGCCCCCGTTGAAGGTAATCTCGGCGAAATCCACACTGCTGATCTATTAATTAACGATCCTACTGATATAGAAATAGAAATGGCCATAAAGAAGTTGAAAAATAACAAAGCCGCGGGCATCGATGACCTACCGTCAGAACTGATAAAAAATGGAGGCCCTTGCCTCACAAGGCAAATTTGTAAATTGATACGCGCAGTTTGGAAAACAGAACGCATGCCGGAAGAATGGAATACCTCTATCATTATTCCCATCTTTAAAAAAGGCGATAAAACTAACTGTAACAACTATCGGGGAATTTCACTTGTGCCCTCGTGCTACAAGATCCTGTCTAATGTTATCCTAAGTAGACTAACTCCTTTTGCCGAGGAAATCATTGGGGATTACCAGTGTGGATTCCGCCGAAACCGATCTACAAGCGATCAAATGTTTACAATTAGACAACTGTTAGAAAAGAAATGGGAATTTAAAGAAGCAGTACATCAGCTATTTATCGATTTTAAAAAAGCTTACGACTCTATCATACGCGCGCGAATGTACTGGATCCTAGAGTTCTTGGGTGTGCCAAGAAAATTGGTTAGACTTATCGAAATTTGCTTAAGCGGCAGTAAGGGTAGAATACGCGTAAACGGTAGTTTATCTGAAGAGTTTTCGATCCGCGATGGCCTGAAACAGGGCGATGCACTTTCGTGCGTCCTTTTTAACTTAGTTTTAGAATACGTGGTTAGGCAAGTGCAGGCGAATCCGACCGGTGCTACCCTCAATGGGGTAATACAAATTCTTGGATATGCGGATGATCTCGACGTACTAGGGGATGATAAAGAAACGGTAGCTAAAAATGCAGAAATCTTGATCGCAAAAGCCAAAGAGATTGGCTTGGAAGTTAGCGAATCGAAGACAAAATATATGACCGTCGTCAGGTCCGGACAAAGTAATCAAGACGGGGATCTAATGGCCGGAAATATGAAATTCGAAAGGGTTAACGAGTTTAAATACCTCGGGTCTATTATAACTAGCGAAAATAAGATTAAAACGGAAATCAATGCACGGCTACACGCTGGCAATGGGTGCTATTATGCAGCAAACACGCTACTAAAATCGCGATCGCTATCTAGGAACATCAAAGTAAGAATTTACAAAACGATAATAATGCCGGTCGTCATGTACGGGTGTGAAACATGGGCGCTGACGAAAGGAGAAGAGAATAGGTTTAGAGTTTTCGAGAATAAAGTACTTAGAAAAATCTATGGTCCAAAAAGGGACGAAGAGACCGGCGAGTGGAGAAAACTGCATAATGTTGAGCTGCACGCTCTCTACGGGTCAGCAAATATTAATAGAGTAATGAAAGCGCGTAAATTAAGATGGGCGGGGCATGTAGCAAGAATGGGCAATGAAAGAACAGTAGCGCAAGTTTTAAGAGGGAGACCGACTGGTAAGAGACCCCTAGGCAGACCGAGAAACAGATGGGAGAAAAATGTAAGGGATGCTCTAAAAGAACTAGGACATGATTACTTAAACTGGATGGAGAATGCACAAGACAGAGATATGTGGCGGTCTCGGGTAGATGAGGCAATGAACTTTCGAGTTCGAACTGCTAATCTATAATAATATTGTTTCGATCTAAATTTCTTGCAACATAACTTAAAAAGCGTAAAATTAATAAAAATTATAGAAAAAACATTTTCAACAAATAATGTGTTTATAAAAACTTTTTTTGTTTCGAAAGAAATTTCAAATCTGTCTTCTTAAAGAGGGCTTTTCGACAGATTCTAGGGATTAATTTAATGGGGTTTCACTGAATTTTATAATAATATTTTAATTCTTTTTCAAGGAATTTGCTCACAATTAATCAGAGACTTCACAGTATTTCAGAGATTTTTTACATATTCGAGAGTATCCCCGAAAAATCTTTTTAAAGCGCTGACATCTTAAGGCTTTTTGACATATTCCAGAGATTGATTTAATAGTTTGCATGGTGGAATGATGAAATTGAGGCAGCCCAACAAGAAAAGAAAGAAGCGTACAAGAGAACGTTGAACATCACAGATCTTAGCGATGAGGAGAGAAATAGACTTGAAAATGATTACAGCCACAAAAAGAGGAAAGTGAAACGACTATTCAAGGAAATTAAAGATAAAATCAGAACAGAAGAAGGGAAGAAAATGCAAAACGACTCTGAAGGAACCATGAAACTATTATTTAAAGAGATGGAGGAAAGTAAAAGTACAGAGTTTGTCAGCATGAGAAACAGCAAAGGTGAAATGCTATATGATATAGACGGGATAGTAGACGCTTTAAAAGACTCTTTTAAAGAATTATTAGGAGGTGAAGCTATCAGACAACAGAACTGCGACATACAACATAATAAAAAAAGAAAACCCAATTGAAAAAGTCTGTGTCACTGTGTGAATGAGACATTAATCCGAAGAGACATAAAAAGCCATAGAAACACGAGAGCTTGCATGAAAAAATGCATGGACGTGAAGGAAGCTAGAGAAGTATGCCAGGACAGAGAATTGTGGCGACAAATAGTTTATAAACAGAGTGACAATAGAGTGAATGACGCCTGAAAGAAAGACCTTGGATACTAATGGGCCCAAGTGGGGAACCACACATAACAATTTTGTGAGGCTCTTCACTTGGGGTGATCGATAGAGAGATTGATCAGCAACCTGGGTCGAAGCAGTGTTGTGGAACGAACGTGTCATTTAAATAAATAACACGAGAATTCTAGATCAATCTAAAAAATCTATACCCCCTACCTCACATTACTCCTTTCCTAACCGAGCAAGTCACGCCTACCCCGAAAGGGAAATGGATTATCTTTGTCTAATGTAAATCTATGAATAGTAGGCGATTAAAACCATTTTGCTATTATTGACGAGCACCAGGAACATAAAAAGAAAAAAATGCCCTTTTTTTCGTCATAATTGTTTATTTATAAAAAAATTTAAAAATAAATAAAAAATCAGATTCGACAACTTTCTTTGAAATTTTATCTGCTTTTAAAAAAAAAATGGCGTCCCAATTGGATAATATTGTACAGGCTGTATGTTATTTTGAATCAAAAAAGTCTTTTTTTCCCATTGTGCGCAAGTAAGTATACCATTAAGCCATTTCCCTTTCAGGGTAGGCGTGACACTACCCGATTTGGGTAGTGTTTCTAGGTGGATAGTTTCTTGTAGTAAATAACTATAAGTTGAGCTCACCGCACCCACGATGTGCCAACAGCACGCAGTATTCTCGAATGGTCACCCATCCAAGTACTAACCGCGCCTAACGCTACTTAACTTCAGTGATCTGACGAGAACTGGTTTTTTCAGCGTGGTATGGCCAGGTGAGGGAAAAACTAGAAATCAGCAAAAAGTCAGGGATTTTAAAAACAAAATTACAAAAGTCAGGGAATTTCTATAGAAAGCACTTTGAGTAACTAATAAGAATACTCGGAGCTGCCACATAGTCACTTTTACTCACTTTTTCTCTAAAATCGCTTTTTAGTCACTTTTTTAAGGTAAAGTTACTATACTAACTTTTTTAAATAAAACGATCACTTTAGTCAATTTTCTTTCAATAAATTAACCCATGGGTTAACTACTATTGAATTCAGGACTATGCCAATTTCTGAATTTTCTTGAATTCTTTAAAAATATTTTAGCGTAATTTAAAAGATTCCTAAAATTTTTAACAGATTTCAATAATTTAAAGAGATTTCAAAGGATTTTAAAGATTTAAGAATATTTTTTAAAATTACAAGGAAATTTCAAGAGCTTCAAAATGTTTTCAGGGATTTTAAATATATTTAATAATTTGAATAAATTACAAAAATTTGAAGGGCTTTTCAAGGATTTTAATGATTTTAAGTCATTTATTTTGAAAAATTGTGGGGTTTTGAAGAATTTACTAGAGTTTTGGTAGATATGAAATAATTTTATAGGATCTATGAAGTTTTATGATATTTTTAAAGATTCCAAGAGATTTTATGAGATTTCAGAGGATTTCAATGATTTCAAGGAATTTCAAAAGTTCTCAAGGTATTTTAATAAATTTTCCAGGAAATATCAGATTTCACCAAATTTCACGTAAAGAATTTATTGACAAGAAGTGAAGGATTTCGTAGGATTTCAAAGATTTAAAGCATTTTTGAAATAGTTTTTGCAATTCATTTGAATTAATTTGGAATTCTCTTAAATTTATTGAATTCTTCTAAATTCACTCAATTCTATTCAATTTCATGATTTAAAAAGAAATGTTGGTTAATTCCTCCTGAAGTCTTTTAAATTCACCTTGAATTCTTAGGCATTTAATTAAATATTTTTAAATTTCCCTAAATTTTTCTAAACTAATTTTAAACTTACTGAATTCAATGCATTTTTATATATTTAAAACAAAAATTTTCAATTGGAATTAAAATTTTTTTTATTCTATTTATAAAAGATTCTGCATTAAAAACATTAAAAGATTATAAATATGGTCTTCAAATATTAATGGTCAGGGAATATGAAAAATTAGTCAGGGAAAGTCAGGAAATTTTTTAAGTGAATTTTTGTGGCCACCCTGATTTATGAAGGGAGGTGATTATGTAACTTTTTGACTTTCAGTCCCACTTCCACTTTTTCGAAATTTGCGTCGCTTGTCTTTTTTTAATTTTAAATCAAAATCGATTTTTTTTTAATATTCTAGAAAGAAAGCTGAGGTTTTTTGAAATAGAATACTTGAAAATCAAAGAGGACTTTTTTGTTTTAGTGTTAAAAACTTTGAATTTTTGCATAAAAAGGAACCATTCGATTAGAATATTGTAGGTTTGAAGACATTTTAAAAACTAAAATTTAATTCCTTTATTTCCGCTTTTGAAGTAACCATCACTGCAAACAATAGGTCCTTAATTAAACTTCGTATGCATGAAACCATGATGTGATTTAGTTTCTCTATTTCTGTCTACGTTTCACGACTTTTCATTTGTTTGCTACATAAAACGTGAAATTCTCTTTACCTCATGTTAACTGAATTGTAAATAAAATTGTCTCTTTCCAGCAATTCACTCCAGAATTACGAAATACACTCGTATTTCTAAAATTTCAGTTCAAGAGATTATTTTCTGTTATAAATGGTTCTTTTATAAATCAGCTTTTAAAGAACAATTATGAATATTTTTTATTTCGCTTTAGCAATTGACGTTCAATGAGAATTTTGAGTTCTAAAGTAAACATTTACAGTCTCTTTCGGTATTTAAAATTACCTCCAAGTTGAATTATGCTCTACGAATTAAAATATAGTTAATGGACCGTGTAACAAACAGTCAACTATATCATTTCTGGGGGGAACGTACGTGAATGACGTTTTTGTTATCAAAATACACTTTACAGTTTTAATATCGAATTCACAAAAAAAGAGTTAATATTTTAAGCTTAATTTTATAGAATCTTTTATTAAAAAATACGCTTAATATTTCTGTATTTATTACTCAACTGTAACAACAATATTTTACTAGAAAAAAATACGTACGGTAATGACGTCTGAAATGACAAAAATCGAGGGACTGACTTTAAGATTTTTACAATATTATTTACTTGAGTTGAAAAATGTGCATAAATTAAATTTATGTTCATCTAAAGTTTAAAAACTTAATACGTTAAGCGTTTTTCAGGTTACTGTCTCAAAAAAAAGAAAATCAGTTTATCCTTGTGCAAAGTGAGGTTGGGACGCCGTACGGTAATGACGTTTGGGGTGTTCTTATATTAAATTAAAGTAAATAGGAACAGAAATGAAAAAAACTGACCATTTTTTAGAGGATGATAATAAGTATTTATTAAATTAAAGAAAAAATCAATGCGAGTTTCTGAGTTAATTTTATATTACTGGGACTTCAAGTTTGCCTTCAATTTGACAATCACCCATAAACTAGGTAAATTTTTTTTTAAATATCCTATCAGACCTGGATATCAATCGGATCTACAATTCTTCCAAATATCATGAGCATAGCTCTTTTAGTTTTCGAGATAATTTCGTGTAACTTTTTTTGAAAAGTGTATTTTCGAGCTTCTGGGGTCGAATTATATCGAAATATGTCAAAAAAGTAGACTTGAAAATTTCGGTCATTACAAACCTTTCTCTATGAGGAAGCAATATAAATGTGATTAATAATTTTTTGAAATTCTTGAGAAAATTCAAATTAATCACTTTATTTTACTAATTTTTTACTTTATTTTACTAATAATCTTTTGGGTTAAAATTTCAATTATTTTGTTGAAAATGCAACTTTTTTAGGTTGAAGTTTAATCTTTTTTGTTTAAAAATGCAAACATTTGGTTGAAGAGTCGTATTTTTTTTGGTGAAAAATTGAACTATGCAGTTGCAAATTGAACTATTTTATTAATGGTTTGATTATGCTGTTAACAAATCCTCTTTTTTGTTCGAAAATTCAAATTTTTTTTTTTTGGGTTGAAGATTCGGCTGTTTAGTAAAAATGCAACTGCTTGTGGTTGAAGTTGATTTTTGTTTGTTTGAAAATTCGTCTTCGTAGGTGGAAAATTTAACTATTTGGTTGTAAATGCAAATGTTTGGTCTGAAATTAGTTTTTTTTTATGTTGAAAATTCATCTTTTTAGAACGAAAATTCAACTATGTTACAAATCAAACTATTTTTTTAAAGTTCAACTATTCTGTTAATAAGTCATTTTTGCTTGAAAATTCAACTGCTTTGTTAAAAATTTGTCTTTTTGGATTGAAAATTCATCTTTCTAAAATTGAAAATTCATCTTTTATGGTAGAAAATTCAGCTGCCTTTTAAAAAATTCGTCGTTTTCGGTTGAAGATTCGACTATTTGGTTAAAAATGGAAATGTTGGTGGTTGAAGTTAATCCTTTTTTGTTTAGAAATTTTGTTTGCAAATGAAATATTTTCGACCTACAGATTTATTTTATTTAGAAGAATTCATTCTCCTGTTTTCGTCAAAAATGACCCAATTTCCCGCATTTTGAGCTGAAATAATAATGGACGACTTATGTGGTAGTCCTCCAAGGAGTAAAACGGTTAGTAGTATGTAAAAATTGTATGACGTCCAGTCCCTAAGAGGATATTTCACTTTGAAAGATTATTGGATATTTCATTTTATGTCACTTTTGCACTAAATATCTTCTCATGATTTCCACTTCCTATCAAAATACACGTTATGAGATGTTTATCGACTGCGAATATTATTCTAGCTCTTCAAATGTCATGGAAATTCTATGCTTTATGTCAGAGAGCATATGAACAAGTAAATATGTTAAACATTCAATATATATCAACATCCACCCAGAAAAAATTCAAAATTCAAAATTTCAAGACGAAATTTGTATTTATATTGACACTGACAAATTGCAGAAGGCTTCTATAATTTATATTTAAAATTATTTCTTAAAATTTTAAAGAAAAATTCCCATTCTTATGCAGTACAAAATTCTGGGTTTTAGGTGTGAATTTCATCAAAACAGTTTATAAATTATTGAAAAATTTATTTACAAATATGTTATGAATGAAAAATTTTAAATAAATGTTAATTGATCAGCAGGTTTTAATAAAGGCATTTATTGAAAAATATTTCCTAATGATTCTGATTTAGTTACTTGAAATTCAAAAAATTATGATACATATAAGGAAATTTTTTTAATTAATTGTCTATTAAATGTATTTGTACTTTCAAATATTTATAAAATCTTTCCCGTAAGTAATAAGACTTGATAACACCTTACAAATTAATTTGTGGAACATTTTACAGAGCATGAATTAGTACGAATAATCATATTGCTCAAACGTGAAAACAATGATATTTTGTCGTGGTACTCATTTCCATTCTCAGAATACTTTAAAAAATCTTTTATGTGTAAAAAAACACGAAAAATAATCTTCTATTAACAAAAACTAATAAATTGTTCAGGTGTCTCATCTCGCCCCAATACGTGTCTCGTATCGCCCCAGAGCATGTGGCGTAATGAGACATGTGCACAATTTATAATTTTCATATTTTTTTCGCAATTGCTATTTTGGAACACTTCGTATTTCATGAAATTAAAAAATTAAGGTTCACAGAATGTATAGAACCACTTAAATTTTTGAAAACTATTATAGATTTCAAATATTTCACTGAAAATGATAATTATGCTCGTCTCGCCCCGATCTCCTCTAAACTATAAGATTAATATTAATACAACATTTTTGTATTTAATAGCATCTATACTCTAAAATAATAGAAAAGAAAAGCAAGGACGATATTTTTGACAGTCGAATTTTCAACAAAAACAGGTTAATTCGACAAATTACATACATTTTCAACCAAATAGTTGAATTTCTAAACTGAAAAAGATCAGTTTTCAACCAAAAATGGAATAGTCCATTTTTTACTTTAAAAAATGTATTTTCAATAAAAAAAAACGAATTTTCTACAAAGCAGTTAAATTTTCTACCAAATTATTTACATTTAAACCAAAAAGATCTAAAAAAGCAACTAAATTTTTAAACCCGTTAATGTGAATTTTCAACCAAGAAGATAAATTTTCCACGACAGAGAGGACGAATTTTCAACAAAATACATAAATTTAGAACAAAAAGTTGAATTTTCAATTATGAATATTAATTTTCTACCAAAAATATGAATTTCTCACCCAATTAGATACATTTTTTACGAAAAAGACGGAGTTTCAACAAATTACTTAAATTTTTAACCAAATAGTTTAATTTTTAAACTAAAAAAGATCAATTTTCAACCACAAATGGAATAGTCAAATTTTGATTCAAAGAAATTAATCTTAATTTTTTTTAAACGGATTTTCTACAAAGCAGTTCAATTTTCTACCAAATTGTTCAGATTTAAACCAAAAAGACGAATTATCTAAAAGAACAACTAAATGTTCAAACCTGTTAATGTGAATTTTCAACAAAAAAGTCATTCTTTAACCCCAAACGGTTGAATTTTTGAACAAAGAGTTAAATTTTCAGTTACAATAATTAATTTTAAAAAAATTTAAGAAAGTAGAATTTTATGAAAATAGTTCAACTTGCAACCAAGTAGTCGAATTTTTATTATTTATAATGTATCAAAATTTAGAATCAAATAATTGACTTTTCAATCAAGAATATTAATTTTCTACCAAAAAATATTACTTTTCAACAAATTACATAAATTTTTAATCAAATAGTTGAATTTTTGAACTAAAAAAATCAAATTTCAACTAAATAATTGTATTTTCAACCAAGAAGACTAATTTTCTACCAAAAAAACAACAATATTTCAACAAAATATGTAAATTATCAACTAAATACTTAAATTTTTTAACTTAAAAAGATCAATTTTTAACAAAAAATGGAATAGTAACATTTTTATTCAAAAAAATTAATTTCCAATAAAAAAACAAATTTTCTACAAAACAGTTTAATTTTCTACCGAATTGCTTAAATTTAAACCAAAAATATGAATTATATAAAAAAGCAACTAAATTTTCAAACCCGTTAATGTGAATTTTCAACGAAAAAGTTAATTTTCAACCCCAAACAGTTGAATTTTTAAACATATAATTACATTTTCAAACAAAAAAATTAATTAAAAAAAATGTCAGTAAAGTAGTTCAATTAGAGATGCATTTTCAACTAAAATTATGAATATTCAAACAAAAAAATGAATTTTTAACAACGGAGTTCAACTTTCAATCAAGGATTTGAATTTTCAACCAAGAAGATGAATTTTCTACAACAGAGAGGACGAATTTTCAACAAAATACATAAATTCAGAACCAAAAGTTGAATTTTCAACTATGAACTAGAGCCTTATACGCGCGCTCCGCGCGCGACCAATTTATTTACATGTATTTATTTTATTTGGAAATGAATTTCAATAAAATACCATGAAATTAATTTTTACTTCAATAATTTTGACTTTTACACGGCTTCGCATGGATACCATCTCACGATGCAGAATAAATAATTCTGTAAAAAATTGAGCCTATTCGTTGAAAAATAGCCAGACTCTAAATTTTGTAATCGAAATTGTTTAAATAATTAATAATTCTTGTAAATTTACAAAACATAGTAAGGAGTCACCGGAAAGATAATCTTAGTTGACTCAGCAAACAAATTGGTCTGAATGTGTTCATGAAAATTGTTTAAATAATTAATAATTATTGTAAATTTTCAAAGTATCATAGGAAAGAGGTATTCGAAAAACATTCTTTATTGAGTCCGTAAACAAATTGAGCCTATTTTAAAAAAAAGTAGCCAAACTCTTGATTTATTTATCAAAATTGTTTAAATAATTATTCATTCTTTGAAATTTGCAGAGCATTATAGTAAAAAATCACTGCAAAGATATTCTTACTTAATTCTATAAAAAATTGAGCCTAATCGTTGAGAAATAGCCAAACTCTTAATTTGTTGATCAAAATTGTTTAAAAAATTAATAATTCGTGTAAATTTATAAAGCAACATAGAAAAGAGTTATCGGAAAGATATTCTTAGTTGACTCCGTAAACAAATTGTGCCTATTCCTTGAAAAATACCCAAACTTTGAATATGTTTATGAAGACTGTTTAAATAATTAATAATTATTGTAACTGTGCAAAGTATCGTAGAAAAGAGTTATTGGCAATACATTATTGGTGATTCCGTAAACAAATCGGGCTTATTCGATGGATTTCCAAAGCTTCATAGAAAAGAGTCATCTGAAGGATATTCTTAGTCAATTCTGTAAAAGAAATTTAGCCTATTCGTTGAAAAATAGCCAAACTCTTTGTTTATGCAAATTGTTTCAATTATTAATAATTATTGTAAATTTACGAAGCAACATAGAAAAGTTTCATCAGAAAGACATTCGTAGTTGACTTTGTAAACAAACTGTACCTATTCCTTGAAAAATAGCCAAACTCTAAATATGTTTATGAAAATTGTTAAAATAATTAATAATTATTATATATTTGCAAGCTATCGTAGAAACGAATTATTGGAAATACATTCTTTCTTGATACCCTAAACTAATTTATCATATTCATTGAAAAAAGGCCAAGGTCCTTCTGAAAAGTTAAACAAAAATGTAAAGTTGGTTTTTAAATAAAAAAATTAACAAAATTTATTATAAAAAATCCAAACAAAATTAAAAAATAAATGGTACTCAAAATTTCGAAAGTTTCAAACATTTTGAAATATGAATGAACTATGTCTAAAACGTTAAATCGAAAATGAATCTTTCAAAATACGAATAAAATATTTAAAATGTTAATTAGAAGCCTTATTTTTAAAAAATGCGTGAAAGGAATCGTATATATACCGAAGTATAAATGCATATACTTCCACTAAGCTTCTTATGAAAACAAACATCTCGAGTTCAAATAAACACAGATTGCCCATCGTCGATGAGATCGCCTTATGGTTAACTAAGTAACGGTAACGGTAACTAAACGACGAATACCAACTTTCAAAGATAGGATACATAAATTCAGAACGAAAAGTTGAATTTTCAACTATGAATATTAATTTTCTACCAAAAAAGATTAATTTCTCAACCAATTAGATACATTTTCTACGAAAAAGACGGAGTTTCAACAAATGACATAAATTTTTAACCACATAGTTGAATTTTTAAACTAAAAAAGATCAATTTTTGAACACAAATGGAATAGGCAAATTTTCATTTAAAGAAATTAATTTTCATTTTAAAAAAACGAATGTTCTACAAAGCAGTTTAATTATCTACCAAATTGTTTAGATTTAAACCAAAAAGACGAATTATCTAAAAGAACAACTAAATTTTCAAACCTGTTAATGTGAATTTTCAACAAAAAAGTTAATTTTTAACCCCAAACGGTAGAATTTTTGAACAAAGAGTTGAATTTTCACTTACAAAAATTAATTTTAAAAAAATTCAAGAAAAAATTTTATCAAAATAGTTCAACTTGCAACCAAGTAGACCAATTTTTAATATTCATAATGTATCAAAATTTAGAATCAAATAATTGACTTTTCAATCAAAAACATTAATTTTCTACAAAAAAAGATTACTTTTCAACAAATTAAGTAAATTTTTAACCAAATAGTTGAATTTTTGAACTAAAAAAAATCAAATTTTAACTAAATAATTGTATTTTCAACCAAGGAGATTAATTTTCACCAAAAAGTACAATATTTTAACACAATACATAAATACTCAACTAAATACTTAAATTATTATACTTAAAAAGATAAATTTTTAACAAAAAATGGAATAGCCACATTTTTATTTGAAAAAATTAATTTTTAATAAAAAAACTAATTTTCTACATAGCAGTTTAATGTTCTACCAAATAGTCGAATTTTATACCTAATTATGTAAATTGAAGCCAAACAACTTTTTGTCGAAAATTCAACTGTTTTGTTAAGAATTCTCGTCTTTTAGATTGAAAATTCATCTTTTATGGTAGAAAGTTCATCTTTCTTGATTTAAAATGAACTTTTTTGTTAAAAAATCAACTGTGTTCGAAAAATGCGTCTTTTTGTCTTGAAAATTTTGACTATTTGGTTAAAAGCTGAACTGTTTTGTTGAACATTCGTCTCTTTTGCTTGACAGTTCAACTATTTGGTTATTAATGCAACTTTTTGCTCAAAAAATAATTTTTTGTCTTGAAAATTAGTCTCTTTTGGTAGAAAATCTTTTTTGATTAGAAATTTAAAGTGTTTCAATATTACATTTACATTAGTTTTATTTAAACGAATTTATTCCCCTATTTTCGTAAAAAATCACCCAATTACCCCTGTTTTGAGAGAATTTTGGACTACGTTACTTTTCGGGACCCTTATACAGAACATTTCCCATAAAGGTAATTTTGAATAAAGCGTGGGAGTTTCTGGAAAAAAATATCTAATATTTCACTTTTTTCTCTCGTGAACTTTTAAGTATAATGAGGCGGAAGAGCGATCTGTGACTACAGCAAAAATTGTAAACTTCTGCGTCAGACGTTTCAAGACATTCGTTATTACTGTCATCAGTCTTATAGCCCATTAGAGATATCAAATTCTGGGTGTAACGAACTTTTTTTGCCTATGCAATGAAATATAAAAGGGAATGTCACCTATTATATTTCCCATATATTTTATACCACCATTAAAACGCTCTATGGCGTATCATTTTATTAACGCCGTTCCGAAAACCATCATTAAACGATTTGATTCTCTAGATATATTAGAACTAGGTCACAACTGGCCATTCCCAAATCCATTACGAGAGGTTATGAAGCCTTCGTGTAGAGGTATTATTACCACGCTCACGGAAATTCCAAAAGTGCTTTTAGTAACCATTCTTAAAGAGGAGAAAATTATGTAATTTTTTTTCTAACTTTTTAGCAATGTATACTAGAATGGTCCAAATTTTGTTTCTTCGAATTTGCACACACTAAAAACGAGGCATTCATTTTTATCCGGGATTCTTTTTTTGGCGTTCTGATATGATCTCACGAATTATTTATTTATCTATTTCAGAACCAGTTTCTGTCTTGTTTAGTTTGCTAACTTCAGATTGATAAATGATCCTAGATAGCAAACTAAATTGATTCAGAGGATGCATTATTTCAATTGTTCCAAATTTCAATATTATTACGAATTCCGTGAATTCCATGAATTCCTTGAATTCCATAAATTCCATGAATTCCTTAAATTCCATAAATTTCTTGAATTCCTTAAATTCTATGAATTCTATTGATTCCATGAATTCCGTGAATTTCTTGAATTCCTTGAATTCTGTGAATTCCTTGAATTTTGTGAATTCCTTGAATTCCGTGAATTTCGTGAATTCCTTGAATTCCGTGAATTTCATGAATTCTGTGAATTCCATAAATTTTGCGAAATTCCATAGTATACCATTAAGCCATTTCCCTTTCAGGGTAGGCGTGACACTACCCGATTTGGGTAGTGTTTCTAGGTGGATAGTTTCTTGTAGTAAATAACTACAAGTTGGGCTCACCACACCCACGATATGCCAACAGCACGCAGTATTCTCGAATGGTCACCCATCCAAGTACTAACCGCGCCCAACGCTGCTTAACTTCAGTGATCTGACGAGAACTGGTTTTTTCAGCGTAGTTTTGCCATAAATTCCTTGAAATACATGAATTCCTTGAAATCCACGAATTCCTTGAATTCCATGAATTCCACGAATTCTTTGAATTCCATTAATTCCTTCAATTCAATGAATTCCGTAAATTACATGAATTGCTTGAATTCCATGAATTCCTTGAATTCCTTAATTCCACGAATTCCTTAAATTCCATCAATTTCTTGAATTCCATAAATTCCTTGAATTCTATGAATTCTATTGATTCCATGAATTCCGTGAATTCTTTGAATTTCTTGAATTCCTTGAATTCTGTGCATTCCTTGAATTCCTTGAATTCTATGAATTCCTTGAATTCTGTGAATTCCTTGAATTTCGTGAATTCCTTGAATTCCGTAAATTTCTTGAATTCTGTGAGTTCCATAAATTTCGCGAAATTGCATAAATTCTTTGAAATCCATGAATTCCTTGAATTCCACGAATTCTTTAAATTCCATGAATTCCTTGATTTCCACGAATTCTTTGAATTCCATTAATGCCTTCAATTTAATGAATTCCTTAAATTTCATGAATTGCTTGAATTCCATGAATTGCTTGAATTCCATGAATTCCTTGAATTCCATGAATTCCTTAATTCCATGAATTCCTTAAATTCCATCAATTTCTTGAATTCCATAAATTCCTTGAATTCTATGAATTCTATTGATTCCATGAATTCCTTAAATTCCGTGAATTCTTTGAATTTCTTGAATTCCTTGAATGGTGTGAAAAATGATTCTCTCTATTGTTTATTTATTATTTGTTCATAACTAAAAAGCCAAAGCAAAGTTAAAAATTTCAGAAAAAATCGCAAATTTCTAGCAATTATGTAAGAGAAGATAGTTATAAACAGTAATAAATTCTCTTAACAATTATGTCTGTTAACTTGAATTAATTGTTACCTCTCTCTGTCTAAGTTGAAATTTAAAAACAATAATAATTTGTTTAAACAATTTGGTTTGTTAAATTGCATTTACTTTTGCCTCGTTTTATGCAAAAAGTGGACAAAAAGCTAAATATTTCAGAAAAACCGCAACTTCCTAGCATTATTCAAAGAGAATATTATTAAAAATAATAATAAATTGTTCAAACAATCATGTTTGTCAACTTGAATTAATTATTATCCCACTCTAATTGAAAAGTGGACAAAAAGTGCAAAAATTTTATAAAAAACTGCAGCTTTCTAGCATTATTCTAAGAGAATATTATTATTAATAATAATACGTTGCTTAAACATTTATTGCTTTTGAATTCATTATTTCCTCACTCTAACTCATACATACATACATTGATTAGCAGTTCGAACTCGAAAGTCCATTGCCTCACTACCCGATTCGGGAAGTGTTTCTAGGTGGATATTTACTACCAATGTGGGCCCACCACACCCACGACGGGCCAACAGCACGCAGAATTTCTGAACGGTCACCCATCCAAGTACTAACCGCGCCCAACAATGCTTAACTTCAGTGATCTTACGAGAACTGGCGTTTTCAGCGTGGTATAACTCAAAAGTTGAAAATAAGTGGAAAAATTCAGAAAAACTCAAACTCTATTCTGAAAGAAAATCGATTAAAAACATTAAAAATTGTTTAGTTAATTCACTTATGGGGTTTTTTGTGACCCTATAAAACAGACTTATGAGGGTAATATTTAAAAAGTTATGATTTATTTGTATTCCATAGCAGATTTTCAAGAGAAATGTTCAGTTTCAGCTCGATTCACCTAATATTGACGATTCTGATAAAAATGTACAAAAACTTTTTTTTTTAATGGGAAATACGTGTTAAACTTCATGGGGATGGCAGAACATCTTAATACATACAATTTTTTTCAAACAAAAATGCATGAAGATTCGGAAAAAAATTCTCAAAACATTTTTAGACCACCCTAATGTATACTAATGGAAATTTGGCAGAGTTAGGGATTTTGAATAAAATCAGGCTGAAAATTCCTATTTTGGTGTTGAAAACTCTTGGTTGAAAATTCAACTATTCTTTTGAAAATTCGTCTTAGTCGTTTAAAAATATATCTGTTTTCGTAAAAAAAAATTTTTTTATAAAAATGCAACTTTGTAGTTAAAAATTAATCTTCATTGGTTGAAGATACAATTATTTTGTTGAAAATTGGTATTTCTTGGTTGAATTCAACTATTTTTTAATAAAAATTTAAATCTTCTTTGATTGAAATACCTACTATTACAAAATTCGTTGAAAATTCATATTTTTTGTTGATAATTAAATTACTTGATTGAAGGTTGATAGACTTTGTTAAAAATTTATTTTTTTTTACTTGAAGGTTCTTTTTTTTTTGGTTGAGAATTGAACAATTTTGTTGAAAATTTGTTTTTTTAATTCAAAATTAATTTTTTTAACTGAAAATGTAACTTTCCATTTTTAGTTAGGAATTTATATTTTTTAATTCGAGCTTGGGTCTTTTGCTACAAACGGTTTTGTGATGACCTAAGTTTTCAAGTCTACTTTTTAGACATATTTTGATATAAATCGATCCCAGGAACTCGAAAATGAAATTTTGAAAAAATATTCGTGTGTGTGTAACATTTTGTATTTACCCTATTTTGAAAAATAAAAGAGCAATGTTCATTAAATTTGGACGATTATTAGCTGCAATTTATGTCCATGTCTGATGGGATTTTGAGCTCGAGCGCGCAATTAAAAGTGTTTCTTTTTAATTTGGAAATTTGAAAAAAATTACTTTGTTCATACAAGAAACTCTTCCCAGATATTCTAAATACAAAAATACTATATTTGAGATTTTTTCGCGTCTTCGAGACGCGTCGATTGACCTATTGACGAACCTTCAATAATTTAAAACATTTCATGGATTTTTCACGTATTTACAAAATTTTAGGGGGTTTCAAGAAATTTTACAATTTTTAAAGGATTAATCAAATTTCAAAAGAAATTAAAAGATTTCACAGGATTGTAGGTAAGGAATTTCTATAGATTTCAAGGGATTTAAAAAAGTTATAGAGTTTTTAAGTGATTTCAGTGAATTTCAAGAGATTTTAAAGTTTTTCAGGCACTTGAAAAGATTTCGAGAGATTTCAAGGAGCTTGTTCACATTTATGGTATATCAAGGGATTTAAAAAATTGCATAATTTTAAGGAATTTTAAAAGATATTAAAGATTTCAAGATATTTCGCAGAATTTATTCGAGCTTTGTGAGACTACTAGAAATTTCTCAAGATTGAAGATATTTTATAACTTTCAAGGGATTTCAAAGGATTTTAAAGAGTTTAGGGTATTTTCAAAATCCCAAGGAATTTAGCGAGGTTTTCAAATTTTTAAGGGTTTTTAAAGAATTTCGTGGGATTCAGAAAATTTCAAAGAAATTTTAAAAAGGTATCTAGGATATCAATGATATTCGAAAGATTTCTAGGGACTCCGATGGTTTTTTAGGGAACTTTAGGGAATAAGTAAAATTAAATTAAATTTTGAGGAACTATTAGGGAATTATATGGATTTCAGGGAGTTCAGAAATTTTAAAGGATTTCACCATATTCAAAGGATTGATAGAATTTCAAAAGAAATTAGAAGATTTCAAGAAATTTTTACACATTTTAAGTGATTTTGAAGATTTCAAGGGATTTAAAAAGGTTGACGAGTTTTTCAGAAATTTTTAGAGGATCTGAACAGATTTCAGGGATTCTAAAGGATTTCAATGGATTAAAAATTCTCTAGGGCATTCAAAAAGATTGGAAAGGATGTAACTCGATTTTATGGGAGATCTATATTGTAAACCACCTTTAAAAAACAGTTAAGCCCTCGATTTATTATAATTATTTTGAATTTCTCAAATATGTCCGAGGCCTATCTATCTATCTATATATATATTCCGCCTCTCGTTTAATTTTTGCTGCCCTAATAAAAGCTTCTCTATCGTCAACAAGTTATTTCTGTTTATTTAATTAACTAAATGATAATAATTATACTTCATAAAATGCGTCACACCTTGTAAATTCTAATTAGACATTATTTTATTTTATTAATACTAACTACTTAAACTTCATTTGGTGATATAGAGACCATAATTTAAGCATAATTTTTCTGGTCATCCGTTTACGTCAGTAATAACGTGGAAAACAACTAAGTCGTATTTTTTTTATTTCAGGTAAGCCGATTTTGCAGTTGTGATCGGAGACTTTGGAGTGCTGCGGTAATTTGGTATAAATATTAATTTGAATAAAGAAGTAATTAATGATTTTTCTTGCTCATAGAGGGCGTTTTGTAATTACCAAAATCTTCAAATCTACTTTTTTGACATATTTCGATATAATTCGACTCCAGAAACTCGAATACGTTCTCGTTTTCGAAACATATCAATCGACCTATTATGGAACCTTTTATGACCTTCGAATAACAATTTATGAAGTTTTGACAAATTTGTTTATTTTGTTTATATGAGAAAAATTTTGGTGATATTTGGGATAATACTATTTCTGATATATTTGTTCGCGTCTTAGAGATGCGTCGAATGACTTGTTCACCTATTACGTCCATGTCCTTGTATGATCTAGTAATATCAGTTTACAATCTCTTCAAAATTGGTTGTTTATCTTGTTTATATAAGAGAATCTTTTTTAATATTGAAAATATAGCAGGACTCTATATGATTAATTTGTTCGTGTTTTCGAGACGCACCGATTGACTTATTGAAGAGTATTTCATGACCTTCCATGACCTACCAATACCGTTTTTTTAATTTTTGAACCAAATTTTTTATCTTGTTTATAAGAGATATTTTTTGTTATACTAGGGTTATAACATTACTGTATTTAATAGCTTGTGTCTTCAAGATGCGTCGAATGACCTATTGACCTATTACCTCCATGTCCTTTTATGATCAAGTAATATCTGTTTACAATTTCGTCAAAATTTATTGTTTATCTTGTTTATAGAAGAAAATCTTATTTAATATTGAAAATAAAGCAGGACTGTACATAATTAATTTGGTCGCGTTTTCGAGACGCATCGATTGACCTATTGTAGAACCTTTCATGACCTTCCATACCTACGAATACCGTTCTTTAATTTTTGAACAGAAATATTTACCTTGTTTATAAAAAGAATTTTTTGATATATTAGGAATATAACAGTACTGTATTTGATTTATTTGTTCGTGTCTTCGAGACGAATCGACATAAGCTTGAAAAAAATGCATTGGAAATTTTTTCTCGAATTCTAATGCATATTGCTCCCAAATATGTTCAAATCCATAAAAAGATAAATGCGTCCTTTTTGTTGAAAAAAAACGATATTTAGAGTTTTTTAAGCCCCATGAAGTTTAACACGTATTTTCCATAAGACAAAAGACCGTTTTGTAAATTTTGTTCAAAATCGGCAATATTAGGTGAATGGGATTGAAACTCAACATTTCTCTTCACAATTAGGTAATAAATGAAAACGAATAATTCCTTTTTGAATATCACCCCCATAAGTCTGTTTTAGATGGTCAAAAAAAACCCATAAGTTAAAAATTGGGTTTTGCGAGTTTTTGGCGCTAATTATGATTTTTTTTTTTTGGTTTTTAAAACAAATTGTTCCTAATACATAGAATACTACTTTTTACTAACAATTAGGTATTTAAATAAATTGTTTAAACAGTTTATTATCGTTTTCAGCAATTTTCTCTTAGACTAGAGTTAGAAATTCGCGGGTTTTCCCGAATTTTTCAACTTATTTTCAACTTTTCCGGGCGAGGCAATAACCAATTAAATTTAATAGAAATAATTGTTCAAACTATTTATTGTTATTTATAAAAATATTCTCTTAGAATAATGCTAGATATTTGCGGTTTAGTTTAAATTTTTTTAACATTTTGTCCACTTTTCACTTAGTCAGGTAATAATTAATGCAAACTAATAAACGTAATTTTTTAAACAATTTTGTATTGTTTATAACTCTCTACTTTTAGATAACTGATAGAAATTTACGGTTTTTCTGAAATGTTCAACATTGTTTTGGCTTTTCAGCCCCGATCTACTCTATTTCACTATTTCAGTCAATGAAATTAATAACATAACTGATTTATCAGTTGAAATCCTTAGTGCTGATTTAATTTGTTAAATTTTTACGAAAACTTAGGCAACATCTTTGTCAATAAAAAATAATACTCAATGGAAATAGGTCCCTGATTTATCATGTGCTTACTTTCCTGAGGTGCAATATTAAGTAAATAAATTAAGAACCAATGATACTAAAGATATTTTCTAATTGTTGCCTTACTCTTGAGATAATACTACTAATAACAAATTTGCAAATTTTATATAAAAATTTTTTAAAACATTTTTAAGCATGATTTATAGAATTACAATGAAATAAAATGGGATTAATTAATAATATTATTCCTTTATAAAACATATTTTTATTCCTTATAATGAAAAATTTCATTTTGGTAAAATGTTAAATCAATTCATTTTTTGTTATCCTTGTGATCTTGTTGAATTTAAGAAAAATCTTTGAATTATATACTTAAAAGCTATTGTAAATAATAAACGAAAGTAGAAATCCGCGCCCCCCCCCCCCGGGGAGAAACAATATTACTAAAACACAATATCCTGAACATCCTATCTTTAATATTTATATAGAATTAGACTTTGAAAAAATATTTTTGTAATGCTACAGTTACACACGTAGCTAAAATAATGTTAATTTAGTAAATTGAGTTAATTTTTATAATTATTTTTGACAAAATATGAATAAGAATTTGAAAACAAAATACATTTTTTCTGAAATATTTCCTCATTTCAAAGTTGAGTTATTTATTACACATTGCAAGATTTGAAATTTATTACCATTTGTGCCAGACCCTGAATACATGTTCGTCACGTCTTTGTTTAATGTTATTGCGGAACTGAATTGTTTAACCTTAAATGATTAATACGATATATTTCAACTTCAAAAATGTATTGACTTTCCAAATATAACGTACCCCATTACAGCGACTGTTATCATCCTCAAATATTCAGTTTCTTACAAAACATCGTCATTTAACGAGTTTCTATTCAGAAAAAAAGTTTAATTGGAAAAAGATTGTTTTAGAATTAAATTTTCAAGATGTTGGTAAAGGTAGCATTTCCTATCTTTCTAGGTAAGTAATTATTTATGTGATAAAAAATGCATAGATAAATTTGGATGAAGAGACTTCATTCGAGAATTATGAGATATTATTAAAAATAAATTAAATTATCAAAGCATATACTTATATATTACTTGAACAAATCAGCGATCCTCCCATATATTTTACGCCTCATTTTTTCACTTCTTTAATTTTCTAGTCTAAATTACTGTCTAAGGGAGAAATAATTAAATCAAAATTATTTAAAGAAATCCAAACAAAAATCTTCATCTATAGCTTATGTTAGCAATAAATATTTAATATTATTTTGTTACGAAAATTGTTCTCATATATTGAATGAAATTGGGAATAAATAAATATGTTTGTCTTTTATTTTTTAAGTCATTGCAACATTATTCACGGCCACATTTGCACTTGCTGATGAGGTGAGTATGTTGCTTAAAGTCAAATTACGTGCACACTAAACTACTTTTGTCAGTGCGTATCTATTTAATTTACAGGGCTGCCATAGTCACCTAAGTCACTTTAATTCACTTTTTTGAAAATCACTTTTAAGTCACTTTTTTAGGAAAAAAACACTTCAGTCACTTTAATCTATCTCATTGTAGATTTTATTAAAAAAAATAAAGTTTAATTAATGTATAAATGAAATCTTTTCCCTATTCTTCCCCTTTCCCCTTTTTTGAAGAATTCCTCTTTTTCGCCCTATTTTCAAGAAAATTCTACTTTTTATTGCTTTTTCTCAAATATGAACTGCATTGAAAGAACCCAATAAGAAAATCTAACTTATTTTTGGTTGAAAGTGAATTTTTTTCGGCTGAAAAAGTCTACTATTATATTTTTGGTTCAGAATTAATTTTTTGGATAAAAATTTCATTATTTGGTTGGAAATTTTATGATTTTATTGAAAATTTAACTATTTTGTTTAAAAAGTCATATTTTTGTCGAAAATTCAACTGTATTTTTAATTTGTCTTTTTGGATCAAAATTTAATTTTTTTGTAGAAAGTCATCCATCTTGGTTAAAAATTAATTTTTCTTGTGGAAAATTGAACTGTGTTCTAAAATATTTGTTTTATTGGCTTGGAAATTCAACTGTTTCGTTGAAAATGCAAACTGTCTTTGGTTGCAGTTTAATCTTTTTTTATTCGAAACATCGACCATTTAATTGAAAGTTCAGTTATTTGGTTAAAACTTAAATTTTTTTTAATAATCTTCTCTTTTGCTTGAAAGTGCATTTTATTCTAAATGTAAATATTTAGTTGAATTTTTTTTATTCAAAATAAGCTATTTGGTAAATAATTCATCTTTATTGGTCAAAAAATAACTTTTTTGTTGAATATTTATCTATTCAAAATTAAAGGACGAATTTTTTCTAAATTATTTTACTTTTTAGCTTGAAAACTCAACTTTTTGGTTAAAAATTAATCTTTTTTGGTTCAAAATGCAACTGTTTGGTTGAAAATTCAGCTGTCTCTTTGGGTAAGAAATTAATCTTTTATGGTTGAGAATTCAACTATTTTGTTGAAAACTAATTTTCTTGGTTGAAGATTCATTATTTTAGTTGGAAGTTCATCTCTTTGTGAGAAAATTGAACTAATTTATTGAAAATTAATTTTTGTAACTCAAAATTTGAGTACTTTTTTTTTTTGTCTTTTTTGGCAGAAAATTAATCTTCTGGTTTGAAAATTTGGTGGAAAATTTCTTGTATTTTATGAAAATCCGTCGTTTTTGGTTGAAAATTCATGTTTTTTGTTGAAAATTGAACTAATTGGTTACAAAATTCATTTATTTTGTTCAAAATTCATTTTTTTTATAGATAATTTATCTTCTTGGTTGAAAATTAATGTTTTTGGTGGAAAATTGAACTACTTGGTTGGAAGTAAAACTACTTTTTTAAAAACTTACTTCTTTGGTTAAGATTAATAATTTTAGTTAAAAATAAATTTCTTCTGTTGAAAACTGAATTATTTTGTAGAAAATTAATTTTTGTAACTGAAAATTTAAGTATTTCATAATTAATTGAAAACTCAAATTGAATGGAGGCGTCGAAATATTTGGTTGAAAATTCAGCTAATTGGCTGAAAATTCAAATATTTTGTGAAAATTGTTGGTTTTTGGTCAAAAATTTGTCCTCTTGGTTGAAAATTCGTCTTTCTTATTGAAAATTCAACTATTTGGTTGAAATTTCACGTATTTTGTTGAAAATTCATTTTTACTGGTAGAACATTTATCTTCTTAGTTGAAAATTTATGTTTTTGGTTAGAAATTCATCTATTTTATTGTAATTTCATCTCTTTTGGTAGAAATTTCATCTTCTTTGATAAAAAATGCAACTGGTTAATGAAAAATTAATAATCTGTTTTGATTCAGGATTCTAGTATTTTGTTGAAAGTTCACCTTTTTTGTTGAAATAATACCTACTACATTTTTTGTCGAGAATTCATCTTTTTGTCGGGAAACTAAACTACTTGGTTGGAAGTTAAACTACTTTCTTCAAAAATAATTTTTTTGGTTATGGATTAATAATTTTAGTTGAAAATACACCTCTTCGTTTGAAAATTGAACAATTTTGTTGAAAATTCTTCTTTTTTTGTTTGGAAATTAAGGAGTCTGATAGAAAATTCAACTATTCTATTCTTGGTTAAAAGGTTAGGAATTTAAAGCGTTTCTTATTGAATTTAATATGGTACCTACATTAATTTTATTTTAAAATCATTTATTTTTCAGTTTTCGAACAAAATTACACTATTTACCTTGTTTTGAGAGTATTTTAGGCTGTGATGTCTTCAATATTAAAATTTAAATGATTTTAATTTATAATTTTCTGGTTTGTGGTAGCCCTGAATTAAAAAAAAATCAAATCATCTGGAATTTGTGTGCAATTTTAAATAAACAATCTTAAAAACTATTTTTTGCAGGTATCTTTTGCTTTTAATTGTCCAAGAGTCTTATGCCCAGTGAGTAAAAACGAATGCACACGGTCTCTTTCATATTGGATACGATTGGTTGTCCTCAGAATTATTAAATAAAAAATGTTATGTTTTTAGCCAACGGGACCTGTCGAAACTTGTGCATCTGATGGTAGATATTTTAAGTTTGTGAGTTACAGCCGACTGTCGTGCATTCAAACACGTTGCAATGCAGGTCAGTTATGTATAGAAAGACATTTTCTAAACGGAAAAAATACGTTTCGAAAACTTATTTTTTCTGCGATTTTTCTTTGGATTAATTTTTTGAATATCTGAAAATATTCTGCTTTCACAAATTACTCTTAAACGCTTAAAATTTGAAATCTATCAACCTCTAATGCTTTAAAAGTTAATTTGTTTAACTTTAAAAGATTTAATGAGAAATATTTCAACATATAAAATTGATTTATATTCCAAATATAACATATACCATTTTTTAGAAAGATCAGATTAAAAAAAGATATAATTCTTTATAATGCATTTTAATAAATGTCAATAACTATTTCAGCTATTAAAGGAACATTAAATAGTTTTTGTCGGCAAAGAAGATTCCGATTTCCTGATGCTGTTCAATAGAAATTATGGAATTGTCGGTTAGGCAAATATGTTAATTATGATGCTTTATGACCCATATATATGTGAGGGGATCCAGAATGATAAGAAAAAAATATTTGCCATCACTGCAATGGAGCACATGAAATATTTGTACTTCCCTAATTGTAAATTAAGTTGCTTGACAATTTTACACTTTTCATTGAGAAATATATGTGTGCTTATGCAATCCATGTAATAAACACACAAGCTGATAATTTCAAATGATTTATTATTCTCTTTGCTTACATTTTGGAACGTAATTGGTGCAAATGATAAATTTAATAATAAAATAAAAAAATAATAGCTCAAATAATAAAATTGATTTTTTTACTAAATAGAATAATGAAAAAAAACTGGATTCAATATATTCACTAAGAATTTCCAAAAATTTGGAATTCAATGGGTATCAATGGTATCATTCATAATTCTGGTAAACTGAGAACATTTTACGCAACATCTTCCTCAATACCAAAAAAAAATCAATTTGAAAAAGAAAAATAGTTCCCTGATTTATGACGTACCTACTGTCCCAAAGTATGATATATCAAGCAAATGGAGTTACTAAAATTATTTCTAGATTTTTTGCCAAAACCTGATTTGATCTAAATAATTGAATTTTTTTTGAAATTTATTTTTCTTCAGAAATCATACTTTCCCGCTTTTTGACACCTATTTCAGTGAAAAAATTAAGATTTTAGAATTTTTTACCCCAAAATTTAACACTTAAACGTATTGATAAAATTTTTAAAGATTAAAAACTACGTAAATTAATGAGTTATACTGAAATATTCAATCTTTTAACAATTTGACGGTCAGTATATGATAATGACAAGTAGTTAACAATTGGAGGTATTATTATCAACATTTAAAAATGTTTAAATAATACTACAAATGTCCCTTTTTCTGTTAAATAGTGTTATTTGTTTATGAAATAAATAAAAATATGTATTTTATATGATTTTCTTAATGATTTATGTCCTATTCATATTTATACGAGGGGGCAACAAGTCCTAAAAATGCGGTCCAGCGGAGGTGGATTACTTCGGATTACCCTGGATTACCTCTATATACAAAATTAGTCTGGATGACCTAAGATTACTCCGGATTACATAGGATTACTCTGGATTACATAAAATTATGGTGGATTACTCCGCATGAACTAGACTTACGCGCATTTTTAATTAAAATGGTTTATTTTTTAACAAAATTGTTAAAGTTTCAACGAATTAGTGAATTTTTTAACCAAGAACATTAATTTTCTATAAAAAAAACGAATGTTTAAAAAAATGCATAAATTTTCAACTGAAAAAGATAAATTTTCAGTTCAAAAATAAATATTTACGTAAAAAACAATGATTTTTCAATAAAATAGTTAAATTTTCAAACAAAGTGATGAATTTTCAACTAAAATGAATCTTCAAACAAAATATTGATTTTTTAACAATACTGTGGAATGACGAATTCTCAACAAAAAATGTAAAGCATAATTGATATTTCAGCCCGAACAAATATTAATTTCAAATAAAAACGCAGTTGAAGTCAACCAAAAAGATGAATTTTCAACAAAATCTTTTAACTTTTCAAACAAAAACGATACTTTTCAACAAAATTGTTTTGTTTTGAAAAAAATGATAATTGTCAACAAAATCCTTGAATTTTCTAACAAACTAGTTGAATTTTCAACCCAAAAAGACGAATTTTTAGCAAAACCGTTGAACTTTTAACAACAAAAAAAGACTTTTTCACAAAATTGTTGAATTTTCTTCAAAGTAGAATATGTTTTAACCAAGGAATTGAATTTTCCACACAAAAAAATACAATTTTAACCGAGAATTAATTTTCTACAAAGTAGATTAATTTTTAACCAAATAATTGGATTTTTAACCAGAAATATACATTTTCAACCGAGAAGATTAATTTTCTACCAAAAAATGTTTTCACTTTTTTAATTTTTTATAATTCTTTAGTTCTAAGATTAGTTTCAATAATAATTAAGTATATGTGCAGCTGATAATTTTTATGAGAGTAATTATGTCAATGCAGATATTAATTATGAAGTCTAGATATAAATTGTTTTAAGAAAAAAAAGTAGTAAAAAATAGAAACAAACTTGATGCCTAGGATAAAAATTCAACATTTCTCTTTTGTTTACAAAAATTTGTTATAAAGTAATTGTTAATAATTTCTCAGTAACATTCATGATTATCAGTCTAAATCATAATTTTTATAATTTAACTAATTCAAATTAATTTTCATAATGTTTACAAGATCTATAGTAATTCAAGTAATATCAGGGGAAATTTGAATTTAAAAATTGAAAATTTGAAAAAAAAATTTCTAACAAACTAGTTGAATTTTCAACCCAAAAAGACGAATTTTTAGCAAAACCGTTGAACTTTTAACAACAAAAAAAGACTTTTTCACAAAATTGTTGAATTTTCTTCAAAGTAGAATATGTTTTAACCAAGGAATTGAATTTTCCACACAAAAAAAATACAATTTTAACCGAGAATTAATTTTCTACAAAGTAGATT
>CAKNYM010052264.1:309283-354166 GCA_932195095.1 Andricus curvator
CAGAAATATACATTTTCAACCGAGAAGATTAATTTTCTACCAAAAAAGATGAATTTAAAAATAATACATGAATATTTCACCAAGAAGTTGAATTTTCAACTAAAAAGATAACTTTTCATCCCAACTGTTGAATGTTTAACTAAAAAATATAAATTTTCCACCAAAATGAAGCACTTACATGTTCATTGTAAAAAAAATAACTTTTTTACAAAAATATCGAATATTCAGCAAAATAGACCAATTTTTAATCAAGGAGATGAATTTTCAACTAAACTGAAGAATATTCGACTGGAATAGTTAAATCTACATTTAAAAAATAAATTTTTAAACAAAAACAACGAATTTTTAACAAAATAATTAAATTTTCAACCAAAGAGAGGAATTTTTAACTAAAACCAAAAGAAAACTAAAAAATTAATTCTTAACAAGTAGTTCGAATATTAACCAAGTGGTTGAATTTTCAACCAAAAAGATTAATTTTCTACAAAAAACGACAAATTTTTAACGAAATAGATGAATTTTCAACTCATTAGTTAAATTTTCAACCAAATTATTTTCAACTGAAATCAAGAATCTTCAATCAGAGAAATTTATTTTTAACAAATTAGTTCAACTTTAACCAAGTAGTTAAATTTTCAACTGAAAAAGATAAATTTTCATCCAAATAACAGTTGAATTTTCAACTAAAAAAGATAAATTTTCAACCAAAAATGAAATACTTACAATTTCAATTAAAAATAAATCATTTACAAAAAATTCAATATTCAACAAAATAGTCAAATTTGTAATCAAGGAATGAATTTTCAACTAAAATAGTTGAAAAACTATTTTATTTTTGGTTTAAAATTTATCTGTTTTGTGGAAAATTCGTCAAAATTAATCTCCTTGCTGGAAAATTTGTCTTTTTGGTTGAAAAATTAACTATTTGTTTAAAAATTCATGTATTTTGTGGAAAATTCTTCTTTTTAGTTTGAAAATTAATCTTCTGCGTTGAAAATTCATCTTTTTAATTGAAAATTTGTCTTTTTTGTTAAAAGAAGAATCTTCAATTGGAATGCTTAAATTTTCAATTAAAACAAAAATAATTTTCAATTAAAAAAAAACGATTTTCAACTATATGGTTAAATTTTCAAGCAAATAAATTATTCGATCAAATTAGTTAAATTTTCAATCCAAAAAGAGGAATTTTCAACAGAACAATTGAATTTTCGAAAAATAATGACTTTTTAACAAAATTGTTAAATTTCCTACAAATTAGATTAATTTTTCACCATAAAGTTTAATTTTCAACCAAAATCGTAAATTTTCAACGAAGAAGATTCATTTTCTACTGAAAAAGTCGAATTTTTATCAAACTACATGAATTTCAATTGAAAAGATATAGATCACAAGTTAATTGTTTGGATTACTTAAATTACTTCCAATTACCTGGATTACAAGTGGATTACTCTTGATTACACCGGATTACTCCTAGCTCGTATTTATAATACCAGTAAAAGCTAAGCGGTTGTAAATTTACTGCGTTGGTAAGTTTCTGTCGTTAATAATTAAAATTTGTGAAATTAATAATTATAAAATAATATTTCTCAAATGAATATAATTATCATTGATATTAATAATCTTTATCATTTCTATTTTGCAATAATGTTTTCACTTTTTTAATTATTTATAATTCTTTTGTTCTAAGATTAGTTTCAATAATAATTAAGAATATGTGCAGATAATAATTTTTATGAGAGTAATTATGTAATGCAGATAGTAATTATAAAGTGTAGGTATAAATTGTGTTAAGAAAAAAAAGTAGTAAAAAATAGAAACAAACTTGTCCAATAATCAAGTTAATCTATAGAATTCCTGAAAAAAAACAAGAATTCAACGATCAAATTTGGACAAACACCACAAAATGCTCCTATTGCAATTCCTAAAAACAAAAAAATTTGATGCCTAACTTGATGCCTAGGATAAAAATTCAACATTTTTCTTTTGTTTACAAAAATTTGTTATAAAATAATTGTTAATCATAATTTTGATAATTTAACAAGTTTAATTAAATTCTTATAATGTTTACAAGATCTATAGTAATTCAAGTATTATTGAGGGAAATTTGAATCTTAAGAAAGAGCAAATTTCAATATTTTGCCAACTAAATTTTCTGTGCCAATGATTATTATTCATTTTGTACACATTTTTTTAGAAAAAAAGTCACTCTGACAATGGCTTGAAGCAGCCTTAGCAACAAAGAAATTTTTCATCGCAAGCTTTACTATTCGGTAATTCGTTCACTTAATTTTACAATTTAAAAATGGACCACTTTAAAATTTAGACCGATCAAAAGTTTATCATTTGGAATTTGGATTGTTAAAAATGGTACAATATCTAATTTATATCCGTGATCTAATTTGAAATGAATGGCTTTCAGAACATTAAAATCAAAATTTTGAATTTATTTTTCCAAACTGAAAAATTTGATATTAAGGGCAATCAAAATTTGTCAGATTCAAAACGATAATCTAAAAATTGTTTACGCAAAATGGAAACGTTCAAAAGTGAACAAATTTAATACATATGCTTACTTGGAATTCAACAATTTCACTGTATAATAACTTCAAATTATATATTGTATGATTCCAAAAAAGAATAGTCACGCGAACTTTAGCGCGAGTATAATAACGCTATTTAATAAGTTTATTTCCTTATGAACCATATTTTTGTTTCTAATATTAAAAAGTTCCACCTTAAAAAATATTAAATGAACAAATTTCTAGTGACCCTTGTGATCCTTTTGAATGGAAAAAAAATTTTAAACTAAAAGAGATTTTTTTTAGACATTTGAGAGCTGTTGTAAATAATATAGAAAAACAGAAAACGTCCTATCAATAATATTTAAATACAATCACATTGAAAATTTGTTTTTCATAATGCTATAGTTAAGTAGATGAAATAATGATAATTATAAGAAATAAAATATAAAAGGAAAATATTTTTTTCTGGAATATTTCTCGATTTCAAAGTTGAATTATACGGCAATTATATATTTTACTCAATTAAAAATCTTTGTACTAAAACGAATTAAATTGTAAGCTTTTTATTGTTAGTGCATGCCTTGCTTCTAAACTAGTTATTTCCTTCAGATAATAATTTATTACACATTGTCAGACCTTACAATTATTTGCCGTTGCATCAGAAATTGTAAACCGACTCACCACGTTTATACAAATATTATACCTATAAGACAATTGTAACAACAATTGTTATCATTCTCCAAATATTCGGTTTCTTGACTAGCCTCGTGTTATACCGAGATTCTATTCAGAAAAAAATTTGGTTGGAAAAATATTGTTTTAAAATTCACTTTTCAATATGATGGGAAAGGCGGCATTTACTTTCTTACTAAGTAAGTAATTATCTATATGATAAAAAAAGACATACATAAATAGTGCAGTCAAGAGAATTTGTTCAAGAATTAAAGCTCATAAATGCGGCATTTGTGAAGAAATCTTTTTACAAAATATGCTAAAGATTAAATAATGAGAAATTATGATTAAAAATAAATTAAATTAATAAACCATATGCTCTATATCACTTCAAATGATTAGAATTTTATTTATTGATTTAGCTAACCTGCAAATTTTATAATTCTATGACGTCACAAATTACCGATACAAACGAAAACGTTTATCTTCAGCTTATGATAGCTGTAAATGTTTGATATTCTTTCGTAATCAAACTTGATTTTACTTATATAGAATTCAATTCGGCATAATTAAATATATATAGTTTTGAGGGTATGGTTTTGGCCAGATAAAATTCAATAATAAACTATCTTTTTAGTTTTTCCTCTACTGGCCTAAATTCATTATTAATCCAAATTTTTAAAAATTTGGCTATGTAACGTTTTCGGCACATCAGCAAAAACAACATTAAAGTCTATAAATCATTCGAAAATACAAGGATAGTCTTAATATTTTACTAAACATAACACTTAGTTAAGTTAAACACCTTTAAGATGATGTAATAAATTAGAAGATTATATTTCTGTATTCTATTATTTATAAGATTATGTATATTATACAAAACGTCTTTAAATAGTCTTATAATTTATTACATAATTTAAATTTTTTTTAACTTAACTACACTCTAAATGATATGTTTACTAAAATATTCAAACTATCCTTGTATTTTCGATTGATCTATAAATTTTAATGTTTTTTTTTTGCTAATGAGGCCCACCCGTGTTGGGCGAAAATGTTACGTAGCCACATTTTTGTAAATTTGGATTAATTAGGAACTTAGGCCAGTATGTTAATAATCAATTATATGTTTGTTTTTTTATTTTTCAAGTCATTGCCACTTTCTTCTCGGCCACATTTGTATTTCCTGTAGCTGCAGATAATGTGAGTAATCAGTATGTTGCTTATAAAAAAATTGCTAAAAGTGCTACTCTTACAAAAATAAATCATTTATATTAAATTTGTGTGGGATTTCAAAGGGCAAAAATAGAAACACTTTGATAAATAGTGCTTCTTCTAATTGTAATGATACTTCTTGTAGGTGTCTCTTTCCTTTCGTTGTCCAGTCCACAAATGCCCTGTGAGTAATAAAAATTGTACACGGTATTTTTCTTATTGGAAACGATTGTTTTTCCCCAGAATTGTGAACTAAAACATATCTTTTCAGGACACGGCAATTCTTGACACTTGTGCCACTGATGGTAAAACTTTTAATTTGATGGGTTCTAACCGATTGTCGTGCATCCGAAGACGTTGCAATAAAGGTCAGTTTTGTATATAAAGACATTTTACACTTTTCTAAGGATTAATTTTTTAAATATCTGAAAATATGGGAGAGAGACGATACGTTTTGGAGGGCAGTCCGTTTTGCACAAAGCCAATTCAAAAGTATTTAATCAAGTATAAATGTTCTTTCATTGGTTAAACATGTTTCTTTCGAATCAAAGAAAGTAAAGTTCATTGATTTAATATTTTTATGTAACACGAGTATGTTTTCCTCGCTTTCTGAGCGTGGTTTGAAGCAGCAAAGTAGGTCATTGTTGGTGGTGGGGTACTTTACCGTCCTAGGCCGATAAAGTGCACTTTATTGTCCGCGGGAAATGCGCGTGCATGCGCGGTCGTTACTTCGACCCACGCGCACTGTTCTGCGCCGTACTTGTCCCTTCAAACCAACCTCAAACCTGCGACGTAATATTATGAGAAAACTCGGAAACCATACTATTATAATATAAAATATCGTGTGTACCGAAGCAGCGAAGTCTTTTACGGGCTCGCGTGATTGCGAAAACTCACGCTCGGCCGTAAAATGACTAGTTCGCTGCCTTGGTGCACAATATACTATTAAATTGACTAAATGGAAAACTTCTGCTGTCCGAAATGTACCTTCTCTCACTTAATTCTTTTACAAATCGTTTACTTTCAAACGCTTAAAACTTGAAATTTATCAACGTGGAACGCTTTCAAAATGAAATGGTTTACCTATAAATGATTAAATGCGAAATATTTCAACTTGGAAATTTATGTATATATGTCAAATATAACAAATATCAATCATTATTCCAGCTGTTAAGCAAACAAAAAAAAGCCATTGTCCTGAAAGTGATGAATAGCAGTGTTGGAATAGCGGTTCTAAATAAAAAGGAAAAATATTTTGATTCACTGCAATGGAACACATCAAATGTTTGTACTTCCCTGGATTGTAAATTATGTCACTTGACAATCTTACACTTTTCAACGAGTAATACATGTATGAAAATGTAATCTACGTAATAAACACTAAATTGTGATAATTTTGAATGTTTCATCATTTTCCTTGGTTACATTTTAGATTATAATTATTGCCAACTGATTTGTGTCATTTATGTCAGAATATCGAGCAGGTTAGAAATGTTTAATTAATTAAAAATTTGTTTGCAATCAAATTCATGACTGAAAGTGCTTCTTCCAGATTGCAAATAATCGGATACTTTGTTTGTCAATTTTTTGTTAGGAATACACGTACAAATAATGCTTAGCTTCAATTTGTTCAAAATTCAAAATAATTTTTAATTTTAGAAACAAATTTGAGAAACAAATTTGAGAAACAAATATGATAAACAAATAATATATGTTTCAGTCATTTATATAGCTCTAAAGACTTCATTCCTTTAACAGAATTGACTACTTTGAGGATGAATAATAGTCACGATGCATTAATACCTGATAACAATTGAATCAAAAGTATCCAATTTTTTGTTACCTTGAAACAGATTTTTCAGTTATTAGTTTGTTTAAAAAAAATTAAACTTGATTTAAAATTTCTTTACTGATTTTATGATATTCTGAATAAACATGAATGCTTTCAACAAAGTGGAAGGGTTGAATTAAAAAAAGAAGGAATTTCAGTTGTTAATTAAAGAAAAATATTTTTTTACAATCTCATCATTTATGATTGAGAAAGTATTAGAATAGTCAGAAATTTCACACCTCAGTTTTTCAATGGATCTCTACGTTCTGAGAACCCCTGAATCCGAAAATCAAGTTTAGGCGATGGCGTCTGTCTGTCTGTCTGGCGATGTCCGTCCATCTGTAAGCACGATAACTTTCGAAAAAATGAACCGATCAAATCGAGCTTTGGCACACTTTTTTTAGGTTCTAAAAGAAAGAACGAGTTCGTTAACCAGCCATTTTTGAAAGAAATTCGAAAAGTTCGAGCATTTTCCAAATTTTTGAGACCATTTTTTTGGTTTTTGATTTAAGCATCGAAAATGAATAAGTCGAAAATTCAATTTTTGAGCCCAACGACGCAAAATACAAAAAAAAAAGTCCTTAGGAAGTCATCAGTGCTTTTTGAAAGGTCCTACAAAATTTTTCGAAACTAGTTTTTGATAGGTTTTAATAGTACATTACGGTTTTATGTATCGAAAATACTATGAAAAAAATAGAAAATTCAACTTTTGAGCCAAAAGACGTGAGAAACGAGAAAAAGTCCTTCAAAAAGTCCTACAAAATTTCTTTGAATCATTTTTGGATGCAACATTTAATTTTGGTTTTATTTATTAAAAATACTATGGGAAAATCCATAATTCAGATGTTGAACCAATCGACGCAAAATACGAGAAAAAGTTTCAAAGAGCAATTATAGCTTTTAAAAAGTCCTACAGACCTACATTTCTTTCAACCATTTTTCAATAGGACTTGTCAGTATGGTTTTATTTATCGAAAGTACTATGAAGAAAATCGAAAATTCAAATTTCGAACCAAACGGCATGATATAAGGAGAAATATTTCAACAAGGAATTGCAGCTCTCAAAAAGTCCTACGAAATTGATTTAAACCATTTTTTGATAGGACTTTTCATTTTGATTTTATACATCGAAAATACTGTGGAAAAAGGCGAAAATTCAAATTTTTGGCCAATAAACGACGCAAAATATGGGGAATAGTTTTTGGAGGAATTTCAGCGTTTAAATATTTCTACAACATTTCTTTGTGCCATTTTTTGACAGAACTCCTCGTTTTTAATTTATTTATCGAAATTGATATGAAAAAATCGAAAACCCCAATATTACGCGAAAAGACTGTAAAAATCTTAAGCCTGTGACATTAATTTATAATGTGTCTAAGAAAAAAAGCGTGGGATGAAAGAAATTTAATATTTACGACCCGCGATTTTATTTTGAGACACCTTATTATTATTTTATCATTATAATTGCAACACCCCTTTTGTAGTCAATTGTTTTGTTTATTTTTATTATATTTTATTAAAAGTTTGTTTAAAAAAATTAGTTTCAATTTAAAAAAAAAAAATTTTTTCCAAATTTTTCTGCATATAGCCGGATAAAATCCCGGAATTTTAGGCCTAAAATGAGCCCTCAAGTTGAAAAACTAGTCACCGGGGCATTTTCGAAGTTGAAATATATATATTTTATAATGTGTATTTTTGAACATGAAATAAACCTACTTCCGGTTACTATCTGGATATGAGTATAGTCCCAATTAAATCACTATAGGTCTCAGTATCATCTTTCACTCAAATCCAAAAATAATCATTTTTACCTCAACTTAGAAACACTCTGAAATATCTTTTCAAAGATACCCATATTTTTCGGATTTTTTAAAACTGAACATTTTTCGTGTTGTTTAGTAAGGAAAGTTGGAGGGGTGGGGAAACTAAAATTTAATAGAATATTGTATTTTCATCGGAAATACGTATTTCTGCAAAGTTTTAAGCCGATTGGACCTGCGGAAGTATCATTTTCTTTTCAAATTAATTTTTTTTTTTTCAATTTGTTTTAAGGCCATGTGACGAGTGGGTCACGTGACCGTATTCCTACCTTACCGACACTTTTTTTATTTGTAAATTTATTTTCACAAGAATAGCCACATCGAGTTGAAAATTTGGGATAATAAATAAGAAGCACTAAGAAAGGTGGGTCTGTTCCTAAATTTTAATAATCGTGAAAAAAGCAAAAAAAAAAATTATTTACAAAAAAAACTTTTTTCATAATTATAAAAATTTAGAACCAGACCCACCTTTCTTAGTGCTTCTTATTTATTATCCCAAATTTTCAACTTGATGTGGCTATTTGTGTAACAATAAGTTAAAAAATAAAAAAAGTGTCGGTAAGGTAGGAATCCGGTCACGTGACCCACTCGTCACATGGCCCTAAGAAATTTTTTAAACTCAAATTTGATAGAATTTTGTATTGTTATCAGAAAGACTTATGCATACAATGTTTGAAGTCGATTGGGCATGCGGAAGTGTGTCAAAATTGAAATGCAAGATTTGACTAAACATACATACACACAAGTAAAATAAAAGTTTGTACAAAAATTACGTTTTCTTTGAGTTTTTTTTAACAACATTTGATAGAAAAGATAATTTTAGGATGTAATGTACCATTTTTATTCAACAGTTATACATTTTTAGGTCGTATAAATATTTGATTGCTTAAATTTCGGGTACTGTGAAGCGCTAGGTACGTCCCTGGAGAGCCCGAGTCGCTTGTGGTATATTTCCTGGATAGTATAGTCTTCGGTAGTATAGTGGTAAGTATCCCCGCCTGTCACGCGGGAGACCGGGGTTCGATTCCCCGCCGGAGAGATTTTTTTAATTTTTTTTTAATAACTCTTTTATAAATAATGTTAGTAGTATCTAGAGTTCGAAATTTATTTATTTTCAGACTAATTTTGATATGGAAGCTGTTTTTATTATATTAATCAAATTATATTGTAAACAATATGGTTTTATTCTTCTAAATATTGATTGATATAACAGTTGTTTAGATATATGTCAAAGAAGACTGTGTGTGAATTAAATTAACTAAGTGATCATTAAAAACTGAATTAATTACTTCGCAGTCTTGCGATAAGGATATTAAGAAGAAACATTTTTCCTCAACAAAATATATCAATTTTTCACCAAATAGTTGAATTTGCAATCGAAAAGATGAATTTTATACTAAAAAAAACGAATTTTCAACAAAGTAAATACATTTGCAATCAAATAGTTGATATTTTAACTAAAAAAGATAAACTTTTTACTAGAAATCAAATAGTTAAATTTTAATTTAAAGAAAATTAATTTTCAATCAAAAAAATTAATTTTTGCCACAACAGTTGAATTCTCAACCCAGAAATATAAATTTTCAACAAAAAAGTTAATTTTCAACCAAACAGTTGAATTTTCAACAAGATTGTTAAAGTTTCAGTTATAAAAATTATTTTTTAACCAAAAAAAACGAATATTTAACAAAATAGTTGAATTTTCAACCAAACAAATGAATTTGTAACTAAAATTATCAATTTTCAACCAAAAAAATTAATTTTGGAGATGGATGAAAGTTAAATTTTCAATGAAAGAAGTAAACTTATAACTAAAATGAATCTTCAAATACAAATTTTCTACAAAAGAGTTAAATTTTCAACATAAAAACGTGAATTTTCAACCAAAAATATCAACTTTCAACCAGAATGTTGAACTTTCAACCAAAAAAGATAAAATTTCTAAAAAAGAGATGAATTTTCAAATCAAAAATGAAAAACAAGTCAATCAAATTATTGAATTTTCAAGTGAAAAAGACGAATTTTCAACAATACAGTTTAATTTTGTACCTAAAAGGGTGACTTTTTTTTATCAAATAATTAAAATTTCAACCAAATAATAAAATTGCTAAGAAAAAAAAGGAATTCTTAAAAGAAAATTGAATAGTAGACTTTTCAACCGAAAAGAATGAACTTTCAACCAAAAATAGTTGGATTTTCTGATTGGAGTTTTCTACCAAGAGAATGCATTTTCTACTAAAAAAGACGAATTTTAAACAAAATACTTGAATTTTTAATCAGATAGTTAATCTTTCAACTGAAAAAGATAGATTTTCAATCAAAAGTGAAATAGTTAAATTTTCAGTTAAAAAAGAATATTCAATAAAATAGATCAATTTTCAACCAAAGAAATACATTTTTAACTAAAATTATGAATCTTTAAATAAAAAATTAATTTTAAACAATGTAGTTCAATTTTTGAAGAAATAGTTGAATTTTTGAGTCGGGAATACGAATTTTCTACAAAACAGTTAAATTTTCAACCCAAAAATGTTAATTTTCAACAAAAAGTTTATTTTGAACCGAAAAAGAATCATTTTTAAGCAGTCAGTTAAACTTTTAACCAAAAAAATTAAATTTGTACAAAAAGAGATGAATTTTCAAACCAAAAACGAAAAATAATTCAATGAAATTATTGAACTTTCAAGTCAAAAAGAAGAATTTTTAACAATATAGTTGAATTTTCAACCAAAAAGAATGACTTTTTAAGAAAATTGTTGAACTTTCAACAAAATAATTAGATTTTGAACAAAATAATAAAATTGTTAACCATAAAAGATGAATTCATAAACAAAAATTTTATAGTAGACTTTCAACCAAAAATAGTTGGGTTCTATTAATTCAGTTCGCATTTAAGTGGAAAAATGAGAAAATGGAGAAAAGCTGTGAAACCTGCAATAAATAAATAGGAATTTGGATCATTTATAGAATAAAGAATAATAGTTTAAATAAACATTCAAGTCTATTTTTATTACTTTCAGTATATTAGGTTACAAAACTGGAAATTTTGGTCATAAAATAAAGTTGATTTTCCATTGCACACTTTTTGACTTCGGACTACACACTTTCAAATTCGGACTACACAAACTGTATCGGACTACGCAATATTTTAGAGTCTGAAGAAATTATAAAATTGTACGTTTGTAAAACTAAATACACTGGGAATCCCATTTAAGTACAGTCGCCTCTCTTTACCTTGCCTCTTCTTACCTTGCCTCTTTTTACCTTGCCGCTTCCCCTTATTGCCGCTCGAGCTCTTCCCCCACCACGACCGCGACGGCTCGGCGTCCGAGAATTGTTTCTCTCTCTATTTATGTTGCCGTCAATGTTTTAGATTTTTTAACGCAATTTTAAAATGCAAAAAGTCATTATATGTTTTTTTAATGAGGTTTACAACAGGATTTTGAAATCTTATCATTTTTCTTTCATCTTTCATTGAAAACTGCCGAAAATTGAACGCGAAGATATTGATAGCTGTTTTGTTTCACTGCGTTGTGCGCGCTGATGCACGTGGCAACGTAAACATAGAGCGAAACCAATCGCATCGAGCATCGGTCAGGCTCGAGAGTGGGGGAATATCGTTTCCACGAAAATTACTCCCCTGCGCTCCGAACCGCGGCAAGGTAAATAGAGGCGACTGTATCTCCCATTTAAGTCGTTTCGAGAATTGATGCCTGAACGGTTTCATGATGAGAGGAGGAGCCGCGGAGCTGAAAGGGAGGATGTGCTCAGTCAAGCGTGAGAAACAGCAGGACGACCGCACTCTCATCGCGTTAGCTGCATCAGGTTGCGTCATGCCTCCAAATCCAACAGAAATCGTTCATGCGGCCCTGACTGTTCACATTCGGAGGGAGCGAATGTTGTGTTCGATTTAAGTGAAGGCCAGTTAGGACCGGACCTGAAACCGCACTTCAATGTGATTTCCAGTGTACTTATTGTTATTAACAAAATTTATGTGAAACTAAAGAAAAGGTCGATCCTCTTCGATTTGTTTTACTGCAATTTCTCGCTGTTGACATTTTAATTCTTTTCTTCTAAATTATCCTATTTCTCCTACTTTCCTTCTTTTCGCTGGGAAATTTCTTTCAGATTAAGATGAAACTGAAGTAGGCTTGGTTGATAAATAACCTTGAATTTACGCGTCCTTGGCAAGAATGTGTCGGTGAACGATAAGAGATCGTAGCTACTTTACGATTATCTTGTAGGGAGAGTGAAATGTGAAATTGGCAGAATCGCCTATACCATCTTTTACGTTGGAGTAACGAAGACGCAAAGAGCCATGCATTAATCAAGCAGCTGGTGGAGATTAACGACTCCCTCTACGGTATCTTAAAACGGGAATGAGACGAACTTTTATCTCGTAAAAGGTCCAATTAAGTACCTCTGCTGATCTACTCCCGTCTTTTGATTTCGAATACTTTTCAGTTAAAGAGACCTTTGACGGGGGTCCTTCCACGAATTGCTAATGCAAATGGTTAAATGGTTTTTTCCACTATTTTATGTTCCTCCACAAATGATAAATCTTTCAGTTTAATTAGGTACGTCCAAAAAGTTGATAATTTATTGACTGACTTGACCTGTTCGATAAGACTCATATTTCTTCTACTCAACTTCTACTCTTTCAATTGAATATTATAGAACCGAATGAAAGTTACACCTGAGATATTAAAGTTAGCGATAGAAGCTTTTAAACCTCCCTCTTCTCTACTCGCCTACATTCCCCTATTACCCTCTCCTCACTTCATCTTTGCACCTTTCCCAACTTCTTCCTTTCTACGTCCCCCTCTTTTTGCTTCCCCACATAACAATCTCATTCCCCTACTTCCCCTCTCCTACTCACCCTCATTTCTAATGATTTCCCCATACTTCCCCTTATACTAATTTTTCCTCACTACTTTCCTCTCAATTTCTCAGCCCTCATTACCCCTCACTTCCTCTGGTCTCAATCCCCTCATTTCCCCTCACAGCCCCTAGTTTCGATCTCCTCACTTCCCCGAATGACTATGACTATGACTATGACTCATCCAGACTTCCCCTCACTTCCCCACCCATAATTGCCCCTACTTCCACTACCATCGCTTATCTTACTCCCCCTACTGCCAGTCCCCTCATTTTCCCTCACTTCCCCTACTTTCACCCTCATATTTCCCTTTACTTCCCCTACTTTCCCTCCCATAATTTCCCTTCACTTCCCCTACTCTGGATTACCTAAGATTACTCCGGATTGTACAGGATTACTCTGGATTACATAAAATTATGGTAGATTACCCAGCCTAAACTAGACTCACGCGCATTTCAGCCGCAACATGGATTACTTTTTAATAAAATTCTTCAAGCTTTAAAGAAAAGATATGAATTTTTAATTAAATAATTTAATTTTCAAATAAAACATAAATTGTCAACCGCGAAGATTAATTTTCTACTGAATAATACGATTTTTCAAGAAAACACGTGGATTTTCAACGAAGTTGTTGAATTTTCAACTAAAAAAGATAAATTTTCAATGAAATAGTTGAATTTTCAACTAAAAGGGATGAATTTTTTACCAAAAATTGAATAGTTAAATTTTCAGTTCAAAAATTAATTTTCAACCATGAAAGAACGAGTTTTAAAGAAAATAGTTAAATTTTCAATCAAAGAGATGAGTTTTTTTAAACTAATATGATGAATCTTCAATTATAATAGGTTAATTTTCAGTTCAAAAATAAATATTCCATCCAAAAACAATGATTGTTTAACAAAATAGTTAAATTTTTAACCAGAAAGATGAATTGTCGACTAAAATCATGAAGCTTAAACAAATAAAAATTACTTTTATTGAATTTTCTACAAAGAAATTAGTTTTTAACAAAAAGGGAGAAATTCTCAACAAAAAATGTAATAGCTGAAATTTCGACCAAAAAAGGTTTTAATTTGAAATTAAAAACAGTTGAATTCAGCAAAAAAGAAGCATTTGCAACAAAATATTTCAATCCTCATCCGAAAAGACGAATTTTCAACGAAAAAGTTGACTTTTCAACCAACAAGGACACTTTTTAACAGAATTGTTTAATTTTCAATAAAGTAGATTCATTTTCAACCAAATAGTTTAATTTTCAACCAAGAACATCACTTTTTAACTAAGAAGATTAATTTTCTACCGCACACGACAAATATTCCAGAATATATTTGAATTTTCAACCACATAGTTGACTTTTCGACTCAAAAATTTTCCCAACGAAAAATGGAATAGGAAACTAAATAAATAAATTTTTTACCAAACAAAAAACGAATTTTAAAAAAATAGGCAAATTTAAGTTGAACATTCAGCTCTTTTTGGTAGAATATTAGTCTTTTTTGTATAAAAATTTACCTTTTTCGTTGAAAATTGTATTTATTCATTAAATTTTATCAAGATTTATATACTGAATTCAATATAGTGCCGGAACATTAATTTTATTGAAAATGATTGATTCCCTTATTATTCCCCAACTTTTTTATTGAAAATTGGTCTTTTTCTTCTAAAAATTCAGACCTTTTGGTAGAAATTTGATCTTCTTTTGTTAAAAATAAAGTGAAAAAACTCAACTACTTGGTTGAAAGTTTAACTACTTTGTTAAAATTTCGTTTTATCCGTTGAAGATTCATCTCTTTGGTTGAAAATTGATCTAGTTTGTTGAAAAGTCATCGTTTGATGAAAATTCATTTTTTCGGGTTCAATAGTCTTCTATTTTCTAAAACATTTGACTTTTTTAGTTTTTGTTGCAAATTCATCTCTTTGAGTAGAAAATTGATTTTTTTTGTTGAAAATTCACATACTTAGTTGAAAATGGAATATATTTCAACTTCAAATCTTAAGAATTTCATACACTAATTTTATTTAAATGAATTGATTCTCCTATTTTCGTTAATAATCACCAAACTTCCCCTGTTTTGAGAGTATTTTCGTCTGTGAAGCCTGCTGTTGTCACTAAAAGTGTTGAAAATAAATTTAGAAACAACCATTTTTTTGGCATTAACATTATTGATCTCCTATGTGTAAGGTTGTTTTTATACCGGGAATAAAAATGTATAACATTTCTTTATAGCATCTTTTTCACTCTATAAAATCATGGTGGGCCTTTTACTTTGCGTGCTTGCAACCACAGAAGCCATGAAAGGACAGGCCAAAGAAACAGGCTGATATTTATTGCCCTTTAACGACGTCATTAGCCAGTTTAAAAACCGAATGGACACTGGTATTCACTTCACGACCTCGATACTGTATTGCAATATTGATTGCAGTATGCAATTGCTTCGGGCTACTCATGAATCGATGTTAGAAATCACGAAGAGTCTAATAAAAATTTCTTTATCAACCTTGATTCAGATTCAAGGGCACCACATTCAAACGCTCGTTAGGGAAGCCGGTTCATTCAAAGAAACTTCGCTAGTGTAAAGAATTTTTGTTTACAAATGAATATTGTAATTTTGCAAGTAAATTTCTAAAATGACAGGTTGGCCACTGGACCGAGAAACTGGAAAAATCGGTAAATGACCGGGAATTTCGACGTGGAGCGGGAAGTTTATTTAATTTTCGATTAAATAAAAAAAAAAATTAGTCAAAGTAGGCACCGCACGCCTAAAAAAAAAGGGTTTAGTAGCCTATTAAGACGTTGATTGAGTCCTTCAAACCTCCCTCTCTAATAATTTACCTCTCTTACTCCCCCTATTCCCCCTCTACTCCACTACTTCCCCTCCCCTCACTTCCACCTTTGCTTCCCCTCCCTTCCCGAACTTCTTCCTCCTCTACTTGCCCCTCTCCTCAAATCCCCAGCTAACACTCAACTTCCCCTACTTACCTTCCCCAGCTATCACTTTCCCTCCCCTACTCACCCGCACTACTCTACTAGCCCTCCCTTCACTTCCCACACTACCCTCTCTCACTTCCAATCATTTCTTTTACTTTCCCTACTTCCTCTCCCTGGTTTTCCCTCAATATTCTCTACTTACTCTCCCTTCATTTTCTCTCACTTTTCTTACTTTCCTTCCCCTCACTTCTCCTACTTCCCCTTATCTCAGCTCCCTCTTTCCCTACTTCCCCGCCCCTGATTTTCCCTTACTTCCCCAACTGCCTCTCACTTCATTTCCCCTCATTTTCCCTACTTTCCTTATTTTCCTTGTTTATCCTCTAATTTACCCTCACTCCCCCTACTTCCCCCCCTGGAAAAAAATACGACGGACAACACCCGAACGAAACTATAAGGGTTTCTGCCCGGGGTTACGAAACCCCACAAATAAAAACAAAATAAAGTGAAAAGAAGCAAATCATAATAAACGTCCTCATTGATAAAAAGTATCTGTAAAAATGTTTATCGACGAAGAAAGGTCAATATATTAAATTTTCGTTACAGACTGGACACTGTTTCCCCTATTTCCCTATTGCCCCCTTTTTAAAAGAATTTCTCGTTTTAGCCTCTCTTCAACAAACTCCCCTTTTTTCTGTTTTGTTTTCTTAAATGCGAACTGAATTAATAGAACCCGATAAGAAAATTCAACTACGTTTGAATGAAAGTCGATTCTTTTTTGTTAAAAGTGCAACTTTGTGGTTGAAGTTTAATCTTTTTGTTTCAAAATACGACCATTTGAATGAAAATTTGTCTTTTGGGCTAGAAAATTGAACCATTTGGTTTTATAATTCAACTATTTGGTTTTAAATGCAACTGCTTGATTGAACATTAACATTTTTTATTTAAAATTCCACTATTTTGCTGAAAATGTATCTTTCTCGGTTAAAAATTATATTTTTTGTTGAAAATTTACCTTTTCAGTTTGATAATTCGACTGTCTTCTAAAAAGTTCGTTTTTTTTGGCTGGAAAATTTAACTATTTGGTTGAAAATTCAACTATTTTCTAAACCATAAAACTTTTTAACTTCAAAACTTAACTCTTTTATTAAAAATTCATCTCATTGTATCTATTATATATTAATTTAATTAAATTTTTTTTTTCAAATTGTTTAATTTTCAACAATATAGATTATTTTTTAACCAAATAGTTTAATTTTTAACCAAAAACATGAATGTTCAACCAAGAGGATTAATTTTGTAGCGAAAAATACGAATTTTCGATCAAATAGTTGAATTTTATACTAAAAATTATAAATTTTCAATCAAAAATGGAATATTTTTCCACTCAAAAAATTAACTTTTTATTAAAAAAAAAGAATTTTCAACAAAATTGCTAAATTTTCAACCAAAAATGGAATAGTTTTCAACACAAAAAATTGACTTTTTACTAAAAAAATATTTTAAAAATTTTAACAAAATTGTTAAATTTTCAACCAAATAGATGAATTTTTAATAAACTAACTGAACTTTAAACCATGTAGTTAAATGTTCAACCAAGAAGACTAATTTTCTACCAAAAAGACGAATTTTCAACAAAGTGCCTGATTTTTCAAATAGTTTAATTTTGTATTGAAAAAGAGAAATGTACAATAATAAATAGAATAGGTAAATTTTATGTTAAAAAATTAATTTTCACAAAAAAATACGATTTTTTAAAAAAGTAGTACTTTTTCAAAAATAGATCAATTTTCAACCAAAAAGCTGACTTTTCAAGTAAGAATCTTAATTTTCTACAAAAAAAAACGAAATTCGAAAAAATACATGAATTTTCAACTCAGGAAGAAAAATTTTCACCATGGTGAAAATTTTTCTTCATTTTTCATTACTGCAGTAATGAAATAGTTGAAGTTTCAGTTGAAAAAATTAATTTCTAACCAAAGAAAAAAATTTTCTATGAAATAGTGAAATCTTCAACTAAACCCCTTTTCAACTAAAACCAAGAATCTTTAACCAGAAAACTGAATTTTTAACAAAGTGCATGATTTTTCAAATAGTTTAATTTTGTCATAAAAAAGATAAATGTACAATAATAAATAGAATAGGTAAATTTTATGTTAAAAACTTAATTTTCACCAAAAAAATACGATTTTTTAACAAAGTAGTACTTTTTCCAAAATAATTCAATTTTCAACCAAAAAGCTGAATTTTCAAGCAAGAATCTTAATTTTTTACAAAAAAAAAAAAAAAAAACGAAATTCGAAAAAATACATGAATTTTCAACTCAGGAAGACAGACTTTCACCAGTAATGAAATATTTGAAGTTTCAGTTGAAAAAATTAATTTCTAACCAAAGAAAAAATTTTTCTATGAAATAGTGAAATCTTCAACTAAACCCATTTTCAACTAAAACCAAGAATCTTCAACCAGAAAACTGAATTTTTAGAAAGTAGTTCATCTTTCAACCAAGTAGTTGATATTTCAAATATAAAAAGATACATTTTCAACCAAAAATGGTATAGTTAAATATTCAGTGGAGAAATAAATTTTCAATTTAAAAAAAAATGAATTTTCAACAATATAGTTAAATTTTATACCTAAATAGTTAAATTTTCAACACAAAAAAACGAACTTTTAACACAACAGTTGCATTTTAATAAAAAAATGAGGCTTCAACAAAATTGTTGAATTTCCTACAAAGTAGATTAATTTTTCACCAAAAAATAAAATTTTCAATCAAAATCATGAATTATCAATGAGGAAGATTAATTTCTGATCAAAAAGAAAACAACAAATTTTTAACAAAATTGTTGAAAACTATTTGGATTACCTATTTAAATTATACCGAAGTACCTTTATTACTCTTGATTACAAATTAGTCACTTGGATTACTTAAATTACTTCAAATTTCCGGGATTACAAGTGGAATACCTTGGATTACAAGTGGATTACGCCAGATTGTAACTGGATTACTTTAGATCATAATAGTATTACAGTTAAATTACACCAGATTACAAGTGGATTACCAATCCACTGAATGGTTTACTTAAATTTTCCGTTCAACAAATAAATTCTTAGCCCAAAGAAAAATTGAATTTTTAACAATATAGTTAAATTCTCTACCAAAATAGTTGAATTTTCAACAAACAAACAAAATTCGTTTTTAATAATACAATTAAATTTTAAACCAAAAAAATTACTTTTTAACTAAGTTGTTGAATGTTTCACAAAGTAGATTAATTGTTCACCAAATAGTTGAATTTTCGACCAAAATCATGAATTTACAAAGAAAAAGATTTAAATTTAAATGAAAAAGAAAATAACAAATTTTTAACAAAATGCCTGAAACCTATTTTGGATTACCTTTTTAAATCACTCCGAATTATCTGCATTACTCTTGATTACGAGTGAAATACTTGGATTAATTAAATTACTTTGAATTAACCGGATTACAAGTAGATTAACCCGAATCAGAATGGGATTACTTCATATTATAATTGGATTACAAGTGGATTAACACTTTTTAAAAGTGGATTACACCGGATTACAAGTGGATTACGCCAGATTATAACTGGATTACTTTATATTATAACAGTACTACCATTACATTAACCCGGATCACAAGTGGATTACCAATGCACTATGTGGATCACTTAAATTTTCCGTTAAATAAATAAATTCTCAATCCAAAGAAAAATTTAATTTTTAACAACATAGTTAAATTCTCTACGAAAATAGTTGAATTTTCTACAAAAAAAACGAATTTCTAATACAATAGTTACATTTTCAACGAAAAAAATTACTTTTTAACAAAATTGTTGAATTTCCTACAAAATAGATTAATTTTTCACCAAATAGTTGAATTTTCAACCAAAATCATTAACACGTATTAAAAATGGATTACTGCGAATTACAAGTAGTTTACTCCGAATCAGAATGGGATAACTTCATATTATAACTGGATTACAAGTGGATTAACACGTATTAAAAGTGGATTACCACAGATTACAAATGGATTACATTACATTTTCAGCAAACAACTTCAAATGAAAAAATATTCAGCTTTAACAGTTTTAACTTTTTAATTTTAATAACCTAGAATTTTTTGCAAAACGGGAAAAAAGGGGAATTTTTCCGGCGAGAAAAATAGCCACCCTGAATGAATTTTTCATTTCATCCTGATTAAAGCGTTCAACATTTGCAGAATTTACCATTAGAAATTGTTTCTTAAATCTCACGGGGATCCCGTTTCAACGAAGCAATAAATAAAAGCAAAAATACCAAGTTTCTCTTTCGCTTGCCCGGTTTTTCATTAAAGGTTCTGCATCTACTTGAGGTTGGCACCTCTCAAGTGTCTCGCGACACCAAATGTTAACTGGCTCGCCGCCAAGGTTTCGGGCATATTTTCGCCATCGTAACATAAAACTGAAGATTTACAACGTCTGTTCTTATAGGGCTCAATGCATGTATGTTTTTCAGTGTACCATGAGAATGAAAAGAAGATATATACTGAAAGAAAGTGCGCCGGAGAGAAAAATGGTTCAAGTCCAAGGTACCAAAAGATTGACCATAAAATTTTTACCTGTCAACGATTCGTTTTTTGGTGCTCGCCGCTCCACGTGTGGTCATTGCACTACGTTGTCATTACTTAGAATCCCATTTTTCACCACGGGGTGTAATTGGATTGTCCGAAAAATTACGGTATTCCGACAAAGAATAAAATTTGGATACTGCATGCAAAAATATGCGTAGGGGAAACCACCCTACAGTAGATAGGAAAAAATTCAACAACATTTAACTGCATCAGTTTCCAATAATAAGGAAAGGTTTTTGATTTTTACGAGGGGCCATTCACTCTCGAATCAATGGGTTTTAGCGTTGGAAATCGGTATGAAATCAAATGCAACAAGCATAAGACTTTGCGAAATCATTTGCATCAGCGGAATCTGAGTGGATCTTTTAAAAAAGATCCAATATTTTGAAATGATTGAAAATCTACTGAAATCTCTTAGAGTATTCCAAAATCGTGGGCTAGTCAGTAGGAGTCAACGAAAGATTGTGGGTAATCACGAGCAGTCAAGTGAGCAATCAAGAGAGCAGTCAGTGTAGTCAGTGCATTCAGCCTAATTTAAAAGTTTTTTAATATCTGCAAAAAAATATGTTTATTTTGGATTGAGTTAAATGTACAGTTTTGTAAAAAAAAAGTTGAATATGTCGAACCTGAGGTTTCTTTAGCTTGAACCAAATAGACATATTATTTTTGCTTAATGAAGGAAAAAAATTTTTTTCTGTTTAAAACGTTTGAAAATCAAGAGAAAAGTAAAAATTTCAAACTTCCTGAGTCGTGAAATAAATTTTCTTCATAACGAGCAAAATTAAGACATGTTTCTTTGGTTCAAACTGAAGAAATTTCAGGTTCGAAAGATTCAACTTTTTTCAAAATATGTACATATAAGTCAATAAAAAAAAACATGTTTTTTTCGCACGTTTTCAAAAAATTGTAAATTGAGCAATATTTTTTGTGTGATTCGCCATAATTTTTGAACCAATAGCAGGCTGGCCGTTTTATTCCAGGAGAAAAATTCCCGGCCATTTCCCGGTGTTTTCCCGGTTCACAACTATTTGACATTCATTAAAATTGAAACTTTCGAACTCTTGAAGCTAAAAATATTTTCATTTGAAGTTATAAAAACTGAACTTCAAATTAAAACACTCTCGAAAACACTCAAAGAGGAACCCTTTTGAATTTTAAACTTTTAAAATTAACGCTCAACAATTTTTGTATTCAAACGCTCAATAATTTACGCGTATGAAATAAAAGCTTCTAACACATTTCAAGTGAACAATTTAAAATTAAATGCCGTTAAACTGCAAAATTGAAAATTTTAAGCTTTTATAAGTTTTACAATTCGAAGATTCAAAAAATATAAATCCACGCTATCATAGTCAATTCTCTACATTGAAGAATAAATAAACAAAATTGTAAATTTACAAAATTATATAATCATCAGAAATTTTATATCAGAAACAATAAAAATTGAACGATTTCAATTTTTTTCAACTGAAAATTTTTTATATTAGAAGATAAATTAATTTTATTTTCAGTCGTAAAAAATTTATAATTGTTCAATTGTTATTTATACATCCAAACCTGTACTTGTTTTATAATCTTTTCTAAATATTCTCTTAAAACGATTTTTTTCAAAATGAAAAATGATTAAAAATTTTCCCAGATATCTTAAGAAAATTGCTGTATTATCTTTAAACCTTTCAAAACACTTAAAACGCTTCAACATTTTCAAAACTCTACATATTGCTTTAACTTTTTTGGAATAAGCTGAAATTTCTAATTACTTTTGAAATTTTTACAAGACTTCTAAATGTTTCTAAAAATTATTCAAAAGTTTCCCAAAATTATCTAAAAATCCTTCAAAGTGAAAAAATTGCCTTCAAATCTTTCAGATGCGTTTTCGACAAATTTCGAAATTCTTTGAAATATTTTTAAATATTTCTTTGAAATTAATTATTCAGAATAAAAAATAATCTTCAATTTTCTTAGAAGTTTTAATAATTTGTTTTAATCCTTTTGAAGCCTTTTATAATGCTCAAAAACCTTATACATTTTTTGTTTGAAATCTTCAAAAATCTACATTTTTTTAAATCCTCTCAAGTTTTAAATTATTTTTCAATCATCTCAAAACATTTATATATCTCCCAAACTTACGTGAATTCTTCTAAATTAATAATAATTGTTTCATTTTTATTTATTCATCCAAATTTTTTCTTTTCTTTAATCATTTCAATATTCTCTTAAAATAAATTATTTCAAAATAAAACGTCATTTGACATTTTCCCAGGAATTTCAAGCAATTGTTTTGATTATCGTAAAATCTTTCAAAATCGTTGAATGGTATTAAAAATTTATTTTGTAATCTTAAAAAATTTAGATTTTGTTCACAATTTTTTGAAATATCTTTAAATTTTAAATCAAGTTGGAATCTTTTCAAAACTTCTAAATATCTCTTAAACTTACTCGAATTTTTAAAAATAATAATTGGAATATTGTTATATATACATGAAAATTTAACAATTTTACTTACAAATTAAAAAAACCTAATAATAGAACAATTACTATTGTGACGTTCAAAGTTTAAATTTAGATGGCTGAAATTTTAACGATTCAAGGCCCCCTATTTCTAACAATTCAGTTTCAAATTATTTAGTTTTGAATATGTGCAGTCAAATATTGCTCTATATTAAAAAATGGTTCTATTTTTTAATTACAATTTTCTAAATTTAATCAGTTTTAAACTTGAGTATTTTAGATAACTAGATTTTTCTACTCAAAATTTCTAAAATTCCCGGTCAAAAAATAAATTCACGGTCACTTCTCGGGTTTGCCGGTTTCCCGGTCCAACGGCCACCATAAATAGGAATTTAAAAAAAATTTTAAATAAAAAAGAGAATAGAAAATATTAAACGATTTCAAAACAATTTTTTTCTCTTTTTTCGTATGCGAGTTCGGATGCCAACACACAAACTTTGTTCCCTTCAGCTCAAACATTCGACGAATAGTACTCTCAATGTTTAATATCACAACGCAAAAGTTTATAAGCGTAAAGTGAATTTATCTTATGTTTTATTTATATCTGTTATAAATACTTATGTTATTTATTATAATATTATGGCTCATTCCTGGAGTAAAGAAAGTTTAATTATGATATTCTCCGTGGCACCCACGCTGGCTGCACTGCCCCTGACATTATATAGTGCGAGCAATCATCGAACAGTCAGCGTGAAATCAGATGGAGTCAGACGGAGTCAAGAGCAGTCAGTGCGAGTCTGCAAGTCTGGATGGGAGTCGGCCCCTCGGATTTTTAGATGAAGCTGGTAACTGCGTTACCAATTTTGGGTGGAAGGGGGCACAGAACTACGGTTAGTGCGCGGATCCAGAGGGGGGGCCACGGCGGCTTGCCCCCCCCCCCCCAAAAAAAGCCCAGACTCGAATTTTTCAAATCAGATAATTGAAGTTCACTATATACATATATCAATGTTACAACCAATGTTGTTACAACTCTTGCCAATGTAGATTCCCATAACTATGTAATTCTCGCAGCCAATCAGGGTTTCGAATACTCTCATGGATGCAAGAGACATAATTTTATTGTGAATAACCATTTAAGGTAAACAGGTAGTGAACTCAGGGCGTAGTCCCATGGTAGTAGATTAGTAGAATAGTTTTGACCAATGATGTGGTTGTCAGAGTATTTGCAATAACCTGATTGGGGGGCATCCATATACCACGAAGACAATTTTTGACCACTTTTTGAGCCCCAGCCCCGTGGGGGGGGGGGGGGATTTGTGGAGAACCCCCCCCCCCCCCCCCCACACACTTTGTCCACGTGGAAATATTTTATGAAAATATAGATATCATTGGTCTTCAAAAGCAAGGAGGCCAAAACGAGCGATTAATTGGCCGAAATTTTGGATTTAATTGAGAATGTGAGCTTAAACAAGGTTTGAAGTCCAAACAAAAAGTCGTCAAAATATTATTAGTTTTTCATGTGTGTCCACGTGGATTCTAGCCCGACAATTTTGCCATACCCCCCCCCCCCTAAACTGTCCACGTGGTATATGGATGGCCCCTTGGTCAAAACTATTCCACTATTCTACTCATCTACCATACACTGTTAAAAATGTTCTTAAATTTCAGTTACAAATTTTCCTGAAATTCAAGACACACTTTATTGAAATTCAAGTTAATGGAAAAGTATAGTAAATTTCAGATTTATTTCGTATAATTAAGAATAAAATTTAAAGTTCAGAGACTGTTCTTTAATTTTCAATGCAAGTATTGAGGTATAAGAACAGGTTTGTAAATTCAATACCCAGAATTGAGAGCCTGGTTAGGTTCCTGGAGTTTCAAGCACCCCGTATTGAATCTGCGTTTCAGGTATAAGTCGGCCTAAATGAATCGTTAATGTATAATACCTTAAAAGAATTTTCCAAAATTGTTAGGGAAGTTTTAACTTTTATGATAAGAGTATTAAATATTCAGTATTCTAGTTTAGAATTTATGTTAGTGAAACTTGATTTCCACTGATGAACTAAAAATTTATATACATGCCTTAAATTTATGAAAGTTAATAGTTTCGACATTCTTATTTAACAATTAGCTAGTATTAATTGAAATAATAAAATTCAATAAACTTATTTAGTATCGTTTAAATAATGTTTTTAAAACATCGGAATGTCCGTGAACCCGACGTATATCACACGTAATATGGAACGTAAATACAGACGCCTAAGTTGTTACGGCCTTATAACGTTCAAGTAAAACAATAAAAATATGTTCTTAATCAAAATCCTGCTGAATAAAAAAAAACTTTCTTAAATTTTCCAGATTCTTTTTCGACATATGTTTAAATCTTCAAAACTTAGGATTACTCCTCTAAAATAAAACCTCGCTGTCTAGCGCGTCGAGACTCGGAGAGTGGGAGTCGGAAGTTTCGTCTGCTGACCGCTTGAGTCGCAGCGCAGTCTTTCGGGATCTCTCTCGCAATCAACATTTCGCGTAGTGTGCATATAAACGGGGCAGAAACAACGTTCAGTATCGCTTTTCGGCCCTATGTTTTTGAGTTTCAATATATGTTTCGTAACTTTCAATACTATGGTCATAAGTTTCAATTTATGTGTATTAGGTTTAAATAGTAGGTTATTAGGTTTCATTCCTAGGTTCTTAAGTATCAATATACTCGGTTCTTAGGATTTGATACTAGGTTCATAAGATTCAATACAAGTTTCTTAAGATTCAATACTCGGTTCATAGGTTTCAATACATTGTTCATAAGTCTCAACACTAGGTTCTTAAGTTTCAATTCTCAATACTTAGGATTCAATACGCAAGGTTCATAAGCTTCAATACGCGGTTCTTAAGATTCAATACTCGGTTCTTCAGTCTCAATACAAGGTTCTTAATTTTCAATACTTGCTTCTTAAGTTTCAACACAAGGTTCTTAAGTTTCAATACTCGCTTCTTAAGTTTGAATACAAAAGTTTCAGAACTTTAAGGTACATTTAGCACTGTTCCGGGCTTCACATACTTTTCACTTAAATTTACGGCAAAAATTTTTAACAGTGTACCATGTCCTCCATGGGACTTTTAAAAAGAAGCAAAAAACTTCGGAGAAAGCTTACTATTTTGGAATTTATCAATATTTTTAAAAACATTAAAGTGTGTTTACTGTATTGAATAGAAATTTAATTAAAAGTCATCAATGTTAGAATTATTGAACTATATATTATTTTAATTGTTTTTTTGAAAAAAATTGTTACGCCACCAAGCACGAAATACGTATTATCATTGAAGAAGCATAATTATATTCTGAAACATCATAATTCAGGGTGGCCGCTGGACCGGGAAACCGGGAAATGACCGGGAATTTTTTGAGACCGGGAAATGACAGTGAATTTATTTTTTGAGCGGGATTTTTAAAAGTTTTTAGAAGAAAAATCTATCCAATCACTGGAAATATCACAAGCTTCATATCACAAGATATATAATGCAATTTAAAATAAGTTTGATTTCAACTTTTTTTTAATGCTAAGTTAAAATTTTAAGTTTTTCAATGATGAAATCATTCAGTTTACAATGTGTAATTCTAAAATATTTGACTATCAATTTTTTCCATTTTAGATTTTCATTTTTAAGGGTACATTTTCAATTAAAAGAATTTTAAAATGCAGTTTTTTAATGATTGATTTTAAAAATTGGTCTGTAGTTCGTGTATTCGAAATTGAACAATAATTGATTCATTTTATAGGGCGATTCTGAATCTGTTAAAATTAAACAATTTACAGATTTTTACGTTAAAAATTGAACTGTTTCAATTCCAAAGCCGTAGTAGTTACTAATCAAATGTAAACTTCCGATTCAAACTTTATAAACTATCTGTTGTTTCAGTCTAAAATATACCATTTTTAACGAATTCAATTTGAAAATTTTTAACCAAGAAAAAGAACAATTTTTTAATAGTCAGTAATGTTTGACTGTTCATTAGAAATGAAAAATTAAATATTTACAACTAAACAATTTGAAACATAAAGCGTTGAATCGTTGAAATTTCGGAGAGCTAAACTTAAGCTTTGAACATTACAATATTAATTTTAATTGTTCTAATTGAAAAAATTTTATTTCTAAGTGAAAATGTTGAATTTTCATGTGTGAATACAGATAAAAATGTATTCATTTAGCAAAAATTCGAGTATGTTGAGGAGATATGTAGAAGTTTTTAAATAAAATTTTGAAGCTTTTAAGGATTTTGAAAGTTTCTAAGATAATATAAGAATTGTCTTACGATTCCTGGGAAAATTTTAAATGATTTTTTAAAAATTAATTTTAATAGAATATATAAGAATATTTCAAAATAAAAGAAAATTTTGACGAATAAATACAAATTAAACAGTTATAAATTTGGAAAAGATTGGTATAAGTTTAAAAGATATTTAGAAGTTTTGGACAAATTCAAAAATAATTTAAAACTTGAAAAGGTGTTAAAAAAATGTAAAACAAAATGTAGATTTTTGAAAATTTCAAACAAAAATTTTGAAGCATTTTAAGAAGATTCAAAATAATAAAAAAATTGATTAAAATTCCTTGAAAAATTGAAAATGATTTCATTTTTTGAAAAATTAATTTCAAGAGAATTTTTAAACCGATTTCTAAAGGTTTCCAAAACTGTAAAAATAATATTCTGGAAGATTTTAAGGCAATTTTTTTAATTTCGCAGGATTTATTAAAAGTTTGAGGGAAAAATCGAATAATTTAAAAAGATATTCAGAAGTTTTGAAAATTTTTCAAAAATAATATAATATTTGTAAAGATTCCAAAAGATGTAAAATAGGATGTTCCTGGGGAAACTTAAAGGGGGTTTTTAATGAAAAAATGTAGTTTTAAGAGAATGTTTCAAAATATTTCAAAACAAATTTTGATGTATAAATAACAATTGAACAATTATTCATTTGCAACGAGTTAAAATTGAAATAACTCAACTTCTAATTTGAAAAGTGTTCATTTCAAAAAAATTGTGAACTTTCAATTTTTAATGTTTCTAACTTAAATTTGCCTAAAATGATATAATTTTGAATAAATGTGTTGATTCATTCTTCAATTTAGGGCATTGAAAGTAATATCGTGCATTAAAAATTAATACAAATTTTGATTCGTTAAAGCGAATACTTCAGACAAATAATTGTTTAAGAACAAGAAAAAATCTGCCACAACCCAGATTTGAACCGGGAATCTGTATATCGCAAAGAGTGGAAATAGACGCCCAAATTTTGTTGTTTAAAAGTAATCTTTTTCTAGTTTAAGCTAGACTTCGAGAATCTTATGAATATTTTATACTTGTTGATTAATGATTATACCATGGCATACAAGACGCTGCTTGTAAATATAAAAACATAGTTTCTATTTGAACATTTGTTAATTAAGTCAATACAATTCATGCTTAACATAATTACATAGTTTATAATAAAAATTCAAAGCGAAGAAATAACTTTAAAATTATTACCAACCACCCCCTTGAGGGTGGAGGGGGAAGGGGAATTATTGGATGGCCCCTCCCAAAGCCCTTCTCTGGATCCGCGCCTGGGTTAGTAACAGGAGCGAGGGGAGGGTCAGTGGAAGTAACTTTACGAACTTAGATATCATTTGGTACGTTTCCTGATGATACATTTTTAAGAATTCCTCTTTTTCTCTCTGTTTTGAAGAAACAAACCCTTTCTTCTCTGTTTTCGGGTTTTCGCTTAAATGCGAAATAAATTAGCAGAACCCAACAAGAAAAATCAACTACTTTTCGTTGAAGTACTATCATATTTTTGGTTCGGAATCCATCTCGGTTAGTTAAAATTCTAATATTTTGTTGAGAATTTTATTATTTCGTTGAAAATTTTATTGTTTTGTTAAAGATGCAACTATTTTGTTAAAAAGTCATCTTTTTCGTCAGATTTTCTGGCAGACCCATCTCCTTGATTGAAATTAACTCTACTTTTAGAAAATATATTTTGCGGATTAAAAAATCATCTTTATTGGGTTTAACTCTTTTGTTGAAAATTTGTTTTTTTTTCAATTAATTTTTTTATCTGAAAATTCCACTATATTCCATCTTTGGTTAGAAATTTATCCTTTATAAGTTGAAAATTCGTCTTTTTGGTTAGGAACCTAATCTTTTTTGTTAAACATTCAATCTATATTTCGACTTGAAATCTTAGGAATTTAAAATGTTTCATATTGCATTCAATATGTTATTCACATTAATTTTATTTGAAAGAATTTATTCCCCCATGATTACCATATTTTCGTGAAAAAATAACCCTCTTTCTTATTTTTTGATAGAATTTTGGGCTACGTCATTTTATGGGGTGGGGGGGTAGTGTGAGACAAAACTACGGTTGTCAACGAAAAAGATTATTTTTTGACCGAAAAAGATAATAATAATATATCATTAGTATAGTACTTATAATTAAAATAAGTTTACTAAGTCAATAACAGCTGGAAGTATCTTCATTTTACAAAAATCATAAAAGCTAAAATTTATAATATTTTTTTTTATCTCTGATATTTCATGAGATTGCTAGGAAATTTTTAATGCAAAATTTCTACATACCTCAGTCCTAAAAATGATATCTTAAATTAATTAATAAACAACTAACATTTCTAGGCTTTTTAATAACTACAATTTTAGACTATTTTTGGTGTATTAGTTACAAAAACTTAAATCAAAAAATTTCACGAATAAAAATAAACAAACACAACCTTTATCTTAAAACAAAATTGCGAGATGTAGGTCGTGGAAAGCCTGAAAATCAGGAAAAAGTCGGCGGATTTTATTGGTATAGGAAAGTCAGGGAAAAGTCAGAGATTTTGAAAAAAATCTTGCAAAAGTTAGGGAATTTGGAAAATTAATTTTTCCTATTAAAATTGGTCTTTTTGTGTTAAAAATTCAACTATTTTGGTAGAAAATGAACTTTTTGTTGAAAATTCATATTTTTGTTTTTAAAATTCAGCTGAAATCTTTCCTGGTTGAAAATTAAACTATTTCTTTAAGAATTCGTCTTTTTGGTTTGAAAATTTATTTGTTTCACTTGAAATTTTATTTATTTTGGATAAAAATGCATAATATTATTTGTTGAAAATGCATCTTTTTTCTGTTTGAATATTGAGCGACTTACTTGAATGTTGAACCACTTTTTCAAGAAATCAATTTTTTGCTAAAGATTCATTATTTCAGTTGAAAATTCATCTTTTTAGTTGAAAATTATTTTTTGTACTGAAAAGCTGTCTTTGGTGGTAGAAAATTAATTTTCTTGGTGGCTAATTGACATTTTTGATTGAAAATTCATGTATTTTGTTACAAAATAATCTTTTTTGATAGACAATTAATCTTTTTGGTTCAAAATTAATTTCTTCGGCTGGAAAATTAGTTTATTTTTATTCAAAATTAATTTTTTAACTGAAAATTTAACTATATCATGTTTTTTGAACACCAATCTTCTTCAGTTGAAAATTAAACTATTTGTTTGAAAATTTCTTTGTTTTGTTAAAACTTTGTCTTGTGTGGTAGGATATTAATCTACTTGGTGGCTAATTCACCTTTTTGGTTACAAATCCATGTATTTTATTAAAAACTATTCTTTTTTGGTAGACATTTTTTTATTTTTAATTGAAAATTAATATTTATCTGGTTGAAAATTAGTTATTTTATTAAAAATGAATTTCTCTAACTAAAAATGTAATCATATTTTTTGTCGAAATTTTTTTTTCATAGAAATTTAATCTTTTTGATTTGAAATTGATCTGTTTATTTGAAAATTTAACTACTTCTTTAAAAATTTATTTTACTAGGTTGAAAATTCATGTAATATGTTAAAAATTATTCTTTTTTGGTAAGAAATTAGTTTTTTTATTGTAACTTAATTGTTTAAACTTTAAGTATTCCAATTTCCGTTGAAATTTTGTTTGTTGATAGACGTTTAATCTTTGTGGTTCAAAATTCATCTGTTTGGTTGAAAATGTAACTATTTCGTTGAAAATATATTTAATTTTGTTGAAAATGCATGTATTTTGTTGAAAATTATTCTTATTCGGTAGAAAATTAGTTTTGTTTTTTAAAATTTAAAATTAATTTTTTTATCTAAAAATTTAACTTTTCCATTTTTGTCGAGATTTTTTTCATAGATAGTCTTTTTGGTTAAAAATTCGTCCGTTTCGTAAAAAATTTAACTATTTCGTTGAAGATTTATTTTTAAATTTGTCAAAAATTTAACCAATTTTTTTGAAAATTATTATTTTTTTTCGAAAATGAATTTTCTTCGCGAAAAACGTAGCTATTAATTTTTGTTAGAAAATTGATCTTTTTCAGTTGGAAATTCATTTTTTGTTGTTGAAAACGCGTCTTTTTTATTCGAAAATTCAATTATTTTGGTGGAAAGTGCATATTTTTGGATTGTAAATTCAAGTTTTTTTTTTTAATTCGTCTTTCTGACTTAAAAACTAAACATTTTGGATGAGATTTTTTTCTTTATTGATTGAGAGATCTTTCTTGGTTTAAAATTCAACTCTTTTTGCGAAAATTCATATTTTTTGGTTTGATTTAACAGTTTTTTATTGAAAATTAAAAAAAAATTGTGGAAATATTAACTACTATACTACTATTAAAAATTCCGTTTTTCTTGGTTGAAAATTAATTATTTTAACTGAAAATGTAATAATAAAATTTCAAATTAATACGGCTGCGAAGTAGTATGGACGTATTCACTATGGGTGCATTTATTTTTGCTCATTTTATGAGCATTTTGCTTCCTCATAAGTATCAAATAAATTTGTTTCCTCATAGAGGGAGGTTTTCCCTAACCAAAGAAAAAAATGTATACTTTCAATATTTTTCAAGCTTATGTTTCTGTCTTTCGGAAAATTTTATTTTCAGAAAATCAGAGGGCCCATCAAAATGTCAATTGATGTTTAGTGTTACAATGAACAACTTTCTAACCTACGGTAGTTTTATATATCAAATTAAAACCTCATTGAAACAATTTAACTTTTCTTAAAACATTCTGAGTAGCTATTGATTAATCAATAATGGTCTTCGAAAGTTCGCCAATAGATCAATCCACGCGTCTCGAAGACGCGAACAAATATATGATATAAATTATGGTTGTATTCCCAATACTAAAAAAGTTTTCCTCATGCCAACAAGATAAACAATATATTTGTTAAATTTATAAAACGGTATTGCTAGATCATACGAGGTCATAGAAGGTTCGTCAATAGGTAATTCGACGTGTCTCGAAGACACAAACAAACACTTTAGAGACAGTACTGTAGTACTCCTGATATGAACAAAGTGTTTCTCATATAAATAGAGTACACCATTTTTTTTAAACTTCATAAATCGGTCCTGTTCGGTCATAAAAGTTTCACCAATAGGTCAATCGATGAGTCTCAAGGACGCGAACAAAAACTCTACATGTAATATTGTCGTGTTTTGAATATCAAAAATGTGTTTTTCATATAAACAGAAAAAACCTTTTTTTTGAAGCTTCATAAATCGGTACTGGTGGGTTATGAAAAGTTCATCAATAGGTCAATCGATGCGTCTCAAGGACGCGAACAAAGACTTTACATGTAATATTGTGTGTTCTATTGACAAGGCAGAATAAATTTAATGCACAGAAATAACTGGTAACAAGAGTTTATTCTGAAGGTTTCAGTTTCACGGCGGAATTCATTCTGGTTACATCTTCCAAATTTTAGGTTCACGAAGTCGAAGTACATTTTTAGAGAGAAGTGGGATGACAGTTGAGTGGAAGGGGTTACTTCTGATTGGATGATGAAATTTGAGGTAGGGAGTTGGAAACACCCAAAATTGTGACGTAGTGATGGCAAAAATCTGCCCGCCAGTTTTCCAGTTTTCGAAATCTGTAGTTCAAAGAATCAGACTAGACCTAGGGACCGATTTATGGTACGGTCAGCACGCCGAGTTGAAGCGCACTTTTAGGACTTTAAGCTGAAGTAATAACAGTTGCAGTTGTAAAGTAGCCATTTACAAATTCTGCAGTCTCATGAAACGTGACTTAGACAATGAATAACTGAAGGCCCGTAAACACCCAAAAATCCCTTAAGTATTAAAGTAAAGGCACAAATAAAACTATTTCCTTTCTGTCGACACGTACATCTGAATCGGAGAAATCTATAAGTTACGCCGTAACATGCCGACCCACTTGAACTAATATAGTTCAATAAACTATAATTAATAAAGAAGGAGTACATTATAAGTCTTATCTAAAGATACAGCCTATTTCGTTGCTGTGTCATTGTCAGTCACTTCGATTGGAAGTGGACACAGTTTTTTAACACATCTCTTGTAGATGCCATCTTCAGTTTTGACAGAGACCACTCTGACGACGCCGTCTGGACCTGGATGCGTGTCGATTACACGACACATTTTCCACATCATGGGTGGAACTTCGATGATGTTGTCATTTCTGAGTAGCGCTACGGTGCCAACCTTGATGTTGGCAGAACTGGAACTCCATTTGCTACGAACGTTGAGTTCATTTAAGTATTCCTTATGCCACCGGCACCAGAAATGTTGACGCATCTGCTGAGCGTGCTGCCAAAGAGAAAGTCTACCAGTCTTGATGTCACGCAGTTCCTCCTGTGGAAAGCTCATTAAGGGACCACCAATGAGGAAATGTCCAGGAGTCAAGGGACGGATATCATTTGGGTCAGAGGACATTGGACTTATTGGACGTGAATTCAGGATGGCTTCAACTTCAACTACATATGTTTCCAGCTGTTCATATGTTAACACAGCGTTACCGACGGTACGCAAAAAATGGTGTTTAAATGACTTAACTGCTGCCTCCCATAAACCACCGAAGTGTGGCGACAGAGGAGGGATAAAAGTCCATTTAATTCTCCTTGAGTCTAAATACTTATGGACAATGTTATCATGAGAGTTAGCAGAGAGCAAATTAAAGGTTTCTGTAAGCTCGCGATCAGCCCCAACAAAGTTTCTGCCATTATCAGAAGTAATAGTAGCGACATTACCGCGTCGCGAGATAAATCGTTTTAAGCAACCAATGAATGCTTCCGTGCTGCGAGAACTAGCGAGCTCGAGATGAACAGCCTTAGTGGCTAGACACACAAACACTGCGATGTACGTCTTTACTCTTTTTACATTTCTGTATAATCTTTCCTTGATGTAGAAAGGACCGCAAAAGTCTATTCCTACATTTAAGAAAGGTCTTGAATATTCTAGGCGGTTCGCAGGTAGGTTTCCCATTTGATAATCAATACCCCGTGGTTTAGCCTTAAAGCATCTGACGCAATTATGAATAACTCTACGCACGGTATTACGACCGTCTATCGGCCAGTACGCTCCTCGAATTGCATATAGCGTAGCTTGGATACCTGCATGTTTTAACGCAATATGCGTGTCGCTGACGATCATTCGTGTAATCGCATGATCACGAGGAAGCAATATCGGATGCTTCTCTTCGTATGATAGATTAGCATGTGTAAGTCTGCCACCTACCTTTAAAATTCCTTTGTCGAGAAAAGGACTAAGATTCAGTAGCTTACTTCTCTTATCAACTTCTTGATTGCGCGATAAATCGTTAATTTCTTTCGCGAACGCGGTTGCTTGAATAACCTTGATAACACATTCTTGTGCACCCTGTATTTCGCTATTAGACAGAGACCCTGATAGCTTCGTCGCACTATTTGAATTTGCATTGTGCGCGAAGCGACGGCAATATGCAATTATTCGAGTCAAAGAGTCAAATGAATTAAAACCCTGAAAAAAATCATTTTTTTCCGATGTAGCAGCCATCGACACTTGCGGAATAACAGCTTTACGTTTTTCAGAATTGTCGGTTAATTGAATCTTCATCTGGGGCCAGAAATTTTCTTCCTGACTTAGCCAGTGGGGCCCGCCTTTCCAGATTTTACTCGCTACAAAATCTCTAGGCAACTGACCCCGAGACGATGAATCGGCAGGATTGTCGTGAGTGGGCACGTGTCTCCACTCGTGGAGCTGTGTAAGTTCTTGAATCTGGGCTACTCGATTAGATACGAACGTCTTTAATGCATGCGGGGATGAATTTATCCACTGAAGAACGACTGTAGAGTCTGACCAAAAGAAAATCTTACTGAATGTCAGATGCTCTAACGATTTAGATATGGCTGCATATAGTTGAGCCAGTAGAAGGGCTGCACATAATTCTAATCTCGGCAGGGTTAACGTTTGTACTGGTGCGACCCGAGATTTGGATCCTACGAGAGCTACGTAGTGCTTGTCGTGTCTATCGGTCGAGCGTAGGTAAACGCAAGCTCCGTAACCCCTTTCACTAGCGTCCGCAAAACCGTGTAGTTGGATTTCAACTGTATCTGATATAACGGTGCATCGATTAAATTCAATGGCATTCAATAAGGGTAGCTGGTCTTTAAATTCTATCCATATTGACCGGATTTCTTGTGGGATGGGCTCATCCCAATTTACCTGTAATTTCCACAGTGTCTGAATCAGCATTTTCGCATAAACGATAACCGGTCCTAACAGTCCTAATGGATCAAATAATTTTGCGACCTCTTATAAAATAGTGCGCTTCGTTATTTGTTCGCTCAGTTGGACTATATCCTTTACCTTGTACACAATTTTATCATCCGTGGACCTCCAATATAGACCTAAAGTCTTGATTGTGTCGGATGAATCGAGAGACATGAGCTCAGTTTTCGCTTCGTCAAAAATATCGCGAATTAATTTAGGATCATTAGACGCCCACTTGCGTAGCGTAAATCCACCCTTTTGAGCAAGCTGAATTAATTCGTCGCGTAAAGCGGAAGCTTCTTCAAATGTGGACGCACCTGATACAAGGTCATCGACGTAAAAGTCTCGAGAAAGAACCTTCGCGGCAAGAGGGTGAGACTGGCCCTCGTCCTCTGCGAGTTGTGCGAGTACGCGAGTAGCAAGGAATGGTGCACAAGCTGTGCCGTAAGTTACAGTTTTAAGATTATAGATCTTGATCGGTTCGTTCGGATTATTTCGCCAAAGAATTCTCTGATATGCGGAATCTTCCGGCGCTACTCTGATTTGCCGATACATTTTTTCTATGTCGGCTGTTAATGCAAAGGGATATGATCGGAATCTCGTAAAAATACAGAAAAGGTTGTCCTGAATTGTCGGACCAACCATCAACGTGTCATTTAAAGAGACACCGCTAGAGGTTTTGGCAGAACCATCAAAAACTACTCTAGTTTTTGTGGTTAAGCTGTCTTCCTTTATAACCGCATGGTGTGGTAAAAAAAACCATGTTCAGTTGAACCGCTGTCACGAGCTTCGGACATGTGATCGAGTTCTATGTACTCTTTCATAAAACTGGAGTAACTTGCCTTCAAGGCAGGGAATTTCGCAAATTTACTTTCTAACGCGTGAAATCGACGTAAAGCTGACTTGTACGACTCACCGATTTCATTTTTACTGTCATTAAACGGTAGTTTTACAATATAACGACCCTCATTGTCCCTGTCTACAGTTTCTGTAAAATGTTTTTCGCACGCTTGCTCAATTTTTGAGAAATGTTTTTTAATGGGAACTTGCTCAATGTTCCAGAATTTGGTGAGTTCGTCAGATTCTGAGCGACTCGCTGTTTGTAATGAGTTGCACCTTACCGGACTGGGTAACAAATGTTTCGGAAAGATCCTTCCGGCAACTATCCAGCCTAAGTGCGTTTTCTGAAATATCGCGTGTTGACCCTTTATTTCAAGCTGACCGGGACACAGAAGTTTATAAAATATGTCAACGCCCAATAGAGCGTCGACTTCTGATCGTTTATAAAATTCAGGGTCGGCTAATTTGATATTTTCGGGAACCTTAAATAATTTTCGATCAAGACTTACCGCGGGCAATGGACCTGCCACATTAGGAACTAGTAAGAAAAATAATCTTTTTTCATATTTATTAAAACGCGAGCGTATAGTTGCGGTTGCTGAACTTTTTACCCCCGTGGACATGGAACCTAGACCCTTTACAGGAATGTCAACCGCCTTCGTTGGCAGATTGAGCAGGCAAGCCATTTTTTCAGTCATAAAATGGGATTGAGAGCCGTTATCCAACATTACTCGACAGGTGTGCGGTTTGCCTTGATTATCGAATACATCCACTAGCGCGGTAGATAATAGAGAGTAAGGGGCGGTATTTACTTGCATGTTGACTGTTGCGTTTTGCTGAGTATAAGCCTTTTCTGACTTTTCTGAATCATAATGCAGAAGAGAGTTGTGACGTTTTCCACATTTTCTACAGGGACCGCCGCGGCAATCATTAAGACAGTGATTGGGATGGAGACAGTTAGAACACAGTGAGGATTTTTTAACAAAGTCAACGCGTTCTTTGATTGAAAGTTTTAAGAAAGTATCACATGAATAAATACTGTGTTCAGATTGACAATAGTAGCAACTAATTTTATTGGATTGTGCCGCGAGGTAAGCATGTTGCTGCTGCGACTTATGCTTATTGTAATGGGCATGCCTATTATTATCTGGTTTAGTTTCAGATCTCGATTCAGATTTAGATTTATTTCTAAAGGGTGCTTGCGCGAACTTTATTTCGTCGAACTGCGCTCGACGTTGCAGAAATTCTATAAATTGTTTCATCGTGGGAACTTTAGATTCACTAGTTAAATCCTCCCATTGCTCGCGGAGCTGATAAGTAAGTTTACCCTTTATGATCATGAGTAAAAGCGAGTCCCAAGAATCGACAGTTTCGCCTAAGGCGCGAAGCGCGCGGATATGTTTTTGCATCTGGTCTAATAGTGCACGGACTGAGAAATCCTTTGATACTGGCTGTAGATCAAGAATTGATTTGATATGACTTTCGATTATAAGTTTTTTATTATCGTAGCGATCCTCTAGTAATTTCCAAGCTACTCTATAATTTTCCGAGGAGGTTTCAATTGACGCGATTAATTCTGCGGCTTCGTCAAATAAGCAACTTTTTAAATGGACAAGTTTTTCTACCTCTTGAATATTCGTTTTGCTGTCAACAAGGGCTTTGAACGTGTCTGAGAAACCTAACCATGCTTCGTACTTTCCGCTGAATTTTGGCAAATTAAGGTGAGGCAGTTTATAATTACTAGATGTATTACTGTTTACGGGAGCTACACTCGACTCAGCCGCGAGACTGCTGATGCTTGACCCTGGATTGAATCTTAACTCTGGATTTTTACTTATTAATCTTTTCAACTTTCCGGAAATGGCAAAAAATCTGTTTTCGAACTGATTGCGCTCATCATTTTGTTGGGCAATGTCATTTTCATCTGTACTAAGGGACTCTATTCGCGATTGAATTTCTTCAAATTCCGACCAAAGGGTTTTGTGTTTCTCTAAGCGCTCTTCGAGATCTAGGGAAGGTAAGTCAGTTTCGTCATTTATTGAAGACAACATTGTTTCTGAATTTGTAAACGCGCGTTTAATCCCGCCACGCTTCATGTTTAATTCTTTTATATCCGCTTCAGTCATTGCGGTTAACACTTGAACAATTGCAATTATACGTGATATTGAATTCAAGACACAAATTCAAGGAAGTAATATTAAGGAAATTGGTGGACCCAAACTTTGCTTACCGTTGCTGCATTGGACCACTGCTGTTGCTTCTGCTGTTTTCTGATGTTGTTTCGGAAATTGCGACGTCCTTCCTTCTGTTGTCTGGTTGGAGTAGATTGGAGCAACTCGATCTGGATTCTGCTTTGCTGCCGAGAACCACTGCTGTTGCTTCTGCTGTTTTCTGATGCTGTTTAGGAAATCGCGTCGTCCTTCCTTCTGTTGTCTGGTTAGAATAGATCGGAGCAACTCGATCTGGATTCTGCTTTGCTGCCGAGAACCACTGCTGTTGCTTTCTGGATGGAGATCCTGGACTAGGACTTCGTAGTTGACAGATTGGAGTACTGATTCTTTTTCAGCCACGAATCCACAATATTCACTTATAGTCACCAATTTGTTTGCAATCACACATCAAATAGCTGTATTAGTTAGTGAACTTTCTGTATTCAGTAACCTGCACTAGTTCGTGTTCACTCTACACTGCACTGGTTTGTGTTCACTTTTCGCTGCACTGGTTTGTGTTTATCGTGTTGATAAATGCAACTTCATTGTTGCGGCTTTCTTTATACACGATAAGCACAATATTTTAACGCGAATGCATTGCTGTTACACACACGATAAAATATCCTACGTTCGAAGGACCAAAAAATGTTCTATTGACAAGGCAGAATAAATTTAATGCACAGAAATAACTCATATGTATACCATTAAGCCATTTCCCTTTCAGGGTAGGCTTGACACTACCCGATTCGGGTAGTGTTTCTAGGTGGATAGTTTTCTTGTAGTTATAAATAACTACAAGTTTGGGCTCACCACACCCATAATAAACCATTTTTTCAAACTTCATAAATCGGTGCTGGTGGTTCATGAAAAGTTAATCAATAGGTCAATAGATGCGTCTCAAGGACGCGAACAAATACTTTACATTTAATATTGTTGTATTTTGAATAACGAAAAAATTTTGCTCGTATAAACAGAATAAACCATTTTTTGAAACTTCATAAATCGGTACTAGTAGGTCATAAAAGTTTCAACAATAGGTCGACCAATGCGTTTCAGAGACGCGAACAAATAAGTTAGATATCGTATTGTTCTATTTTGAATATCAAAAAAGTTTTTCTTATATAAACAAGGTAAAATTTTTCTTTTTAAATCTCTAAACGCAAAAAAAAACTATTTCTAAATGGTCGATCTAGCTCGAAATCCTATCAGACCTGGATATCAATCCGCGCTACACTTCATCTAAATTTCATGATCATAGCTCTTTTACTTTTCGAGATATGGTGAACAGAAAAAAGTTACACTGAAACTTAATTCTTCATTATGTGTGTGAATTTGGCAACATTCATTTCTTAGCGTTTTTTGAATTACGATCAACTAGATACTATTAATATACTTTTTATCAAAGAATCTGGTAAAGTACGTATAAGACAATTTTTGTGTGTCTTTAGTTCATTTTGACCAAAACATTACTTAAATCCCTTTTTGATAAACGGTTCCAATTATGCTAATTAAGAGCAATTCGACCTTTTAATACAAAGTTTAAATCCTCAATCTACCTTATACTTTCTCCCGATTTCTTTACCAACAACTAAGACTTACGAATTGAATCCCTGGAGAATTAATAATCCCCTCCATAAGAAGTTCAAAGAAGCTAAAGTTTTCTCTCACTTAACTTGAAAATCCTTTATTGCTCTCTGCAAATTGTCGTCAATTTGAAGAGAAATTAGGAGCCATCAGACTGAAAGTCTGCCTAGTTAGCAAAAATAGTTTCCGGTGGAAAAGAAGAGTAATTGAGTATTTATACGGCCATCCCATTTGTCAGTCTCGACGTTGGGAATATTACTTTTATAAAAGCTTTTGGTTATGATGAAGCGAATGAATGAGTTCGCAGCATACTTTCCTGCTTTTATCCCTCCTACGTTTTACCCCTTTGAAAAGTTCTTTCGTATCGTCCAAGTATTTCACTCGACTAACCATCGACTGCGAAATCGAAGAGAGGCACTTGTGAATATTTTAAGCTTCATTAAAAGCGTAATAATGAAGAAAACTCTGCCATCTCCACGAGATTTTCAGTTTTTTTTTATGTCACTGAATGGTGGAAACCACTGAATTAAGAACTTTTTCTTACCTCTGTACAAAGAATTGCACTACGTACAATCAATCTCATAAGTCATTAATGTTCAAAATAATTGATTAAGTTGATAAAAATAGATGAATTATCAATATCTGCAAGTCTTTATGGAGGCTTCCAATCGAATTTAAAAAAATTAAAATTAAAATCGTTTTTATTAATTATTATTAAAATTTTTTATTTTAACCTACTACGGAATGTTGAAAACCAAGTGAGTCTGAATTTCATTTAAAAATGAAAAAATTTAAATGAACTAACATTTTTATGCTCAAACTCTTGAAAAATGCAATTCTTTGAAGTGAAATTAAGTTGCTTAAAAATGAAAATTTTTAAAATTTTAAACAATGCTTTTCAAAATTCAAACATTTAAATTTCAATTGCTTATGAAAGGAAAAAATGGAAAATTCACCATTCAACATGAAAATTTAAAACTTAGAAATTTTAAACATCCAAAATTAAGGAAAATATGCCATTACTGATGCTTAAATTTCAGAGAGTTCAATTTTTATCCATTTCGATTTGAACAACATAATTTTTTTATTTGAAATCGTTTAATGTTTAACACTTCATTTAGTTTGATTTTTTGGCTTTTTGGTTGATAAATTCATGTTTTTTTTCGTTTGAAAATTATTTTTGTTAACTGTAAGCTTAACTGTTGCATTTTTTATTTTGTAATTTAAATTTTTTATTTGAAAAGGATGTTCTTTGGTTGAAAAGTCATTTTTCAACTACTCCAGTAGTTTTTTATTATTATTATTTTTTAATTATAATTAATTGAAATAGTTATCTAGAGTTTTAGTTTTTGCTTTCTCTTTAGAGAAAAGTTACCATAATTATTGTTTAATCCTAATGATTAAAGCCTTATTTTATTATCTGAAGGATTCTCTACAATTCTATTTGGTTAGTGTTTATTAAAATTTAAACTATAATTGTTTATAACAATGACTGTGTGATTTGTAAATTAATTTCTTAAATAAAACTCACCCAAATAAAATTGAAGAGAATCCTCGAAAGAAGAAAATGAGGTCTTGATCATTAGGATTAAATAAGAATAATTGTAACTTTCTCCTAAAGAGAAAGGAAAAACTAAAGCTCTAAATAACTACTCTTAAATAAACATTTTTAACCTGAATTATTTTTTGTAAAGTACATTTTGAGGCCTCCGTCAAGATTTGCAGAAATTAATAATAGATCTATTTTTGTCGATTTTATAAATCATTTCAATGATAGGCGGCATTTGTGATTGATTGTACGTAGTGTACAACTTTAACAAACTTTTTGAATTAAAAAAAAATAGATGAAGTTTTAACCAAATAGTTGAATTTTCAACAAAAAACATAAAATTTCAACCAAAAAAGACGAATTTTTACAAAATAAGTGAATGTTCAAATTAAAAAAGGTAAATTTTCAACCAAAGAGTTGAATAGTTACATTTTCAGTTAAAAAATTAATTGTAAACTGAAAACAAAACGAAATTTGAAGAAAATCGTGAAATTTTGAACCAGAGATGAATTTTCAATTAAAATGATAAATTTTCAACTAGAATAGTTGAATTTTAGTTAAAAAATAAATTTTCAACAAAAATCAATTTTTCAACACAATATTAAATTTTCAACCAAAAGATGAATTTTGAACTAAAATTAAGAATCTTTATCAACAAAAAAGTAATTCTCAATGAAAAATGTAATCGATGATATTTAAACCAAAAAGGATACTTTTTAAGAAATTTGTTTCATTTTCAAGAAAGTAGATTAATTTTTAGCCAAAAACATGCATTTTTAACCAAGAAGATAAATTTTCTACAAAAAAAAAGATTTTTCAATCAAAATAGTTAAATTTTTAACCAAAGAGATTAGTTTTCATTAAAAATTATGCATCGTGAAATTTTCAACTAGAGATGAATTTTCAATTAAAATCATAAATCTTCAACTAGAATAGTTAAATTTTCAGTTAAAATCATGTATCTCCAACCAAAAAATTAATTTTTAATAAAGTAGTTAACGTTTCAAGCAAGCAGTTGAATTTTCAAAACTAAAAAAATTATTTTGAACAAAAGAAAACGAGCTTTCAAGAAAGTTGTGAAATTTTCAACCAAAGATGTGAATTTTCAATTAAAATGATAAATCTTCTACTGAAGTAGTTGAAAAATTAATTTGCAACCAAAAAACAACCTTTTCAACTAAAAAATTTAAATTACAAAAAACTAAATGAAGTGTTAAAGATTAAACGATTTCAAATAAAAAAATTATGTTGTTTAAATCGAAATGGATAAAAATTGAACTATCTGAAATTGAAGCAACGGTAATGGAATATTTTCCTTAATTAATTTTGAAAAGCATTGTTAACAATTTTAGAATTTTTCATTTTTAAGCAATTTAATTTTACTTCAAAGAATGGTAATTTTCAAGATTTTGAGCATAAAAAAGTTAGTTCATTCAAATTTTTTCATTTTTAAATTATGTTCAGACTCACTTAGTTTTCAACCTTCCGTGGTAGGTTTAAAAAAATGGTTTAATGTTTCCTACTTAAAATTACTTAATTTTGCCCATTTTCTGGGATTAATTCAATTTCAAAGCGTTTCAATTGAAAATGTTTACATTTTCAACGGTGAAAATAACGGTAAATTTATTGAAATTTAAGAATTTTAAATTAGATTAAAATCAGAGTCAAAATCCTATTTAACGTCCAATACTCAAGTTAATGTATAGAATTCCTGAAAATAAAACAAGAATCCAAACCACCAATTTATTTTTCAATCTTAGAAAAATTTGTCTAATCAATTGTATTGTTATATTATAACTTTTTTCATGTAATAACAATTAAAAATTCTAGAATTTAAGAACTTTTGTCTTTCAAACATTTAGTTTAGTTTTCAATTTCAAATTGTCAAATTTGAATCCCTGCGAGCTGATAATGATGTAAATTCGAAAGCTTACAATGTTAAATTATTCATTATTTCACGCATTTATTAGAAATAATACTATTTCACTTTCTTTGAACCTTAAATGATCACATTTTCAAAATGCTAATCTTAAATTATTCAATTTTGAACATTTCGAAATAATCCTGTTTTCCAAATTTTTATCTGAAATCATACAATTTCGAGATTCTTCAATTAAAGAAAATAGTTTAATTCAGAATGCTTCAACCCATTTCCAATAATGAATAATGCATTTAAAAATTGTTTATTTTCCTAATGTTAGGAAATAAAAATCCAGTGCTAGTTAAAAATATAATTAAAAAAATATTCTTCTAGAAAAGCTGGTTTCCTGTTTTTCAATTATTGACTTTCAGGTGACGTAAATATCAAGGCATAAAATTTAGGACTATAGCTTCAATTTGTACGGAATGTCGTGAAACATTTTTGTCTTTTATGGCTGGGACCTTCAGTTACTTCCGTTTCTTTCCTTTATTAATTTCAGTATTTCCTTCTTCCTCATGTCTCTGGCGTTTACAACACGTGTCACGTATGGGAAGGAAAATATTGGCTATGATTTTTTTTACTTTTTCCCAATATCTTTACAAGGCCATTTCCAGCTGTCACGTGCATGCAGCATCTACGATGTAATACTGTACAATCAGAGCTTTCAGTTTTTTACGGTATCTGGTATGTGTTACCACAAAACGTAAAAATGTTTTTACCTTGTTTTTTTTTCTTGTTAATTATTATTAAAGTGTGTTATTAATTTGAATCGACTGAGAAATCCCGAAAAATAAAATTTATTACACTGTGAAATTCCCGAATTGGAAACTTCCCGAATAATACAATTTCCGAATAATAAAGTTCCCGAATTGGGAAGTTTCCGAATAATGAAATTCCCGAACAGTTTATAATATTACCGTATTGGAAAATGCTCAGCAGTTTATAATATTACCGAATTTGTACATTTCTGACAGTAAATTGCCGAATTTAAACAAATAATTTTGTTATAAATTTGATTTATGTATTAAAAATACATTTACAAAAAAATTAATTGTCAACTGAAAACAAAACGAACTTTCAAGAAAATCGTGAAATTTTAAACCAGAGATGAATTTTCAATTAAAATGATAAATTTTAAACTGGAATAGTTAAATTTTAGTTAAAAAATAATTCATATAATGAAATTTTCGAATAATGAAATTCCTGAATAATAAAATTCCCGAACAGTTTATAATATTACCGTGTTCGAGAATTCCCAACAGTTT
>CAKNYM010052264.1:354176-402756 GCA_932195095.1 Andricus curvator
TGCCGAATTTGAACAACTAATTTTGTTATCAATTTGATTTATGTATTGAAATACATTTAAAAAAATTAATTGTCATCTGAAAACAAAACGAACTTTCAAGAAAATCGTGAAATTTTAAACCAGATATGAATTTTCAATTAAAATGATAAATTTTCAACTGGAAGAGTTAAATTTTATCTTAAAAATAATGAATATAATGAAATTCCCGAATAATAAAATTCCCGAAAAGTTTATAATATTACCGTATTCGAAAATTCCCGACAGTTTATAATATTACCGAATTTGAAAATTTCTGACAGAAAATTGCCGATTTTAAACAAATAATTTTTTTATAAATTTGATTTATGTATTAAAAATCCAATTAAAAAATATATAATTGTCAACTGAAAACAAAACGAACTTTCAAGAAAATCGTGAAATTTTAAACCAGAGATGAATTTTAAATTAAAATGATAAATTATCAACTGGAATAGTTAAATTTTATTTAAAAAATAAATTTTTAACAATAACCCGATTTTTCAACACAATAATCAAATATTTTGATAACAAAATTATTTTTAATGTTTAAAGTTACTAAAATTATTGTTTGAATTTAAAATAGCTATAAATGAAAAAAATGTTAATCAAAAATACATTTTCTTCAATTATTGTTATTTTAAATACAAACTATAATTTCAGAAACTTTAAACATTAAAAATAATTTTTTTTAATAAAAATTTTTGGTTATTGTATATTTTATAATTGGGCAATTTTCTGTCGGGAATTTTATTATTCGGGAATTTTCAAATTCGGTAATATTATAAACTGTCGGAAATTTTATGATTCGGGAATTTTATAATTCAGGAATTTGATTATTCGGCAATTTTCCGTTTCGGGAATTTTCCAATTCGGGAATTTTGCAGTGTCGGGAATTTTATTTTTCGGGATTTTTCAGTTGTCCCATTAATTTTTTATTTGTTAGGTTAGACTCACGTTACTAGGGGAAATATTTTATTATTTAAAAAAATATTTTAAGAGCGTCATTTTAAATAATCCTGCACCAAATTTACAGAAAATAGATTCTCGTCAATATATATAATTGTAATTTTTTCACATATTTAAACCTCAAAATCAATAATTCGAAAGAAAATTATCTGAAAAATGGACAGCTTTTAGTCAACCAATTAAAAAACTTCCAATTTTTACATGAATTTCAACAGAAAAATTCGTCTATTTTTGAAATTTTGTTCTTTTCAGAAACTTTGAGTTAGATTTGGCTAGATACTTCATATTTTATAGATCAGATGTTGGGGGGTTGTTTTAACATCTCCTAAACATTCACACAAGGAAATCAACAATTTCATAAAAATCAAAACCACGGGATAATTTTTTATTAAACCATTGGGGTCAGAAATTACTTCAAGAAAAGCGCAGGAAGCGTCCCCTGGCATGAAAAGTAGTTGAATTTATGTTAAGGGTTCTTTTAACATAACTTAAAGATCCAAATAAGGAAATCAATATTTTCTAACAATCAAAACGACAGAAGATTTTTGGATTAAACTATTGGGGTTGAAGGTCACTTTAAAATAAGTGCAGAAAGTGTCCCCTATCAGAAAAAGTTTTTAAATTTATTTTAAGGTTTGTTTCATCAACCCTTATAGATTCAAGAAAATAAAATCGACATTTCCTAACAATCAAAACAACGGGACAGTTTTTGATTAAATTATTGGGATCGGAAATCACTCAAAAAGATTTTGGGAAACATCTAATAGTAGGAAAGGTCACTGAATTTATTTTAAGGGTCTTTCTACATCCCTTAAAAATCCAAGGTTGGAAATCAAAATTTTATAAAAAACAAACCCACGGGATATTTTTTTATTGATGTTTTGGGATCGGAAATCACTTGAAAATACATGTAGAAAACATTTCCTAGCATAATGCAATATATTTCGACCTGAAATCTTAGGAATATGGTACGTACATACATTTTATTTAAAAGAATTCATTCCCTATTTTCGTGAAAAATCACCGTATTTCTCCTGGTTTGAGAGGATTTTATGCTGACCCATTTCAATAAAAAATATCCCCCGGTTTTGGTTTTGATTTTGGAAATGTCAATTTCTTTGTTCTAATATTTAGGGAATGTTAAGACAGCCCCCAAAAATCCTCTATACACAAAATCTTGAATCTGACAAGTTCATCTGTTAAAAATTTTCTCTCAGTGGGTCTGATCTACGAAATATGAGGCATCTAGCCAAATCTAACAAAAACTTTTTGAGAAGGATAAAATTTCAATAAGAAACGAATTTTCATATTAAAATACGTATAAAAATTGGAAGTTTGGCTATTGTTTCAGTAAAAACTCTCCACTTTCCAGATAAGTTTCTCTTGAATTATTAATCTGTAGGTTCGAAACTGTAACAAAAAAATTATAATTAAACATTTTGACTAAAAGCCAATATCTGTACATTTGGTGCGGTGTCCCTAAATTGTTTCAAAGGTATTTTGGGCATAATACCCCGCCGAGTGGGGCATAATGGCTATTATATAAAAGTCAGTTTATGATCATTATTCAATTCAGAATTGCATGAGCAAATCAGAAATTCCTTTTTTATTGAATACAATATAGTGAAAGAAATTTTCTGAGGTGGTTTGGTCATGTTCAGAGAATAAACGAAAACGATTGACGAAACAAGTATAGTTAGGTGAAACGAATGGTAGCGTACCCAGAGGCAGACCTAGGAAATAATGGTGGGATTGTGTGAATGAGACTCTAAGGCGACAAGATATAAAAATAAATAGAAATATTAATATAAAAATAAATAATAAATAAGCAGCACGGGAATTCTGGATTGATCCAAAAATGTATATCACCTCCTTTTCCTCATTCTCCTTCTACTCCTCCTCATCCACCTCCTTCTTCCTTCTTCTCCTCCTCCTCCTTTCTGATATTTCTTATATGAATTGCTTCATCCTCGGCAGTATGACAAGGGATTTGACTTAATTATTATTATTTTTATTATTATTATTAAGCCATTTCCCTTTCAGGGTAGGCGTGACTTGGTCGGTGAGGAAGGGAGTAATGTGGTAATTTTGAGGCCCATGTTCTTCATGCTTGTATTAAGTTTATTCATCATTCTTTGCAAGTCCTCGATTGATTCTGCCATAAAAATCTTGTCATCTGCAGAAGCTAACCCACGTACCTTCACTGTTTCGAGATCTACACCTTCTTCGTCGAAGAGGGCCATTCTTAGACAATAATAATATAATCCAAGATGTCGGTTTATTGAATTCGAAGTAGTTCAAACTTTAGTGTGCTTATTTAGCAATACTATGGAAAATCGCATAAAAGAATCTGCTGAATATTGGTTCAACTTTGACATGTTCCGCAAGATAGGGTATTTCCATTATTTCCCAGTGAACTCTTTGCAGTACGATAAACTGCCAGGTTGGACGATAGATTCGTACATCGGAACAGTGACTGTATTTGCGACCGAATAGGAGCACTTGAGCTCCGTCGAGGGTTCCATGAATACATTAACTGCTTCCTTCCTCTACCAACTATTTCTGATCAAAAATCTAGAGTTGGCCCAGTAACGCTCTGATAGTATTTTCAATTCTAAGTTTGAATTTAAAGGCACATTTGATTGTAAAACTATTCAATTTCCTTTAAATAGGATCTTGATAATAGAAAAGAAAAGCGGAAGTTTTAATGACTCGAAGAATAGCTTTAGATAAATACATTTTTGGCATCAAAATAAAAAACCAGTTTAGGAATCATCAGCAGATTACAGACTTCAAACTCTTTCACCTATTCCCCTCTTTCCCGCTTTTTTCTAATTTTTTCACGTAAATGCGAGCTGAATTAATAGAACCCAATAAGAAAATCCCATTATTTTTGGGTGAATATTCATTATTTTTTGTTTAAAAGTCTACTATTCAGTTTTCGATTCAGGATTCATAGTGTTCTAAAGAGTTTAAGTGCTCGGAGAAATTCTCACGAACATGAGAATATGCTCGACCTTCATGTGCTTTGAGAATGTATTGAGCATTTATGAGCATTTTGATTTAGGATTTAAAAAATCGTATTTTCTACTTTTATTAATAATAATTACATTATTTATATTTCGCGGGGGAATACATCGCTTCAAATTGGAAAGGGTGCTAAATTTAAATGATAAAAGAAGTCAAAGTCATAGAAAACATATTATTCGCATAAACAGTGCCTTATTCAGGGTTGCTACAATATCCCAATTTATAAATTCTTCTAGGTGTAAAACCAACCATATATCTAGAAGATGATAATGTTAATGCAAAATAAATTTTGTTTCTAAATGTATTTAAAACACTTTTTAGTTGTGTTTTCAAGTCAAGAAGATCAATTTTTAACCAAAGAAATTAATTTTGAACTAAAATGATGAATCTTCAACCAAAAATATGAATTTTTAACGAAATAGACAGATGAGTTTTCAACCCAAAAGATTAATTTTCTACCAAAAAAGACTCATTTTCAACAAATTTCATGAATTGTCAGTGAAAAAAATAATTTTTTAACCAACATTAGAATAATTAAAATACCAGAAAAATTCAACCAAAAAGAGAACGAATTTTCAAAAAAATATTTTTTTCTCATAACAAAAAAATTATTTTTCAACGAAAAAAAGAATTAAATTTTCAGTTAAGAAAATCAATTTTCAACCGCAAAAATAAATTTTTAACAAAATGATTCAATTTTAAACTAAAAAAGGTAAATTTACAAACAAAAACTATAATATTTCAATTTGCTGTTAGAAAAGTAAATTAAAAAAACGAGTTTTCAGCAATATTAATTAATTTTCAACTAAAAATATAAATTTTCAAGCGAAAATGAAACAGTTATATCTTCAGTTGAATAATTAATTTTCATCTAAAAAGAAACGAATATTCAACCAAAGAAATTATTTTTTAATCGCAATGATGAATTTTCAACCAAAAATATGAAATTTTGTTCAAATAGTGGATTTTTCAATCCAAAGATGAATTTTCTATCAACAAAAAAAAACGAATTTTCAAATAGACATTTTTTTTCAATGAAAGAAATGAATTCTTAATAAAAAATAGCATAGTTTAAGTTCTTACTAAACAGATAATTTTTTAACGAAAAAGATTACTTTTCTATAAAAAAGGTTAATTTTCCACCAAAAATGGAATAGTTAAAGTGAATTTTCAAATAAAATGATGAATCTTTAAACAAAATTTCATTTTTAACCAAATACATGAATTTCATACTAAAAAGATAAATTTTCTACCAAAAATAAAGTAGGATAATTTTCAGTCAGTAAAATAAATTTCCAAACAAAAAACAAACGAATTTTCAACAAATGAATTTTCAACCAAAGAAATTAATTTTGAACCAAAAAGATGAAATTTCAACTAGAGATTACTCTTTTAGCAAAAAAGATGGATTTTCAACAAAATAGTTACATTTTTACCGAAAACAGATAAATTTTCAACTAAAAATAGAATAGTTAAATTTTCAGTAAAAAATATAATTTGTTAAACATTTGCCTCTGTAGCTTGAAAGTTAAACTATTTAGTTCCAAATGATCTTTTTTGTTGAAAATTCATCTTTTCGGGTTTCAAAGTCAATGATTTTCTAAAATATTCTACTTTTTTGTTGAAAATTCGTCTTTTTGGTTTGAAATATCAACTATTATATTTTTTGTTGAGAATTCATCTATTTGATTGAAAATTGATTTTTTTGTTTGAAAACTTATCTCTTTGGTTCAAAATATAATTATTTAGTTGAAAATTCGTTTTTCTATTTAAAATTTCATCTATTTTGGTAGAAATTTCATTTTCCTGATGAGATTGTAACTGAATGAAAATTAATCTGTTTTTGTTAAGGATTCAACTATTTTATTAAAAATTCGTCGCATATGGTTGAATTCAAATTTTTTTACTGTAGAATTAATTAATTAATTCTATTTTTCGTCAACAATAAATTTTTTGTTTCCATTTTAATTACTTGGTTGAAAGTTTAACTACTTACTCAAAATGTTTTTTTTTCTGTTGAAATTTTTTTTTATGGACTATTATATTTTCCGTTGAGAATGCATACTTTCTGGTTGAAAATTGAACTACTTTGTTCAAAATTAATTTTTTTGGTTGAAGAGTCATCTCTGGTTTAAGATTTCATTATTTTGTTGAAAATTGATTTGTTTGGTTAAGGATTCACCTCTTTTGGTAGAAATTTCATATTTTTTGCTGGAAGGTAGAACTATTTTGCTAAACATTATTTTTTATTGTTGAACATTTATCAATTTGGTCGAAAGTTTATTTATTTGGATGAAACTTGACTTTTTTTGTTCAAAATTCATTATTTTATTGAAAATACATATTTTTGAATTGAGTTCAACTGTTTTTTACTTGAAGTTAAAATCTGTTTTGGTCAAAATATCATTTATTATATTTATCGTTGGAAATTCATTTTCTTTAAAATTCAACTATTTGGTTACAAATTAACTATTTTATTGACAGGTTGACTCTTTTGCTTGACAAATCATCACTTTTGGCAGAAAATATTTTTTTATTGAAAATTTATCTTTTTTGTTTAAATTAATCTTTTCAACTGAAAATTTAACTATTTGGTTGATGTACTTTGTTAAAAGTTCCACTTTTTTATATCGACTATTATTTTATCAGTTGAGAAAGCATCTTTTTTAGTTGACAATTGAAATACTTTGTTCAGAATTTATTTTTTTGGTTAAAGATTATTCTCTATAGTTTAAGATTTAATTATTTTTAAACTTATTTATTTGTTTGAAAATTTATCTCTTTTGGTACAAATTTAACCTTTTTGGTTACAAGTGCAACTGTTTGACAAAAAATTAATCTGTTTTGGTCGAGGATACAATTATTTTGTTGAAAATTCATCGTTTTTTGTTGAATTCAACTGTTTTTTATTAAAAATTAAACTCTTTTCTTGTTGAAATATTAGCTTTTATTTTTTTCGTTAAAAATTCATCTTTTTTTTTTAATTCGACTCATTTGCTTGAAAGTTCAACTATTTTGTTAAAAATTTTTTTTTCGTTGTTTAAAATTTATTTATTTGTTGCAAAATTAACCTTTTTGTTGAAAATTTCCTTATTTGGTTGAAAATTAACTTTTTTTGTTGAAAATTCATATATTTTCTCTAAAATTCATCTTTTTTGATTGAATTCAACTGTTTTTGATTTTAAATTAAAATCTTTTTTGGTGAAATATTGATTATTATGTTTATTGTAGCAACTTTTTTTTGTGGTTGAAAATTCAACTATTTGGTTACAAATTAACTTTTTTGTTGAAGAGGGATATGTAAATCCAAAAACAATTTTCGGACAAAAAAATTTTCATTTCCTCTAAAGTAAACTGGCCCGAGTACTGAAACAGATGGCACTTTCCAAGAGTCTGAATATCACAGAGGATGAAGAAGTCGAGACACGTTCAAGCCCAACCGTGTATAGTCATTCGGTAGTATCCGGTCACATTACTTCCGGCTACATTCCAGGGACCAATAGAATCGACGATGAAAGCTCTTGAGCAATTCCGACTCACAAAGGAGGATCGCGAAAATATTTCCAATCCTGTAAGGCGAGGAAAATAGTACTTCAGAAAATGATAGAGGACAAATTTTACATTTTTGTACTAGTTCTTTTGAAGAAAAACTATTTTTTTTAAAAACTTGTTCTCGGGTGAACCCGGTTTTCCATCGTAGCCTATCGTAGCCTATCTTACGTAATTTTCGCTGACCTAATTTTTTTCTTTAATTTATTTAGGGGTTATTCAAAGATAATGTTAATCAAAAATTGATTTGAGTGATTTTTAGCTTATAATCCTTTTTTTTCTAAATTTTTTTGGCTATATAGTTGAATTTTAAACTAAAAAATACTAATTTTGAACCAAAAATGGAATAGTTAAATTTTTATTTTAGAGGAGTAATTTTCAATAAAGAACGAATGTTCTATAAAACAGTTTAATATTGTGTCAAATAGTTGGATTTTCTACAAAACAGTTACATTTTCAACCCTAAAATATGAATCTTCAACAAAAAAAGTTAATTTTAAACCAGTCAGTTGGATTTTCAACAAAAAAGTTAAATTTTCGGTTAAAAAATGAATTTCTAATAAAAAAAACGAATTTTCAACTAAAGTTAGGAATCTTCAACCAAAAAAATAAACTTTTAAAGTTGTTCAACTTATAACCAAGGAGTTGGATTTTTAACCTAACAATATACATTTTCAACCTAAAAAGATAATTTTTTAACCAAAAATGTAATAGTTGACATTTAAAAAAAAATTTAATTTAAAATCAGGAGCAGTTAGGAAAGGTACGCTTTGAAGGGGAGTCGGTGGAAGAGATAAGGGAGGACCTGAAAGAGAAGTTGAAAGGGTGTGTGCAAAAGAAGGTGTTTAGAAAGAAGAAGAAATTAATGGTGAGGCCGTGGTGGGATAGGGAATGTAAAAAGATGAAAAGGAAGGTGAAGAGGAAGTACCAGGAGTGGAAAGAGGGTACTGCGAAAAGGGAGGAGTACGTAGAAATGAGGAAGGGGTTTAGATTGATGTGTAAGAAGAAAGAACAGGAAAAGGAGAGAGAGCTGGAGGAGGAGTTAGAAAATGTTAAGACAGAGGGGGACGTCTGGAAGATAATAAATAGGTTTAGGAAGCATAGAGTAGGGATAAGCGAGAAGATAGGGAGTGAGGAGTGGAGGGAGTTTTTTAAAGAATAATTTCAGAGCTCGGATTCAAGGAAGAGAGATGATGGGAGTAGAAGAACGGGGGAGGCAGAGATGGAGGAGTTGAATGACGAGGAGATAGAGAAACAGATAAGGAAGTTAAGAAGGTCAAAATCAGCAGGGCTGGATGGGGTAGAGAACGAAGCATGGCTGTTTAGTACACAAGAGGTTAGGGAGAGGCTGAAGGAGGTAGTGAAGAAAGTATGGAGGGGGGAGGGATTCCCACGAGGGTGGAGAGAAGGGTTAATAGTGCCTCTTTACAAAAAAGAAGATAAGGATAGGCAGGAAAATTATAGAGGGATTACGCTAATGAATACGGCATATAAAGTATACGCGATGGTGGTGGCGGAGTGGCTGCGGAAGGATGTCGAGGGGAAAGGAATGTTGCCGGAGACGCAGGCGGGCTTTAGGGCAGGTAGGAGTACTATCGACAATATCTACATTCTGCAGCACGTGGTGGATAGAGAATTAGCGAAGAAGGGGTTGAGAGTGTACGCGTTTTTTATGGATCTAAAAGGCGCGTTTCCGTTGGTGGATAGGGGGAGGTTCTGGGAGGCGATGGAGGATAGGGGAGTGGAGAGAGGCCTGATCGAGAGGGTAAGGGAGATATATGAAGAGACCAAAGATAAGGTAAGAGGAGGGCAGGGGATTTCGGAGGGATTCTGGATGGATAGGGGGTTAAGACAAGGGTGTCCGCTTAGCCCAACGCTTTTTGCGATTTTAATTGCGGATATGGAAAGTAAGCTGGAGGCCGGAGTGGTAGGAGGAGTTAGGATAGGAGGGGTTAGAATTTGGTCACTAGCGTATGCAGATGACATAGTGTTGTTGGCAAAAAGCGAGGAGGCCTTAAAGGAAATGATGAAGAGGTTGAGAAGATACCTGGATAAGAACAGGTTAGAACTGAATACGGAAAAGTCCAAGGTTATGGTGTTCAGAAAAGGAGGGGGAAGGGATAAGGGAGGGGAGTGGAAGTGGAAGGGAAAGGCGTTGCAGGAGGTGAAAGAGTTTGTGTACCTGGGCTTCTTGTTTGGGAGGAATGGCGGAGTGGATGGTCACATAAAAGAGAGAGTGAGGAGGGCAAATGTGGTGATGAGGCAGGTGTGGGGGCTGGGAAAGAAGTTATTCGCAGATGATTTTGGAGGGAGAATGAAATTGTTTGACTCACTAGTGATGAGTGTGCTATTGTATGGAGTAGAGGTGTGGGAGTGGAAGGAAAGCGAAGAGGTAAATAGGACACAGGAGAGGTATGTAAAGTGGACACTGGGGCTGGCAAGGAACACGCCTAATTATATTGTCAGGAGGGAGACGGGGAGAACGAGTGTAGGGATTCTAGCGGGGAGTCGGGCGTGTAAATATGAGGAGAAATTTTTGGAAGAGGGGGGAAGTAAGCTGGTTAGGGAGTGTTGGTGGGAGAAGGAGAACAGGAGAGGGGGTGGGAAGATGGAGGTTGAAAGAGAAAGGTATTTTAGAACGAATGGACTGCAGTTGGATGAAGTGAGAAGGATGCATGAGGAAGGAAGGAAGGTATATGAGTTGGTTAAGAAAAACGGCATGGAGAGAGAGAAGACAGCAGGGGAAGAGAGAATAAGAGAGACAAGGTTGAATGGGAACTATGTGTGGATTATGCTAAGAGCGAGAGCGCAATATTTGTGTGAGAAAGGAGAGAAAGGAAGTCAGGAGCTTATAGCGAGGATGAGATGTGGGTGCATGGAGGGTTGTGTGAACTATGTGGGAAGGGGGAGGCAAGAGTGGAGCACTGGTTGGAGGAGTGCGTAGAGGTGGAAAGGAGTGGAATAAGCACGGTGGTATTGATGCGTTAAAGGGGTGACAAAAGGGCAGTAGCATGGGTGAAGGGAGTCTTGGTTAAGATGGAGAAGAAGAGAAGGAAGGAGGAAGAGGAATGGAGAATGAAAGATTGTAAATAGAGGAGGAAGTAAATATAAGTAAATGTAAATATTGTAAATAGTAGATAAGTATTAGGTATAAGCCGCGGAGGCAGAGTTTGGTAATGCGAGGCAAAGCGAGAAAGTAGGGACATGCGAGCGAGGCGAAGCGAGGAAGGCAATGCGATAAGAGCGAGCGGCGTTAGAGATAAGGTGTGGAAGGATGTTAGTTTTAAGGGTTAGTTTTAAGAAAATTCTGTAAAAAAAGAATGGAAGTGTAAGCAAGTCTATTTTTTAAGGCCAGCAGGCTGAAGAATAAACGTTTCACCTTTCACCAGTCAGATTTACCCAAAAAACGGATTTTTAACCAAAATACTTGATTCCTGAACTGGAAAATATTAATTTTTAACCAAACAGTTGCATTTTTACCTAGAAAATTGATTTTGTATCAGAAAAGACGAATTTTCGAGCCAAAAATACAAATTTTCTACAAAACAGTTGAATTTTCAACAAAAAAGTTCATTTTTAACCGACCAAGATTTTTTAACAGAAATGGTGAAATTTCTATAGAAAGAGATGAATTTTCAAACCAAGAAGATGAATTTTCAACGAAAAATGATTATTATTTAATCAGTTAAATTTTCAATCAAAAAGATGAGTTATAAACGAAAAAGGATTTTTTTTTAATCAAGTAGTTCAATTTTTAACCAAACAGATGAATTCTCAACAAAAGAAATAAATCTTTCATCAAATAGTTTGAACCGTGGATGTAGTGTTAGTCTAAATTTTATTTGATTAATGTTTAGTTTATACTTCTTTCATTTATAAAATTTTTTTACTAAATGGTTGAATTTTCGAACTATAAAAGATCAATTTCGAATAAAAAATGGAGTAGTTATATTTTGATTTAAGAGAATTAATTTTCAATTAAAAAATGAATTTTGTACCAAGTTGTTGAATTTTCGAGCCAAAAAGACTAATTTTCAACAAAACATTTGAATTTTCAACCTAAGAATATGAATCTTCAACAAAAAAGTTAATGTTCAAACAATCAAATTTTCAAAGTTCTGCACTGAAAACGACCAATTTTTAACGTTTTGAAGTTGTTCAATTTTTAAAATTTTATTCTGAAATTTTTCGATTTTGAGAGCTTCAGTTAAAATTTTGTTTAACTATAAACACTTTCTATTCAAAATTATTTAAATATTTCATTGAAAGTTTATTTAATAATGAATTTTCAAATTGTTTATGTTTTTAATCTCAGGAATAATTGATAATTGCACAATTTTCAGTTTAAAGGATTTATAATTAAACAATCTGGAATTAAATGCCTCCAGAATAAATTCAAAACAATAATTTATCAAATCAAGCCTTAAAAATTAGAAGATTTTAGGAGTAGGCATTGAAAATTGAATTATATTTTATTTGAGAATGTTCCAAAATATTAACCATTTCAAACTCAACTTTAAAAAAAAATTCAAGTTGAAAGGTTTAAAATTATGGGATTTAAAACATTTGAGTCATAGTGATCTTGGCTTGTACTCTTTTTTCAAAATTTGTAATTTTTAATTTAATATCTTAAAATTTTCCGATTTTTAGTTGAACATTTAAAATTGAAAAATATTTGAATGTAAGATTTCAAGAATGAATAATAATTCTAAATGAAGTGTTAAAAATTAAAACATTTGAAATTATAATATAAAAAATGTTGTTCTTAGAAACCAAAATAGATAAAAATAAAACTATCTAAAATTGATACCTCAGTAATTGAATAATTTCTTCAATTTTGAATGTTCGCAATTTCAGATTTTTTTTCAGTTTTAATTTTGTAATTTGAAAATTTTTAATTTTCAAATGATTTAAATTTACTTAGAACGATTAAGATTTTAAAGGGATTGAGTCTAAAAAAGTTTTATTATCATAACTCTGGGTGATTAAAATCGTCTTCAGTGTTAATTGAAGTTCTTCGTTTAGTTTATATGTAATTCAAAATTGTTCCATTTTGAACTATGAAAATGACATTGAATTTATTTCTAGATCTTTGAAAAAATTCTCTCATCAATTTTAATGTTAAGTAATAATATTTTTATGTAAGAAAAATTAAAAATTCTATACTTTTAGATGCTTTGACTTTAAAACGTTCAATTTAGTTTTCATTTTCAAATTGTCAAGTTCTAACCGCTTCTAGTTAGCAATAATACAATTTCAATTCCTTAGAATTTCATGTGATGCAGTTTTTACAATTCTAACCCGTAATTATTTGATTTTGAACATTTTGAAATTCTCGTTTATCCTTTCTAATGAAATTTTCCAAATTTTCGCTTAAAGTTTTTAAACATTTTTTTTTACCTGAAAGCTTGATTTAAAATTTTTCAATTTCAATTTTAAGCGCTTTTGTTTTGAAATGACATAAAATCCATTCCTTTCATTTCCCTTGGAATGTTGTGCTTTTTTTTACATTTTACCTGATCTAAAATTGTTTTATTTGGAACGTTTTCAAATCAAAATCTTTCAATTTTTTTTAAATTTCAAGTGCTTTCCATTCAAAATTATTAATTATTATATTTTTAAGCAAATAATTTTCTTTGACGGGATATTGATTGTTTATATTTAAACATAAAAAATTATTAATTATTGTTTCAAAAATTTGAAAAATTCTTAATATTAAATTTTGGTTTCTATAACTGATTTATAAATTGTTTTAATATTTAATATTAGGAAATAAAAATCCAGGGACGTAAACAAGCGTGAATTTACTTCTAGTTTTTTAATAAGTTACAAAAAAATGTTTTTGGTGTTTTTTCAAAAAAAAAATTTTACTTCCGGAAGTATACTTTTACTTACTTCTAACAACTCTCGTCGATATGTTTCCTTTTAAGGAACTGCTACCGACTAACGGACCATGGTATTTTTATTTCCCATCAGCCCACTGCGCTTTTCCACAGATCGCACAGTATACTCCCACGAAAAGAAACCTAACTCGTAAAAGTTTAATGGCGTTATACCGCATTCGAGGACACTCACCCGTGAATTCCGCCAACAATACGCCTGCACTCAAAAAATGAAAATTCTAAAAGGCAAAAATGTCATTTATTTTTCTATAACGGACTTCTATCACATACTTGACTTTTATGGCTAGTTTCAGCATCCAAGTCCCCATTACAAAAAACATACGAGAAACATGAAATACATTTTTACACAACTCGGGTACTTACTCAAAAGATTTTAACGGATTTTTTAATAACTTAGGGCATTTAAAAACATTCCAAGGAATTTTTAATAGACTTCAATAATTTGAGGGCATTCCAAAGAATTTTACAGATTTTCGGGTATTTTTGAAACCTCCCAAAATATTTCAAGAGATTTAAAAAGTTTTAAGGGATTTCAAAATATTTCAAGGGATTTCAGAAGATTGCAAAGGATTTGAAACATTTTAGGGTATTTAAAAAAATTACAAGGCATTTTCAAAAGAATAAAAAATTATCAAGGAATTTCCAAGCATTTGAATGATTTTAAGGGATTCAAAAAATTCTGCATGGGCTGTTAAATAATTTCCTAGCATTTTGGAAGATTTGGAATGATTTCATAGAACTCATAAGGCTTTAGGATATTTTAATGGATTTTTATAACACATGCATGATTTCAGCCCTTTTCAACGCCTATGAAGCGTAGCTAAAGATCTACTTTTTACACCCTTGGGAGTAAAAAGTACTTTTTACTCCCTAGGGACTGAAAAGTGACGTCAGAGGTGAATAATGAAAATTATTCATCTGTGAGCTCGCATTTTATGATTATCAGCCTACTCACCGTAAAAACTGTGAGGAAATTTTGGTTGCAGATAATAGAATTTTGCGGTTATTTATGGAAAGTTACCATATTTACCTGTAAAATTACCATAAATGACCAAACCTTTTCATAAATTTCCGGCAATTTATGGAAATTTCTAAAAATGGATTTTGGTAATCCATGGTAAGTTACCATATTTACCTGTAAAATTATCATAAATGACCGACATTTTTCATAAATTTCCGGAAATTTATGGAAATTTTTTTAAATGAATTTTGGGTAAGTTACCATATTTATCTGTAAAATTACCATAAATGACCGAACAGTTTCATAAATTCCTGGAAATTTATCGAAATTTTTAAAAATGAATTTGGGGTAATCTATGTTAAGTTACCATATTTACCTGTAAAATTACCATACATGATCGAAATGTTTCATAAATTTCCGGAAATTTATGGAAAACTTTAAAAATGAATTTTGGGTAAGTTACCATATTTACCTGTAAAATTACCATAAATTACTGAAATTTTTCATAAATTTCCGGAAATTTTTAAAAATGAATTTTGGGTAATTTTTTGTAAGTTACCATATTTGCCTGTAAAATTACCATAATTTACGAAAAATTTTCATAAATTTCCGGAAATTATAAATAAAATAAATAAATAAAATAAATAAATAAAAAAATAAAAATAAAAAAATAAATAAAATAAATAATAAAATAAAACAGCCATACCACGCTGAAAAACCAGTTCTCGTCAGATCACTGAAGTTAAGCAGCGTTGGGCGCGGTTAGCACTTGGATGGGTGACCATTCGAGAAAACTGAGTGCTGTTGGCACATCGTGGGTGTGGTGAGCCCACACTTGTAGTTATTTACTACAAGTTATCAACCTTGAAACACTACCCGAATCGGGTAGTGTCACGCCTACCCCGAAAGGGAAATGGCTTAATGGTATATATATATATATATGGAAATTAAAAAAAATTAATTTTGGGTTATTTATGGTAAGTTACCGTATTTATCTTAAAATTATCATAAATGACCGAAAATTTCCATAAATATCCGCAAATTTAAGGAATATTTTAAAATTTAATTTTGGGCAATTTATGGTAAGTTACCATAAATCACCTCTAAAATTACCATAAATTAGGTTAACATTAATTTCATGCTTCATTCTACAAAATCTAATATGGACTGAAATCAGTGACTGTATTTCGAGAAATGTCTGAAATCATCCATGTGTTATAAGAAATATCGTATGCGCCAAGGGAGGGAGGCACGTTTTCTCCCCCTAGGTGCATAATATACTATTATAAGATTTCCGAAGATTTCAATGATTTTAAGGGATTTTAAAAACTCTCACGATATTTTAATACATTTCCCAGGATTTTAGGAAATAACATCAGATTTCATGTATTTTAACGGGAAAAAATGAATTTTAAAAACCAAAAAGACGAATTTTCAATAAATAAAGATTTTTCATTCCTGAAAGAAAGAAAAGGTCATCTAAATTGTTGAACCTTCAAGCCCAAAGACGAATTTTCTGTACAGAAATTGAATTGTCAACCAGAAAATATGAAGTTTCAGCAACAAAATTAATTTTCAACAAAATACTTAAATTGTCAACCAGTGAGATAAAACTTCATTCAAAAAAAATATTTTTTCAAGGAAGTAGTTCAACTTTGGCCTACGCAGTTGAATTTCCAATTAAAAAATATAAATTTTCAATAAAATAGTTAAACTTTTAACCAAAGAGATGAATTTTCAACTAAAAATATGAAGCAACAAAAAAATTATTTCTTAACAAAGTGGTTCACCAAAATTTTCAAACAAAGTAGTTGAATCCTCAAACAAAGAAGATTCTTTTTAAACCAAACAGTTGCATTTTTATCAATGAAAGATGCAATTTCTACTAAAACAGATGAGTTTTTTAATCAAAAGGACAAATTTTAAAAAAGTTGAATTTTCATCCAAAAAAGATTTTAGTTTGACATTTTAAGATCAAAATATGAGTTTTAAACAAAAGGTAAATGTTGTACGAAGATACTTGATTTTTCGACAAAACAGTTAAATTTTCAACCAAAAATGATGACTATTTAACAAAATTGTTTAATTTTCAACCAAACAATTGCATTTTTATCCAAGAAGATGCAATTTCTACTGAAATCGATGAACTTTTAAATTAAAAAGCTAAATTTTCAAAGAAATTGTTGAATTTGCATCCGAAAAAGATTTCAGTTGAATTTTCAACACCAAAATATGAATTTTGAAAAAAAAACGTAAATTTTCTACCAAATAGTTGAGTTTTCAACGAAACTGTTGAATTTTCCACCAAAAAGTAGCATTTTTGTCCAAGAAAGATGCAGTTTCTACTAAAATGGATGCATTTTAAAATTAAAAAGCTAAATTTTCAAAGAAATTGTTGAATTTTCATCCGAAAAAGATTTCAGTTGACTTTTCAACGCCGAAATATGAATTTTTAACAAAAAGTCAATTTCCCGAAAAATACTTGAATTTTCAACCAAAAAGGATGACTTTAAAAAAGATTGTTGTTGGCTAAGTTTCTTTGGCGCGTGAATTTAAATTCATATTAACTTTCTGTACAATTACTACGAGTAATTTTTTTCATTTGCGAATTTTTTAAAATTACGTACATGAATACCCCCTTGAGCTGTTATGTAATTTAAATCCGGTATGTAAAGAATCTACATCTTTCGACCGAATCCATTTCAAATCAGGCAGGTTCTACACTTGAAGTTGCAGAATCTCTCGGGGACAAAATATGTTCTTTTTAGAGGAAATTAGGCGATACATATTTTTGCGATTCGCGAAAACAATTTTTTTTACAGAGTTATGCGTATTTGAATTTTTGGCTTTGTTTTTCAAAAAAACGCCAATTTTTTCTTTAAACTCGTATAACTTTTGACCCAATTGAGATATTTACGATTTCTTTTTAGATCCTGATAGAGTTTATCGCTTTTTTCGAAATTCGCTAGGAAATTAAAAAAAATCTTCAAAATTAACAAAATGGCGGTGGTTTTTGTGAAAATTTTAATAGTCGATTTTCTCAAAAAACCCACACTTATATTGTTTGCCAATTTTTTGTTAAATTTGTACTATCATAAGGAAAATACCTTGTGAGTTCAATGCGGCTAAATAACTTTTGTGGCCAGGAGAATTTTTTTTCATAAAATCGAATTTTCGCATTTTTCATGAAAACCACAACAGATACAAAAAATGTTGAGGAAATAGTTTGCACATTTAAAAAAGTTCTACAAAAAGTTCTCTTACGCATTTATGATATCTTGTACCATTTCCGACAAAAATGAAAAAATTCAATTTTCATAAACAACAAATTCTCTTCATTCCTGGCTTATGGAAATACCCACCATTTTTCGTCAATATTTAAACAAATATACGTTCATATGAGGAACACTCTATGTGAGTTTTACGTGGGCTGAACAATTTTTTCATCAGAAAATTATTTTTCGTAAATTCGAATTTTCAAATTTTTTGCTGAAACAACTCTAATGAAGAATCTGAATAAATAGATAATAAGAATCTGAAAACGTGGGTCCATGTATTATTTATTTATTTTTTAAACTGAGATTCAAACAAAGTTTTTATACATTATTGAAAAATACCTGGATAAATATGAAATATATATTTAAATATATTGAATATAAAAACTTTTCAGTCAAAAAATTTCTTGTCTTGATAATAATTTTGTAACTTAATTGTTTCAGCAAAAAATTTGAAAATTCGAATTCATGAAAAATAATTTTCTGATGATAAAAATTGTTCAGCCCACGTAAAACTCACATAGAGTTTTCCTCATATGAACGTATATTTTTTTAAATATTGACGAAAAATGGTGGGTATTTCCATAAGCCAGGAATGAAGAGAATTTTTTGTTTATGAAAATTGAATTTTTTCATTTTTCTCGGAAATGGTACAAGATATCGTAAATGCGCAGGAGAACTTTTTGTAGAACTTTTTTAAATGTGCAAACTATTTCCTCAACATTTTTTTGTATCTGTTGTTGTTTCCAAGAAAAATGAGAGAATTCGATTTTATGAAAAAAAATTCTCCTGGCCACAAAAGTTATTCAGCCCGCATTAAACTCACAAGGTATTTTTCTTATGATAGCACAAATTCAACAAAAAATTGGGAAAAAATATAAGTGTGGGTTTTTTGAGAAAATCGACTATTACCATTTTCACAAAAACCGCCGCCATTTTGTTAATTTTGAAGATTTTTTTTTAATTTCCTTGTGGATTTCGAAAAAAGCGATAAACTCTACCAGAATCTGAAGAGAAATCGTAAATATCTCAATTAGGTCAAAAGTTATACGAGTTTAAAGAAAAAATTGGGTTTTTTTTTAAAAACAAAGCCAAAAATTCAAATACGCATAACTCTGTAAAAAGAAAAATTTCGCGAATCGCAAAAATATGTATCGCCTAATTTCCTCTAAGAAACAACATATTTTGTCCCCGAGAGATTCTGCAACTTCAAGTGTAGAACCTGCCTGATTTGAAATGGATTCGGTCTTTAAGAGAAAATACGTGTTTTCGAACTACCATATAAATTTACTTTCTTTTGAGCAAAGAATTGTTTTCATTGAGCTTTTTTAACAGGATTTACCGTGTAAACAGTTTGAGCCATATGTAACCATTTTCTGTGAATAAAAGATACTTGCGAACAAGAAAACATATTTATTTTTCCAATTGTTCTTTCGACCCTACGTTCCAGTTTCGAACCTACATTTTACATGATGTTTTGGTCTCTCTAAAACGACACGTGAAACTGTGAAGTAGTGTTTCAGGCTCTCAATCGATATACTCGTATGGGTATGTACATACAATTTCGATGGAGTACAAAGGAAAATATTTACCTTCACTTGAAAAGTTTTTAGTTTTTATTTACGCTTTTCTATCAAAATTGAAAATTTTTCCTTCCTGCATAGAAAAAGATAATTTAACATGAACAAAAATGTTTCACGAGTTTTTGAGTTTCAAAACTATGTTCTTTCGAATTATTTTAGAAAAATAGTAAAATTATTTTGATTAATTTTAATATAATGCGATTGAAACATTATAGCTTTGAGAAATCTTGAGATTTTTCAATTTTTAAGTTCCATTTTTACATTCTCATTGAGAAGGTATTGGTTTTATGTAAAATTTGAAGGTGTCTGTCTGTCTTTAATCTGTAGTCTGTAGTCTGTAGGCACGATAACTTTCGAAACAATAATCATGTTGGATTGTGCTTTGGCACACTTTTTTAAGGCCTAAAAAGAAAGAACAATTTCGTTAACCAGCTATTTTGGATCAAAATTCAAAAAAGTTATAGCATTTTGAAAATTTGTAAGACCATTTTTTCAAGATTTAAAAATTCTATGTACGGCTATTGATAGTACTCCAAAACTCGCACAATTTATCGTGATGACATTTTTCGATGAAAACAAAATTATCAGAGTTATAGCATTTTCAAAATCCAAAAAAACAAACGAAAATTAACATTTTATGCGGAAAAACGCACGATATGAAAAAAAAGGCCAGAAAAGAAAAACGTTATTTTTGAAAGTCCTACAAGATTATCATAACAAATTTTTAAATTTTCACGAAAAATCAAAAATTCAAAATTTGATCGCACAAAAAATTATGAAAAATTAAAAATTCCATTTCGTGGTCAAACTATGCAAGATACGAAAAGAGATAACGAGGCAAAAATTTTGCACCCAAAAAAAATCTACAAATGTATCTTTTATTCGTAAAAAATAACATTGAAAATAAAAAAATTTAATTTTTGGACAAATGACACAAGCTATGAACAAAAATGAATAGGCGAAAGTTGCTTACTTAAAGAGGATCTACGATATTATTATTTATAATTTTTTGAAAGGGAAAGTAGATTTTCTTTCAATCGTAAAAAATAAGAATTAAAAAAAAAATTAAGTTTTTGGAAAAATGACACGAGTTGCAATAAAATGTATAATCACAACCTTTTTGTATAAGATGTGCAATTTTGTTTCGATTATAAAAACAAGGCAATGAAAATACGTATGTTTCAATACCAATACATATTATGAATTGTGGTAACATAAATTTATTGAAATGATAGATATTTCAGGGTAGCTAAGAATAAAAATTAGTTCAAAATAAGGAGAAAATATTGAAGTAATTATGAAAAATAAAATGTATACATTATTTTGCAATATCTGAATAAGCAGTACCAGCTTGAGATACAGAAATAAATATAATATAGATTTAATATAATAGTGTTGAACATAATGTAGAAAGGTTCGCATTTCGGACAAAATCGAGTGCAAAGCACGAGTCACGCGATGAGAATGTGTTCGTTAAAGCTGAAGGAGCTTTAACAAAAGAGAATTCACAATCACCAAATTACAGTTTTCGATGATTTGACCTTTAATTTTAAAAGTTATGTGCGCAAATGTGAGGGAAATACAAATACCGAGCGCGAAGCGCAGGATAAATATATTATCGAGCGCGAAGCGCGAGAATCAACAGTCGCGCGCCCTAGGCGCTCTCAAACTTGCGCGCGAAGCGAGCTGCGCACGATGAGTATGTTCCCGCGTTGCGGGCAGATTTTTTTAAAATGTGAAACATTAGGTAGGAACTTATTTTTAATCTAAAAACGCAGTAGTGATTCCTGTATATTTTTAGGTTGACACCTAGGGTTACATATCCTAAAAATCACAGGAATTACTACTGCGCATGCCAGAGATATTCGCTTTCTTCCATCTCGCAAGTTTGAGCGCGCTTACTGCGCGCTTATTTTGGATATCGCGCTTCGCGATCGATAATGTACCTTGCGCTACGCGCTCCGTCTGTGTACTTCCTTCACATTTGTCCACAGACCTTTTGAAATTAAAGGTCAAAGCATCGACAACTGTAATTTGGTGATCGTGAATTCTCTTTTGTTAAAGCTCCTTTGGCTTCAACGAACACATTCTCATCACGTATATCGTGCTTCGCACTCGATTTTGTCCAAAATGCCAACTTTTGTACATTTTGTTCAATACTATTATATCAAATGTATATTACATTTATTTCTGTACCTTGCTCTGAGACTGCTTATTCAGACATTGAAAAATAATGTCCACGTTTTATTTTTTATGGTTAATTCAATATTTGTTCCTTATTTTGTACTAATTTTAATTCTTAGCTACCCTGAAAAATGTATCATTTTAATTCATTTATATTATTACAATTAATAATACAATTGGATATTGAAACAGATGTGTTTTCATTATCTTGTTTTTATAATTAAAAAAAGTGCGCATCCTGTAAAAAAATAATTGTGTTAATTAACATTTTATTGCACTTTGTATCGTTTTTCCAAAAATTTAATTTGTTTATTATCAAGGTTATTTTTTACTATTTAAACAAAAAATGCGGATCCTATCAAAAAATAGTTGATAAAAAATTTGTAGATACTTTTTTGAGTGAACAACTTTTTTTATTAATTTTTGTCGTACCTTGTGTTGTTTTCCTAACATTTTTAATTTTTTTTTATTTTTAATGTTATTTTTTACAATCAAAACAAAAACTACGCGTCCTTTCAAAATATTATTGATGACAAATTTGTAGCTCTTTTTTGATTTTCAAAGAGCAACGTTTTTCTTCTCTCGACTTTTTTCATATCGTCCGTTGTTTGGCTTAAAATGTTCATTTTCTTTTGTTTTTTTTTAATTTTGAAAATTCTATAACTCCGATAATTTTCTTTCTATTGAAAAAAGTCGCGAGTATAAATTGTTAGACTTTTTCGCAAAAGTCATTTTTCACATAAAACCAATACCTTCTTATTGAGATGAGAATGTAAAAATAATAATATAAGGGTGGTTGTAGATCAGGGAAAACATGAAAATCAAGGAAAAGCCAGGGTAGTTTATTGGTTTGTGAAGAGTCAGGGATTTAAAAAAAATTTAATTTTGAAAATGTTTTATTCCATTTATAAAAGATTCTATGTTAAAATTGTTACAAGATTAAGATTTTCTTGCAAATAATTTCTCACGACGATTATATTTTTAGTTAAAATTTTCATTACTTGGTTAAAAATTCAACAATTTTGTTAGAAATTCATCCTTTTTGGATGAAAATTCAACTATTTTAATGAAAAATTGACTTTTTGGGTTGGAAATTTAACTATTTTGGTATAAAAATAACTTTTGGTTAAAAATTCAACTATTTCGTTGAAATATAATTATTTTGTAGCAAATATAACTATTTTTTCAAAAAGTCATCTTCATCTTTTATTTCGAAGACTATTAATGCCTAAATTCTTAGGCAAAGGGAATTTTTATAATAATTTTTTTTTAAAATTCAACTGAATTCAACTGTTTTGTTGAAAATTCGTTCTTTTGGATTGAAAATTCATCTTCTATGGTAGAAAATCGATTTCATTTGTTTAAAAATGCATGTATTTTGTTGAAAATTCGTCTTTTTGGTTTCAAAATTCATCTCTTTTGGTAGAAATTTAACCTTTTTTGGTTGAAATGTCAACTATTAAATTTTTTGTTGAGAATTCATCTTTACAGGTTAATTGAACTATTTTGTTGAAAATTCTACCCTTTGATCGGAAATTGAACTACTTTGTAGGAACCTATTTTTTAAAATATCGACTACTACATTCTTCATTGAGAAATCGTCTTTTTGTTGAAAATTCAACTTTTCGAGTTGAAAATTCAAATTTTTTCTAAAAAATTCATCTTTTTGGCCTGAAAACTTAACTATTTGGTTGAAAATGCATCTGTGTTTTGGTGAAGCTTGATATTTTTTTTACGGATTCCATCATTTGTTTGCAAATTCATATTTGTATGTTGAAAATTCAACTGTTTGTTTGAAAATGCAACTGTTGTTGGTTGAAAATGCAACTATTCTTGGTAAAAATTTAATCTTCTTTGTTTGAAATTTCGACTATTTGGTTGAATATTCATCTTTGTAGGTATAAAATTCACGTATGTGGACAAAAATTCAACTATTTCGTTGAAATTAAATTCCTGGTCAAGAATTGAACTGTTTTGTTGAAAATTCGTTCTTTTGGATTGAAAATTCATCTTCTATGGTAGAAAAGTGATTTTATTTGTATAAAAATTTATGTATTTTGTTGAAAATTCCTCTTTTTGGTTCTGAAATTTATCTCCTTTTGTAGAAATTCCATCTTCTTTTGGTTGAAATATCAACTATTACATTTTTGGTTGAGAATTCACCTTTGTAGGTTGAAAATTAAACTATTTTGTTAAAAATTTAGTTATTTGAAAATTCTACTCTTTGATCAAAAACTAAACTATATTTTGTAGGAAATTCGTTTTTTTTGTTGAAATATCATTTACTACATTCTTCACTGAGAATTCATCTTTTTGTTGAAAATTCAACCTTTCGGGTTGAAGATTCAGTTGTCTTCTAAAAAATGCATCTTTTTGTTCTGAAAATTTAACTATTTGGTTAAAAATGCAACTGTTTTTTGGTGAAGTTTAGTCTTTTTGAATAAAGATTCGACCAATTTTTTCTATTGAAAAAATTCGACTATTTGGTTGAAAATTCATCTTTGTAGGTAGAAAGTTCAAGTTTTTGGTTAAAAATTAAATTATTTCGTTGAAACATAATTATTTTGTAGAAAATTCAACTATTTTGTGAAAAACTCATCTTCCCTAGTCGTAAATTCAACTGTTTTGTTGAAATTAAATTATTTTATTGAAAATTTCAATATTTGGTTAAAAAATCATATTTCCTGGTCGAGAATTAAACTGTTTTGTTGAAAATTCGTTCTTTTGGATTGAAAATTCATCTTCTATGGTAGAAAAGTTATTTTATTTGTTTAAAATTGAAAATTCCTCTTTTTAGTTTGAAAAATGTATCTCTTTCTGTAGAAATTCCATCTTTTTTGGTTGAAATATCAACTATTACATTTTTGGTTGAGAATTCATCTTTGTAGGTTAAAAATTAAACTATTTTGTTAAAAATTTATTTATTTGAAAATTCTACTCTTGGATCAAAAATTGAACCATTTTGTAGGAAATTCGTTTTTTTGTTGTTGTTGAAATATCAATTACTACATTCTTCACTGTGAATTCATCTTTTTGTTGAAAATTCAACCTTTCGGGTTGAAAATTTAGTTTTCTTATAGAAAATTCATCTTTTTGGCCTGAAAATTTAACTATTTGGATGAAAATGCAACATTTTTGGTGAAGTTTAATCTTTTGCTTCCTCATAGAGGAAGGTTTGTAATGGCAACATTTTCCAAAATTTTAAAATTCATTTAATTGAACCTTCCCCAATTTAAAAATGTCTAATACAATGTTCTAAGCAATTTTCCGGATGTGTGTGTGTGTGTATGAATATCACGCTTTTTTGTGAACACGATAACTTGAAAACGGTCGCAGATAAATTGATGAAATTTGAAGGGCTTATTTTCCCGACTAATATCTTGAAACTGACCGAAGGATTTCTAAAAATATTTGGTGCATTTTTTCTGAGCACTTAATAATATTTGAAAAATCGGTTTGTTATAGTAAAACTTTTTTCATTGACATAATTCAAAGTTGATGCAAGAATATACAAGATTCCTTGGTTCGAGACGAATCGATTGACCTATACTATTAATCTATTTTATTGAAGCGTAGGGAAGTTATGGTAATTTATATATTTTAAAAATCAGTTTTTTATATTACAACTTTTTTCATTGACATAATTCAAAGTTGATGCAAGGATATAAAAGATTCCTTGGATCGAGACGAATTGATTGACCTATAATATTAATACATTTTATTGAAGATTAAGGAAGCTATGTTAATGCATAATATTTGAAAATACGGTTATTTATAGTGAAACTTTTTTCTTCAATATAATTGAAATTTGATGCAAGAATATAAAAGATTCCTTGCTTCGAGACAAATCGATTTATACCATTAAACCATTTCCCTTTCAGGGTAGGCGTGACACTACCCGATTCGGGTAGTGTTTCTAGGTTTTTCTTTTAGTTATAAATAACTACAAGTGTGGGCTCACCACACCCACGATGTGCCAACAGCACTCAGATTGGCCTATAATATTAATATATTTTATTAAAGCGTAGGGAAGTTATGGTAATTTATATATTTTGAAAATCGGTTTTTTATAGTAAAACTTTTTTCATTAACATAATTCAAAGTTGATGCAAGAACAGTAAATATGTGTTGATTCGAGACGAATCGATTGGCCTATAATATTAATACATTTTATCAAGGAGTAAGGAAGCTATGGAAATGCATAATATTTGAAAATGCGGTTTTTCATAGTAAAACTTTATTCTTCAATATAATTCAATGTTGATGCAAGAATATAAAAGATTCCTTGGTTCGAGACGAATCGATTGACCTACAATATGAATAAATTTGATTAAAGGGTAGGGAAGTTATGGTAATTTATATATTTTTAAAATCGATTTTTGTACTAAAAATGTTCTAATTCTCATAATTTAAAGTTGATGCGAGAATAGAAAAGTTGTGTTGATTCAAGACGAATCGATTGATCTATAACATTGATACATTTTATTGAAGAGTAAGGAAGCTATGGTTATGGATAATATTTGAATACACGGTTTTTTATAGTAAAACTTTTTTCACTAACATAATTTACAATTGATGCAAGAACCGAGGAGATTCCTTGATTCGAGGAAAATCGATTGATCTATAATATTAATACACTTTATTGAAGATTAAGGAAGTTATGCTCATTTATAATATATGAATTATCTGTTTCTAACAGAAAAACTTTTTTCATCGACATAATTCAAAGTTGACGACGCATGAATAGAAAAGATTTTTTGATCATAAATTTTCAAATAGAATAATTCTGACAATTTTTAAAACAAAATCATAAAGCTGGCAAAGGGATAGGGTGCGACAGAACTTTTCCCTTCCCTTTTCCAGCTCGAAAAATTATTATTTCGAATTAAAAATTTGATTTGTCGAATTCACAGCTAGTTTGAATAAAGATTCGACCCATTTTTACATTCTCATTCTAATGAGAAGGTATTGGTTTTATGTAAAATTTGACATAGTCGGTTTTCATCAAATCTCCACGTTTTGAGACCTCCTGAGTCCGAAAAAACGATTTTTACCAAGGTGTCTGTCTGTCTGTCTGTAGTCTGTAGTCTGTCTGTCTGTAGCCACGATAACTTTCGAAAAAATCATCAGATTTGATTAAGCTTTGGCACACTTTTTTAAGGCCTAAAAAGAAAGAACAAGTTCGTTAACCAGCTATTTTTGATAAAAACTCAAAAAGTGAGCACATTTTGAAAATTTTTGAGACCACTTTTTTTGAAGATTTGAAAATTCTATATACGGTTGCTAGTAGTACGTAAAAAGACGAACAAAATATCCCTATGACTTTTTTTATAAAAAAAAAATTACCGGAGTTTTAGCATTTTCAAAATTCGAAAAAGCAAACGAAAATGAACATTTCAAGCCGAAAAACGCACGATATGAAAAAAAGTCAAAAGGCGAAAAACGTTGCTTTTTGAACATTCTACAATATTTTCATAACAACTTTTTGAATTTTTCGAAAAATCAAAAATTCAATTTTTGATCGCACAAAAAATTAATGAAAAATCAAAAATTTCATTTTGCTGTCAAACTATGCAAGATACGACAAAAGATGATTTGACCAAAATTGTGCACCTAAAAACGATCTACAAATTTGTTATTATTCACTTTTTGATATTACGCGTAGTTTTTGTTTTATTCGTGAAAAACAGCATTGCAAATAGAAAAATTAAATTTTTAGACGAATAACACGAGCTACGAAAAAAATGACAGAGACAAAATTTGTTCATCCAAAGAAGAGGTACAAATTTGTTATGGATCATGTTTCGATAGGATGCGTAGTTTTTGTTTTATTCGTGAAAATAACATTGACAGTAAAAAAAAATCAAATTTTTGGAAAAACAATGCAAGGGACGAAAATAGATAAATGAACAAAAATTGTGCATTCAAAAAAGATTCACAAGCTTGTAATCAATTTTTGTTGTAAGAATATATTCAAAATGAAAAAAATTAACTTTTTTGAAAAAAGGCACAAGCTAAAATAAAATTTTAACTGATAAAATTTTGTCGCCTAAATTATATCATTATTTTTCATTTGAAATCAAATACAAATTTAGTAATTTGTATATGAAGAACATATAACACGAAGCACAAAGTGCGCGCTCAGTGTATTTACCAAATCGCACGCCGTAAGTGCGTTCAAACTTTTTTGTTTCTATCATACGGTGCACAGAACCGAGCGTGGAACGCAAGGTTCAAATGATTTTAAAATCAAATATCGAGCGCGAAGCGCGAATGTCTGGATGAGAATGTGTTCCTTAAGGTAGATAGAACCTTGAGTAAATAAAGTTCCTTTTCAGTCTAAAATAAAAACAAATTTAACAATCACTTAATATGTAGAGGTTTTGATAATTTTATAATATTTGCAAACAAACTTTTTTTTTCATCGAAGTCGAACACGAAGGCCACCCTAAATGTGATTTAAAGGTTCGGAGAAAATAATAATCGAATTTGTATCTTATATAGGACTCTGTGTAAGACTGTAAACAAATAAACAACATTTTAACCGTTTCCTCTCGAACACTGTCTCTAAAATTGAAAGAAGGAATCCCTTAACCTCAGCAGCTCGTCTTCATTTCGCTCGTATAAACTAAAATTTCTTCTTCTTCTTGTCCTCTAGTATCCCGCCGAGCCTAAGTTTTGGTCCCAGAACAGCGCGGCGTCAGGCCCCACTCTGCCCCGGATCGACGCGTAAAATATTATCGCCAATAAAAACCTTCATTATTATTTATGACGGCTGTGAAGCGCGCGAGTGCTCGCGATTCGCACTGTATTATATAGTAATATATACGATATTATCGTCTCTGTGCGATCGCGCGGCTCGCAAAATCTCCAGATCAAGGCATTAATTATTTTTCTGGTTTCTATCGAACCTCTGCGAATTGAAAAATGTGACCAATTTCGCCTCTTACATGCACCCAGTCAAACCACAAGCGCGACACATTTTTTGTAAGTTTATCTTCAAACTGATACAGAACTATGTCGGTATGGCGTTTATAGTTTGCAACAACTTAATGAAAGGATTTTTTTAGTTTCAGAGTTTTACAAAGTATTATCGTTGGAAAAAAATTCGCTTACGATTTTATTTTGATTGATACGATATTCTCCAATCTTTTTTAGAGGATAGAATCGTTTGATACCATTAATATTCTTTTTGTGAGCCGCATGAATATTCACATATTTTTATTTTCATTTATTAAAAATGTTGTAAATAGTTCACATTGTGCAATTCGATTATCTCTCTCTCTCTCGCCTTGTTCATCTCAGTATTAATAAATTATTAATATATATATATATATAGCAACAATAAATAATTTATAAGTTTTCTCTAATTGATGGTTTCAAACCTTCATTTCTAACGATTTGCTTTCCCAAGTATAAGAGTTAAAGAAAATTGTGAAAAATGCTGATGCAATATATACAAAATAAATTTTAATCAAAAATGCGATCCAGGATGAAGTTCCACAAAAAGCAGCCTGCTATAAGAGACTATAACTTCTGTTCTATAAAAGCTAGAATTAATTTTTTTTTGAGTTTTAAAGATAATTTAATATTCTTTAATTTATTTTTATACGACTTTCATGTAAGATGTACGGGAAATGAGATGTTGTGCAAAAAGAAAAAGCTTTAAAGTTTTTTTCACTGAAAAATCACTTAAAGAGCTCATAACTTCTTAACTATTCATGCTAGAACATTCTTTTTTTTAAACTCTTCGGAAATTTTTGGACTTTTTTTTTGGTTTTTAGAATTTTTACGACAAATGGACCAGAATTTGGAATCTTGAAAAAACTGATGTCTTCCACATATTTTTCAAAATCTAAAAGGGATCGGAAAGTCAATCAATATTAATCACACAGGAACTTATTTTGGGCGCAAAATTAAAGGTTTTTAGTACAGAAAACGTTAGTTATTATGTGTTCCTTTAAAAAAAATCACATAAATTGATCAAAAAACAATAAATATCGTGTTATTTTAAAAGGGGGCCTAACGACTTTTTTCATATTCTGTCAAAATACTGAGGAGGTATCCCCAAAACATAATTTCTGAGGTACAAACTTTAGCCTGCTCATTTAAGTGAAACTTGGTTCTGAGGAGGCGTGTAGGAAGCAACTTTCTACAATTTTTATTTATCTCGAGTAAAAAAAGTCCCATTGGGATTCCATTGGACTTCTTAAATACAAAAGTGCCAGAAAAGTTTCACTTATTTTTTCAAAATTTTTGGAAGCATACCAGAACAGTCCTTCTAATTTTAATTTTTAATTTTGCATGCCCTGAAGAATTTTTCAGAAAAAAGTACTAGTAAAGTTCGATTTTATTATTTTTGTTGTTGAAATTTTGACAAGTGCTAATCTAATTTATGCCCAAAAAAAGTACTGCTGAAATAGGACTTAAGTATCAAAAATGTTCAAAATATGCCCCTTTTCACGAGGACTTTTTTAGGACAAAATTACGAAATTTCGAAAAAAATTAGACTTTTATAGTACTTTTTCCCCAAAAATAATTATGGACTCGTGAAATTTTCAAAAAAAAAAAAAATAATAATAAGGTGGGATTTTTCAGGTACTTTTGTCTTTGAAAAGTCCTACTTAACAACAACAAATGAAATGGGACATTTTCCGTACTTTTGTCCTAAAAAAGTCCTATTACATTTTTCGTTGACCCCCTTTTTTTGTTCAAAATTCAACTATTATGTTGAAAATTATTTTTCTTGGTTGAAAATTAATTAATTTAACTGAAAATTTAAATATTCCATGTTTGGTTGGTAATTTATCTTCTTCAGTTGAAAATACCATTATTTGGTTTAAAACTTTTTTGTATCTTGTTAGAAATTAATGTTTATTGATAGGAAATTAATCTTCTTGTTTGAAAAATTATGTTCTTGGTTAAAAATTTATTTCTTTGATTGAAAATTAGTTTTTTTATTGAAAATTAATTTTTTTACTGCAAATTTGACTATTACATTTTTTGTTAAAAATGATATTTTTTGGTCGAAATCTTCTTGATTGAAAATTCACCTGTTTGGTTGGCAATCGAACTATTTTGTTAAACATTTATTTTACTTAGTTGGAAATTAATTTTTTTACTGAAAATTTAACTAATTTGTTTCAAGTTCAAAGTGTACCTGTTTAGGTAAGAATTGAACTATTTTGTTGAAAATTCATCTTTTTGTATAAAAACTTGTTCTCATTAGTTGAAACTTCATCTTTTTGCGAAAAATTAATTTTTCTGGTTGAAAATTTGTCTTTTTTGGTAGAAAATTAATATTTTGGGTTAAAACATCAACTATTCGATTAAAAATTAATTTTTTTGGTTGAAGATACCTAATTCTAGTTAAACATTCACTTATGTGACTAAAAATTATACTGTTCCATTTTTTGTGACAAATTTATCTTTTTTGATAGAAATTTAATCTTCTTGGTTGAAAGTTGATCTGTTTGGTTAAATATGCATTTTTTGGCGGAATATTCATAATTTTAGTTAAAAATTCATCTATCTAATTGAAAATTAATTTCTTTGGTTGAAAATTAAACTATTTTGTTGTAAAGTCATTCTTTTTTGTGTGAAAATTTATTTTTCTAACTGAAAATTGAACTATACTTTTCACGGTTACACATTTATATTTTTTAGTTGAAAATTTGTCTTTTTTGGTAAAAATTCATCTTTTCGGTTGAAAATTCAACTATTTGGTAAAAAAGTAATGTTCTTGGTTGAAGGTTCATCATTTTAGTTGATTTTTCATTTATTTGGTTTAAAATTCAACTTATTTGTTGAAAATTCGCTTTTTAGTTGGAAATTAATTTTTTTAGCTGAAAGTGTAACTATTCCAGTTTTGCGTGAAAATTGATCTTTTTTGGTTGAAAATTTAACTCTTTTCTTGGAAGTTCCTCTTTTTGGTTTGCAAATTAGTATTTTTTGTTTGTTGATTGAACTAATTTGTTGAAAATTCGTATTTTTTGGTTTAATTCAACTGTTTCTGATTGAGAAAAAATATATTTCTGGTAGAAATAAGAACTAGTACACTTTTTTTGAGGATCCATTTTTTTGGATCGAAGATTTGTTAAAAATTCCTTATTTCTTAGTTGAAAATTCCCTTTTTCTTAGTTGAAAATTAATTTTTTTAACTTGAAAATTTTATTCTTGCATTTTTTTTTTCAAAAGTTGTCTTTTCGAGTTAAAGACTCAACTGTTTTATTAAAAATTCATGTATTTTACGTATGTCTCACGTGATTTTTGGATGGCCCCTTATAAAATTCTGTATGATTGTTGACACTAAAAGTGTTTAAAATATTGTATTTGAAAACAAACGTGTTTTGTATTAATTTTATTGAACGCCTAAGTGTAAGGTTGTTATTTGTTAATAAACATAAACAAAATTAATTAATTAGTACTTTTTCCTAATTTAAAAACAGCTTTTGTATTCATCTGGTAAGGATACTGTTTTCAATTCGATATACTTGATAATAAGAAGTTTAATCAGACTATAATATACTTCCTTGAAGTAGTGCAAGGTAAAACATTTATATCGACACCAATACCATTGTTGGGAAATTTGTTCTTTATGGTTGGCATTTGTATTCTCGAGGCAGAACATTTATATTTTCTCGCCCACATGGCCTGTCGTTAAACAAAATATGTACGTCGTTTTCTCCCAGCTTTTTCTCACTCTCACGTGCTTGACTTCCATTCCTTTTTTCTCTCCAAGTGTAAATCCTTCCTGTTTATTATCTTTCTCAGGAATCATAAAGACCTTTATGTAATATGCAATCCTGTGGATTATCTTCGAATAATAAGGTTTATTCGTAACCACCAGTTTATGAGCCTATACCCCATCCCCCTGAAAATTGAGCGTTATATAATACTCTAGCTCGGACCGAACCATTTTCAAATTTCGCGCCATACGAGATTACCAATCACAGCCAAGCAGATGACTGACACGTCAGTCGTATGTTTTCACGATGAAAGATATTATAAAAATCATGACTCACTTTTCAGACGGCCTTAGAGTTTCATAATATGCTGATTTCGAATTAAATATCGTACATCACTCGTAGGGTTAGACAGGTCCTCACGTGGAGCTCAATGTTCGCAACATTGATCTCCACCAAAGACCTGTCTAACCCCACTTGTGATGTAATATACCATTAATTTTCTTCAAATTTTCGACATTAAGGTACATACATTTCTCATAGAGGACGTTCTAAAACTATGTCACACTGCTAAGGTGGGTGGGGGAGGGGGCAGATTTTGGGACGAGTTGTGATGTACGAGGGAGGGATTAACGCAGAATGTGACATCACACATGAAAAATATAAATAAAGGAATTTCGGAAAAGCTACAAAAAACGAAACTTAGTGATTTTATTTTACAAGTAAAAGATTTAAGTACGGTCTGTACACTCTTTTCCCTACTCCACGCTTTACTGAATTACTATAACCCAATAAGGAAATGCAACTATTTTTGTTGAAAGTTAATTTTACTAGTCTACTGTTATAGTTTTGGTTCAGAATTCATCTCTTTTGGTTAAAAATTCTACCATGTATTTGAAAATGCTACTATTAGGCAAAAAATCATATTTTTTTTGGTCGGAAATTTAATTGTTTTCTTTTTAACATTCGCCTTTTTGGATAGAAAGTTCGTCCTCCTCTTGAACTGAAAATTCAATTATCTTCCAATAAATTCGTCTTTTTGGCTTGAAAACTCAACTATTTGGTTCAAAATGCAACTATTTTTTTGAAATTGTATCTTTTTTGTTTATAAATTTGACGATTTTGTTGTAAATCAATCTTCCCTGGTTGAAAATTTAACTATTTCGTTAAAAATTTAACTATTTTTTGGAAAATTAGTCCCTTTTGCTTGAAAGTTCAACTATCTGGTTTTAAATGCAACTGTTTGGTTGATAATTAATTTTGTTGTTGTTCAAATTCAATTATTTTGTTGAAAATACATATTTTTTTGTTCGAATATTCAACTGATTTGTTGAAAATTTTTATTTTTGGATCGAAAATTCATCTTTTTGTTAGAAAATTCAACTGTTGTCTAAAAAAATTGTCTTTTTGCTTCCTCATAGAGGAAGCTTTGTGATGGTAACATTTTCCAAAATTTTTAAATTCATTCAATTAAACCTTCCCCAATTTAAAAATGTCTAATACAATGTTCTAAGCAATTGTCCGGATGTGTGTGTGTGTGTGGATGTGTGCATGGGGATGTGTGTGTGGATGTCACACTTTTTTTGTGAACACGATAACTATAAAACGGTTGCAGATAGAGTGATGAAATTTGGAGGGCTTATTTTCCTCACTTATATCTTGAAACTGGCCGAAGGATTTCTAAAAATATTTATTGCATTTTTCTTAGCACTCAATAATATTTTAAAAATCGGGTTTTTATCGTAAAACTTTTTTCATTAGCGTAATTCAAAGTTTATGCAAGAATATAAAAGATTCCTTGGTTCAAGACGAATCGTTTGACCTATAATAATATAATATAATATAATATACATTTTATTAAAGAGTAGAGAAATTATGGTAATTTATATATTTTGAAAATCGGTTATTTATAGTAAAACTTTTTTCATTAACATAATCCAAAGTTGATGCAAGGACAGAGAAGATATGTTGATTCGAGTCGAATCGATTGACATATAATATTAATAAATTTTATTGAAGAGTAAGGAAGCTATGGTAATGCATAATATTTGAAAACACGGTTTTTTATAGTAAAACTTTTTCCACTAACATAATTCGAAATTGATGCAAGAATATAAAAGATTCCCTCGAAGATTCCTTGGTTCGAAACCAATCGATTGACCTATAATATTAATACATTTTATTAAAGAGTAGGGAAGTTATGGTAATTTATATATTTTGAAAATCGGTTTTTTATAGTAAAACTTTTTTCATTAACATAATTCAAAGTTGATGCAAGAACAGAAAAGATGTGTTGATTCGAGTCGAATTGATTGACCTACAATATTATTACATTTTATTGAAGAAGGAAGCTATAGTAATGCATAATATTTGAAAATACGGTTTTTTATAGTAAAACTTTTTTCTTCAACATAATTGAAAGTTGATGCAAGAATATAAAAGATTCCTTGGTTTGAGACAAATCGATTGACCTACAATATTATTACATTTTATCAAAGAGCAGGGAAGTTATGGTAATTTATATATTTAAAAAAAAAATTTTTATAGTAAAAATTTTCTCATCCTCATAATTTAAAGTTGATGCGAGAATAGAAAAGTTGTGTTGATTCAAGGCAAATCGATTGACCCAAAGTATTTATACATTTTATTGAAGGGTAAAGAAGCTATGGTAATGCATGATATTTGAAAACACGGTTTTTTATAGTAAAACTTTTTTCACTAACATAATTCAAAATTGATGCAAGAATGGAAAAGATTTCTTGATTCGAGGAAAATCGATTGATCTATAATATTAATACACTTTATTGAAGATTAAGGAAGTTATGCTCATTTATAATATTTGAGTCACCTATTTCAAACAGAAAAACTTTTTTCATGGACATAATTCAAAGTTGACGCATGAATAGAAAAGACTTTTTGATCATAAATTTTCAAATAGAGTAATTCTGACAATTTTTGTAAAGAAATCATAAAGCTGGGAAAGGGATAGTGTGCGACAGACCTTTTCCCTTCCCTTTTCCAGCTCGAAAAATTATCATTTCGAATACAAAATTTGATTGGTCTGCCTTGGCTTTGTGTTAGAAAATTTTTTTGTATTATTTTGTAGTTTTGCATTTTTTGTAAATTTCTATTTTTAAATTGATCAAAATGAAGACTTTGCTTTGTCTATTATTCAAAAAAAGAACTACTGCTTCCTCTATGAGGAAGCAAATACATTTGCTAACGGGAAGCAAAGTGCTCGTGAAATGAGAACCATATAATTATAAATACAAAGTGGAAACACTCGAGATCGAATTCACAGCTAGTTTAGACATTCGTTTCTTTTGCTTGTTAGTTCAGCTATTTGGTTGTAAATGCACCTGTTTAATCTGAAATTAATTTTTTTGTTTGGTGAAAATTCAACTATTTGGTTAAAAAATCGTCTTTTTCTCAACTCAACTCTTCCGTTAAAAATTCATCTCTTTTGCTAGAAAAGTATTCTTTTTTGGTCGAAAATTAAACTTTTTGGTTTTCGACTGGAAACCTTAAGCGTTCTATATTGAATTCAAAATGGTACCTAAACATTAATTTTATTTAAAAGAATTTATAGCCCTATTTTCGTGAAAAATTACTCTATGTCCCCTGTTTTGAGAGCTAGCTTATTCAGGGCTGTAAAGTCTATTAAAATATTTTGTTTTACTTTAGGCGTTTATCAAATGAAGTCGAAGAAAAAATGTGACTTAGGGGGGGGGGGGGGTCTTAACTGTGACATCAACCTGGGGAGTTCAAACTTTGTGTGATGATTTGTGACGAAGAAGGGGAGGGTTGGAAAAAGGTTTGAAAATAGTTTGAAGTAGTTTTTGAAAGGCCCCTAAATATAAGTGAATTTTTGACGATAGGTAAATCTAAAATAAGTTTTATAATAATTGATAAATGTTTTCTATTCCTGATAAGGTTTGTGATTGTCTGGTGTTTGTCCCTGACGCGCGATAATTTTTATTAGGGTCTGTCGCTCGAACCTCCTCGACCGCTGGTGTCTAGCGGTAGTGGTGCTAGTATGGTGGCTCGCTCGGTCGGCTGGGCGATGTCGGGCTTTCTCTTTTCAGTTCAGTTTCCACTTTCGTGCTGGACACCCATGGCCTTTTCTGAGATGACATTTAATGCGCTACATTCTCTAAATTGATATTAACTACCATTTCAAGTTCCGATCCCTGTCTCTGGTTCTGGTTTCCACTGTCACTAAAAGGGGTCCTGAAAAAGCTAAATTGAGACATACCTGTAAGTTTATTTCGTACCGTGCTCGCGATTAATTGCAGATTCTAAAGTTGAAGTGCATACTCCTCTAGAAAGTATTACTTTTTTCTGAACCTACTTGAAGATAGGGCAATACATCATTAACACTTAAAACTTTCGCAAAAAGTATAACAGTCCGAATATTGTTTACTTGTTTCATAACAATTTTAAAAGCCAAATATTACAGACAGCCAGCTTATTTTATTGGGATCACAAGCCAGACTTGCTCGTTAATTTGAACATGTCAACCTATCAGACATGTCAGATAGTCCATATAAATTGTGGGCATCAAACGCGATCGTTTAATCAATGCATTTCTAGTATTACGACCTTTGCCCACACGACTAGCGAAATCGAAGTAACAAAGGATTCAATAAACAATATATGAAACCAAATCGATCACGTTGTTAGCGACGTCATAATGCGTGCTTGTCGTCTCGTGAAATCGAATTTACTATGTTTAATCATCTAGAATATCCGAGCAGAAACAACTCTGGTAATCCGCTAGACCGCTCGGTTATCTGAATTGGTAATGCAAAGTGATACAGTGTAATCTGGAGTAATCCACTTGTAATCCAGTTCTAATCCGCCGTAATTCACTTGTAATCCAGTTCTAATCTGGTGTAATCCACTTGTTCTCCTGAGTAACCCGAGTAAAAATATTTTGGCTTGAGTTGGACTTGATTCGATTTAAATTGAAGTTCAAGACGGCTGTGTCTCGCTCGCGCACAGGGACAAGGCGGGAATCCACTGTTAATCCAAGTAAATCGAAGTAATTCAATTAATGAAAATAAGCTCCTTGTTAGCCCGATTAATCCACCTATAATCCGTTAAGCCGCCTATAATCCGGTTAATAGTAATTACACTAGTAATCATCAATAATTCAGGTTAATCACTTGTTAATTCACTTGTAAAGGGGTTAATCCAGAGTAATCCACTTTTAATCCAAATAATTCGGAGTACGTCAGGTAATCTACTTAATCCGCTTGTAATATAGTTTAATCCACATATAACCTAGGGTAAACCGCTTGTAATCCAGTTAATTCGATGTAATTTAGGTAATCTAAGTAACCATCCTGTAATAAACTGTTTTGTTAAAAATTCAATTGTTTTGTTAAAATTTTGTCGGTTTGGGTTGAAAATTCAACTATATTGCTCGAAAATTCTTTTTTGCTTTTAATAATTTTGTGAACTGAAATTCGAACTATACCATTTTTTTTTGAAACGTTATCTCTTTTTTTGTTGTTGCAAATTTACCTATTTGACTAATAGTTGAACTAATTTCTTAAAAATTCAGTTTTCTGGTTAAAGATTCATGATTATAGTTGAAAATTCAACTATTTTCTTGAAAATTCGTTTCATTTTTTTTTAATTTATAATTGTTAGAAATTCATTAAGAAATACTTACCGAATGTAAAAAATTGTTTTCATTGAAAAAATAATGATTATTCGAACTATTTATAAAGGCATGCCGTTTTCTAATTAGAAAAGAGATAAAAAATCCAATTTTCAATTAAAAAACAAATATAAGAATATATATATATATATATATATATATATATATATATATATATATATATATATATAATTGTGAACTAAAAATTTAAGTATTTCATTTTCGGTAAAAGTTTGTCTCTCTCAGTTGAAATTTCATGTGGTTTGAAAATTCATTTTTTTTGTGAGTAAAAAATTAATTTTCCATTGTTGAAAATATAGCTATTTTATTTTCGATTTAATGAAAAATTCGTCTTTTTTGGTAGAAAATTAATCTTCTTGGTTGAAAACTCATGTCATTGATTGAAAATTCAACCGTCTGGTTGAAAATTATTTACTATGTTAAATATTAAACAATTTTTTGAAAAGTATCCTTTTTGATTGAAAATTCGTTTTTTTGTGAGTTAAAAATTAATTTTTAAAATTAAATATGTAACCATTCTATTTTTTAATTTAAAAGTTACCTTCTTTAGTTGAAAATTCAACTATTTGGTTGAAAATTCACGTATTTTGTTGAAAATTCGTCTTCTTCGGTAGAAAATTAACTTTCTTGGTTAAAAATGTAGTCTTTGTTTAAAAATTTAACTGTTTAGTTTGAAGTTGATTCGCTTTGTTGAATATTAAACAATTTTTTTGAAAAGTAACCTTTCTGGTTGAAAAGTCAACTCTTTTATTGAAAATTTTTTTTTTCGTTGAGGATTCAACTATTTTGTTGAAAATTCGCCTTTTTTTGGTTGATTTCAACTGTTGTTGACTTAAGATCAAAAATCTCTTTTCGTTGAAAAATCAACTATTACATTTTTCGTTGAGAATTCATCTCTTTTGGTCAAAAGTTAATCTATTTTGTAGAAAATTCAACGTTTTTGTTAAAAAGTCATTTTTTGGTTGAAGATTCTTCTTTTTATAAGAAGTGTGAAAATTATGTACCTGAAATTCCGAACGTTCAAATGAACGAAATATTGTTCCTCATTTCTATTCTACCCAAAAATTGTTTCAACTGCAATTTAAAATATGCTTTATAATTCTGTTTCAATAATAAATTATTTCCGATATAAACGAACAAACATTTTAGCACTTTTTCTTGTTTACAAAGTCATCAGTTAAGAACAATGGAAAAAGCATCATGCAGGGGGGGGGGTGTTAAAATTTCCTGAAAAATGTATCACGTATTTTGTGAATGGCCCCCATGTTATATTTTTCTTTCATATCAGTGGTTAAAAGAAAAATAAGGAAAATGAGAAAAAGTTGGTTATTTAGACACCTATGCTAGAAGCTTTTCTTTTAGTCTGGTTTTCTTCAGGAATGGCTCAAATCAAAGCATATAGAATTTAGATAAAAAGTGAAATTTTCTATGTTACCATTTTTTTTTATATTAGTGGTTTAAAAATAAGAAAGATAAGAAAATTTAGGAAAATTTGGATGATTTTGAAAAAAATATTTTAAACGTGTGAGAGAACGATAAAAATTTCCCGAAACTTTTATCAAAATTTGTTAGTTAGTGCTGAAAATTGTATATTTTCGTTCAGTTATTAGGGTTTCGTAGGCTTTTCGTACTTTTTTCTCCGGGAAGGGAAGTGAGGGAAGGGAAAGTAGGGGAAGCGAGTGGTGGAAAAGTTGGGGTTGTGAGGGGAGGAGAAGTAGTGGAAGTTATGGTAAATAAGAGTTGGGAAAGTAAGGGAATTGAGCATACGGTTGAGGAAGTGAGGAGAAATGATAGCGGAAGTATGGAAAGTGGTAGAAATAAGGTGTGGGGGAGTAAGGGAAATGAGTGTAGGTGAAATAGGGGAAATGAGATAAAAATAAAGGGTGTAGGGGGATGTAGGAGAGGTGGGAGGAAATGAGAGGTGGGGAAGTAAAGGACAATGAGTGGAAGTATTGACAAGTGAGGTGAGGGGAGTAGGGGAAGTTATGGTGTGGAGAATTTTCGCGAAATCAGTTGAAGTAGTGGAAATGATTTTAAATGAGGGTGAGTAGGGAAGGGATAATGAGGCCTGGAGGAGGCAATTAGGGGGAGCAGATTGTCAGCTGGTGTAGCGCTGTGACGGGGAAGTAGATGAGGAAGAAGTTTGAGAAGGGTGGGGGCGAATGATGAAATGAGGGGTGGAGAAATATGAAAGATTTATGCTTGAACAACATAATTTACGTCTTAAGGCCATGTGATCAGTTGGTCACGTCACCGGATTCCTACCTTACCTACACTTTTTTTATTTGTAAACTTATTTTCACACGAATAGACACATCGAGTTGAAAATTTGGGATAAAATTTTGTTTATTTTTATACAAATTTAGGAACAGAGCCGCGTTACTTAGTGCTTCATATTTAGTTTCCCAAATTCTCAACTCGATTTGGCCATTCGTGTGAAAATAAGTTTACAAATAAAAAAAGTGTCGGTAAGGTAGGAATCCTCTCACGTGACCCACTCGTCACATGGCATTAAGAGGCTATGAACTTTGATGTGTTACTTTGACTGTTTTTTCCCGTTTTCAAAAGATTCTATGTTAAAAATGTTACAAGAATAAAATTCTGGCGACCCTGGGATACTCTTGTATCGATTCCACAAAAATCGTGCGTTTATCTTAACTTCTCGGAGACGGAAGTAAGCCGCGGAGGTTGGGATCGGTGAGAAGTTTATATTTGATTATTTTGCTCAGAAGCGCGGTTGTTAACTGAATGCAATGTCGGTTAACCGCGAGATTTAAGCGGCGATCCAGCGCTGGGACCAGTTAGGCCCGTATACAACTCAAAAGCTGAATTTATTGACTGGCGAGACCGATAAATTGTTTCGGGGTCCATGGCAGGGTGCAGTGGCGGACGTTATTGAGCCATTAAATTGTGATTACCCGCCTGTTATTGGGTGCGGTGACACGCAGGTCGTACATACGTTCTTCTTTTCTCAACCCCCTCCCCCACCCCTTTTTCTTCCTTTCAGACGTAGGTTTATTTATTTTTTTACGTGAATAATTTGGCTCCTGTTGAGTGCTGTTCTCGGGGCTCGACAATGTTACCCGGAACATCATTTTTTATTGCTATGTAAAAATATTTCTTCTTAGCAATAAAGGTTTCAGTTTTAGCACATAAGAATATTCGTATATGCATAAAGTAGGGTGGAGCGAAAAAAAGTCGTTTTGTATTACGACATGCTAATAGTAGGGCTCGGATTGTGCGACTTTTTCGTATTTTTGAAGAAAAATGGGACTACAGTGGAACTTGGATTTAACACCGGTTTTGGGCATGGCTTGTAATGGCCTCAAAACGAAATCCAAACCGTCCAAATGTAAAGAGGCAGGGATGCGTGAATCATTTCTGTTGGATTTGGACGCATGACGCAACCTGATGCAATGGAGGCGCTGAGCGTACGGCCCTCATTCTGTTTGTCACGCCTGACTGAGCACCGCCTCCCTTTTGATCGCGGCTTCTCTCATCACGAAACCTCCGAGGCATCAATTCTCGGAAAAAAGTAAATCCGGACTAATTATATCCAAGTTCCAGTGTAATTAATTTTTTTTTCGTTTTTCTCAAACGTTCGCTATGCTTAGTTTAAATTTTAATCGCAATGAAGATTTTAAAATTGAAATTCAAAAACCAGACAAAATTGTATTATTTTAATTGAGAATGGGGGAAACCAGTACGTGGTGGATATAAAAACTGTTGAAGTCATAATATTGATAAATAATGAACAAATGGGGAAAGTATTGCATATCAAATTAAAGCTGGAACATTAATTTTCATGTTAGCAATATTTTAAATATTGTTACTCATAACAAAATACTACAGGAAATTTGCTTAAAACCCAGTAACTTTTTTCCATTATTCGGTTGGTCTTGGTATCCACCTCGTAGTGGTTCCCTCTATTTAAAATCCAATAATTCCTTATTGAAGCTTTATATTTAGAACATTTTTTAATTAATTTTGAAATTAAACAATTTATAATTTCGAGAATCTGTATTCAAATTTTTAATTTTTTTAAATTGCAAGCCTTAACAGTTGGAAATTTTCACGTCGAAAACGTGTAAAATCGATTGATTTCAAATTAAATTATTCTTTACACTCTTTCCCCTATTCCTCTATTTCCACTTTCCCCCCTTTTTTAGAGAATTTCGGTTTTTCTCCTGTTTTCAAGAAACTTCCCCTTTTCCTCTTTCTCACGTTTTTTCGCTTTAATGCGAACTGAAATAATAAAAACCAATAAGAAAATCGAACTATTTTTGTTTAAAGGTTCATTCTTTTTGGTTAAAACTTTGATTATTCGGTTGATAAGTTAGTTATTCTACTAAAAATTCGTCTCTTTTGATTAAATTTTGATTCTGTTTAAGATTTATCATTTTAGTTGAAAATTGATCTTATTAGTCGAAATTTCAACTATTTTGCTGAAACTTTATTTTTTTAGGTTTATTTTTGGTTAAGAATCGATCTTTCCTGGATGAAAATTCATATATTTTGTTGAAAATTCGCCTTTTTATGAAGATAATTAATCTTCTTGGTTAAAAAATCAACTACTTGGTTTAAAGTGGAATTACTTTGTAAGAAATTCATTTTCTTTGTCATTCTAATGGAAATTCGTCTCTTTTTGGTTGAAAATTAATTTTTTTATCGGAAAAGCTATTCCATTTTTGGTTGAAAAATTTTCCTTTATAAGTTGAAAATTCAACCATTTGGTAGAAAATTCATGCATTTTGGTTGAGGATTCAACAATTTTGTTAAAACTTTGTCTTTTTCAGTTGGATTAAACTGGTTGAAAATAAGTTTTTCGAACTGAAGATTTAACGATTCTATTTTTGGTTGAAAATTTATCCTTTTCAGTTAAAAATGCAACTATTTCGTTGAAAACTCATCTTTCTTGATTGAAAATTAACTTTCTGCTTGAAAACTCTTCTTTTCCAGTTTAAAAGTCAACTGTTTTATAAAAAATTCGACCTTTTGAATTGAAAACTTAACCATTTTGTTAAAAATTTGTCTATTTGGGTAGGAAATTAATCTTGTTTGTTACAAATTCATCTATTTGGTTGAAGATTCAACTATTTTATTAAAAATTCTTCTTTTTTCGTTAAATTCAACCGTTTGATAGTTAGTTTTTTTTAATTAGTTTTTTTAACTGTAATTTTAACTGTTACGTTTTTGGTTGAAAAATTACCTTTTTAGCCCAAAATCCAACTATTTGGTTGCAAATTTATTTATTTTGTTGAAAACACGTCTTTTGGTAGCAAATTCATATTTTTGGTTGAAAATTTTTCTTTGCATGTTAAAAATTCAGCTGATTGTTAAAAAAATTCAATTCCTTTTGTATTGAAAGTTCATATTTTATAATAGAAAAGTCATCTTTCTTGGTTGAAAGTTCATCTCTCTTGGCTCAAAATGAACAGTTTTTTAAATCGGGAATTCAATTTTTCGAGTTAAAAAGTTGAACTACTTGCTATAAAACTTCCATAATTTGTTAAAAATTCATTTTTTGGTTAAAGATTCATTTCTTCAGTTGAAAATTGAATTATTTTTGTAAAAATTCATTAATTTTATTAACAATTCGTTCTTTTGGATTGAAGATTCATCTTTTATTGTAGAAAAGTGATCTTTCTTGGTTGAAATTGGTCTTTTTGGTTGAAAATCTAACTATTTTGTTGAAAATTCGTATTTTTAGTTAAATACAGTGAAATCGCGATATAACGCTCTTCAAGGGACCGACCGAGAAGAGCGTTATAAACGGGAAAACGTTATATGCGGGAAAAGTCAATCTCTTCATGTCGTTCGTAAATATTGTTCTTTTATCAATCAATCAGAACATTCATATCGTCATTATTAACTATCAACATCCATGATAATCATAAATTACCATTAATTATCACTATTATAAAATATGATTTATTCATTGACAATGCATTCCGCATCGGAAGTTCCTGTAGGCGGAATACTTATACTGGTTGCAATAAAATTAAATAAATTGTTGGAAATAAATAAACTGATGTTGAAAATTTAAAATCATGAGCTTTGGTGGAAAAAAATAACCTTTGTCGTCTAGCGCATACTGTACTAAAACTTTTAGGCATACCTTATACTGCCAATATCAAACAAAGCATTCATGTAATTTGAACAATAAATTATTCCTTCGTTAAAAAATTTGGTGGCCCTACAAAGGGCCGATTATTGTTTGTAAAACTCGAGGTTCATTTTTCATGCGCGCGCGCCTTGACATTTGGTCTCCTTACTCTTACTCCATGGAGTCATTGTTGAAAAAATCCTGTAAAATGGTTTGCCGCAATTTGTCATGTTTTGTTTTTATAATTTTACTCTCCATTTTGTGGATGCTACTGAAGAATTCCTCAGACTCGTTTGAAGAACTTGTAAAACATCCTCTGAGGATAGAGAGCGCATCTAGTGCAGCTGACCTCGATGGAGGAGGAGGTGGTTCGTCTTCGTCATCACCATCTTCATTACCATCTTCGTCCTTGCTCTGAATCGAGTCAATGATGATGTCTGATAAAGACCGATTTTCAGTGGTGATAAGATTGTCATCCAGAGCTACGTACTCATCGAAGGTGATACCAAGGCGATTCATCAAAACCTGACTCTCGTCATCGTCAAGGATTACTTCAGACGGTTCCTGAAAAGAATTGTGCACACTGTTCAAAATTTTCGAAAATTTCCAAAATATTGAAGAAAAAGTGAATATTGAAAAAGTGGACAGACAAAAACGAAACTTCGGTTCTTAACTTTTCCATTCAGTATAAAGCGGATGCTTACCTCGCCTATCTCGATGTTCTCTGCTACTAATCCAGCCTTCCTGAAACAATTTTGGATTGTTTCTGGTTTGATGTCCTCCTAAGATGCTGTGACCCAGTGCATGGCATCCAAAACATTGATCTTAGGCTTCGTAATTGGATCATCCATGAAGTCCAAGAATTTTTCCACTATGCGCTTGCGATACTTCTGTTTGACGACTTTGATTACGCCTTGATCCAGAGGCTGCAGCTTGCTCGTCGCATTAGGAGGAAGGAACTCAAGTCTGATGTTTTTTAAGGGCACTTCCTTCGGGTGGGCCGGGCAGTTATCCACAAACAGGATTATTTTGCGTTTCTGCATCACAAGTTTTTCATCCCAGTTCACAAGCCATTTTTGGAACCTATCACTCGTCATCCAGGCACGTCGCTGTGATGAATATTCACAAGGAAAGCAGCGTACATTTTTAAAACACCTTGGCTTGGCCGACTTGCCAATGACTAAGGGACTCAACTTATCACTACCGTCACTATTTGCACACAACAGTACAGTCAGTCTCTCTTTACTTAACTTTCCGCCATGAAAATCTTCATCTTTGAATGTAAAGGACTTATCTGGCATAAGATTTAAAAAAAGTCCAAATTCGTCTGCGTTGTAGATGCAATCCATTATATAGCCCTGCAGAAGTCCTTTCACTGTATAAGAGTTCCAAGTGATTACAACCGATTCATCAACAGATTCCGCCTCACCACTGATTTGTCGATAAACGATACCGTGACGTTTACGAAAGCGATCAAGCCACCCTGAGGATGCTCTAAAATCTCCCAGTCCAATTTCTCGAGCTATCTCTAAGGCCTTCTCCTGTAATATTGGTCCATTCACAGGAATTTTAACTGCGCGAGCTTGCTGAAACCATTCGAGCAAAATGAACTCCAAGTTATCATATTTTGCTGCCTTAACTTTTCTTCTTTTACCGGAACCCAAAACCGCATTCTCTTCGACGTCTTTACGATCACTCACGATTGTTCTTAACGTAGACGCAGGAATTCTCAATGATGCCGCGAACTCTTTTTGATTCAAACTTGTATTTTGGTCGTATTTTCTTAAAATTTCGCACTTCTCTGACACTGAAAACGCTTTCCTTTTTCTTGATACTGACATTTTTGTTATTTCAAAAACAACACTACAAAATATATCACAATACACCACAGTTATCCGAATAATGTACCGAAGAACCGAAAATGTATTATGAGGTACGAGCAGGGCTGTAGGTAAACGTATACTGAACGTTTCATGATTCAACTTATCACCGTTTAAACGAAAATTTAACACGATTGGAGCTTCTTCACCCCCGCTTTTGGGGAGTTTGAGCTTCCTGTCCAATAAGAAATCGTTATAAGCGGGAGAAATTTTACCTTGGGGTCACAACATTAGAGCGTTAAAAGCGGGAAAGCGCTATAAGCGGAAAGCGTTATATGCGTGAAAATTTATATGGGCTTCTTATGGGAGTGATCACGGGACCGGTAGAACGGAGCGTTAAAGGCGGGAAAGCGTTATATGCGGGAGCGTTATAACGCGATTTCACTGTATCAATTTTTTAACTGAAAATTTAACTATACCCTGTTTCGTTGAAAATTTATATTTATTAGTTGAAAATTCAACTGTTTGGTAGAAAAATTACCTTTTCTCGTTGAAAACTCATCTTTTTTATTGAAAATTAACTTTCTGGTTGAAAACTCTTCTTTTGCAGTTCAAAAGTCAACTGTTTTATGAAAAATTCGACTTTTTGGATTGAAAACTTAACCATTTTGTTAAAAATTCGTCTATTTGGGTAGGAAATTAATCTTGTTTGTTACAAATTCATCTATTTGGTTGAAGATTCAACTATTTTATTAAAAATTCTTCTTTTTTCGTTAAATTCAACCGTTTGATAGTTAGTTTTTTCAACTGTAATTTTAACTGTTACGTTTTTGGTTGAAAACTTACCTTTTTAGCCCAAAATTCAACTTTTTGTTTGCAAATTTATGTATTTTGTTGAAAACACGTCTTTTGGTAGAAAATTCATCTTTGTATGTTAAAAATTCAGCTATATGTTATAAAATTCAATTTTGTTTAAAATTCGTTCTTTTGTATTGAAAATTCATATTTTATAATAGAAAAGTCATCTTTCTTGGTTGAAAGTTCATCTCTCTTGGCTGAAAATGAACATTTAAAAAAATCGGAAATTCAACTTTTCGGGTTAAAAAGTTGAACTACTTGCTATAAAACTTGCATAATTGGTTAAAAATTCATTTTTTCGTTGGTTAAAGATTTATTTCTTCAGTTGAAAATTGAACTATTTATGTGAAAATTCATGTATTTTATGAACAATTCGTTCTTTTGGATTGAAGATTCATCTTTTATTGTAGAAAAGTCATCTTTCTCGGTTGAAAATTTATCTCTCTTATCTTAAAATGAACTTTCTTATCAAAAATTCAATTCAATTCAACTGTCTTCTGAAAAATTCGTCTTTTTAGGTTGAAAATTCAACTATTTGGTTGAAGATGCAACTACTTAATTTTTTGTGTCGATAATATCAATCTTTAATGTATCGATACGGATTTAAATGTTATTTTTTGATGGAAGAAGTGCGGTCGCTCCCTTAGCTTTGCCTAATTTTTATTATTATTATTATTATTATTATTATTATTATTATACCATTCGGGGTAGGCGTGACTCGCTCGGTTGGAAAATGGTAGTGTTGGGAAGGAGGTATAGATTTTTTTTTAGATTGATCTAGAATTTTCGTGTTATTTATTCAAATAACACGTTCGTTCCGCAACACTGCTCCGTCCCAGGTTGCTGATCAATCTCTCTAGCGATCACGCCGAGTGAAGAGCCTCACAAGGTTTTTATGTGAGGTTCTTCACTCGGGCCCATTAGTATCCAAGGTCTTTGTTTCAGGCGTCATTCATTCTATTGTCACTCTGTTTACAAACTATTTGTCGCCACACTTTCCTGTCCTGGCATACTTCTCTAGCTTCCTTCACGTCCATGCATTTTTCCATGCAAGCTCTTCTGTTTCTATGGCTTCTTATGTCTTTTCGGATTAAGGTCTCATTCACACATTCTAATCATTCTTTCCGCGGTCTGCCTCTGGGCATACTGCCATTTACTTTACCTTTATACACTTGTTTCGTTAGACGTTCATCTTTCATTCTTTCCAGATGTCCGAACCATCTTAACTGATTACTTTCCCATACTCTAAACATTTAAAAAATTATTTGTTTTGCTTATTATTAAAAAATTAATTCGACTTTTCATAAAATCTAATTATGAGGAAATTTAGATTCCTAAATCGAGCCAGAAGAGAGAATGTGTTAGCTCATAGAGGGTCGTGTCGACCATAGATAAAGTTAGTAATTGCCGGCTAAATATGTATGCTGAATGGGGGCCGGACCGACTGTTCCATATTCAACGTTTAAGTGTGATGTACGAGTTTTGAGTGTCGCGTCATATCAAATAGGCGTAATCGTGTAGGTTCGCCGATAAATTGTGTGTAATTAACTAACTGCACACGAGGCGAAGAGTATCGCGTATGGGCGAATCATCCAACGTTTCACGAATGTAAATCGTATATTCTCAGTATACGTATATTCTCAATGTACTCAATGTACATTTCAATTGAGAGTTACTTGTTACAGGGTGAATTGATTATTCCTGTAGTGACACAGTGAATACCAATAACGTTTCACCACCTCTTCCAATTTCATGATTAAATGTTCCATAATTTACTGAAATTAGGAGAGTCTAGAGTTAATGACTGCTAATTACATGAAAGATTCATAAACCGGAAGATAATTTTTGATAATTATTTATTTAGATTCTGTAGAATTAAAAAAGCAACATTTTTCAAATATTTTTCATTGAAAAATTTGTTTTCACCCTAGAGGGCAAGACCCCCCCCCCCCA
>CAKNYM010052264.1:411106-426284 GCA_932195095.1 Andricus curvator
GAATTCCAATCTCTCTGGAAGCTACGACCACGATCATTCTCGGAACGGTCGATCCCGACGCAACTGGAGCTACATGTCATCCAGCTTGTCACTTTCCACAACAGCAGAAGAACAAGAGCTTGCATGAGAAAATGTATGGACGTAAAGGAAGCCTAAGAGGTAGGCCAAGACAAGAAAGTGTGGCGACAAATAGTTTATAGGACATTCATGATGAGAAGTGTCAGTGGTGTGAGAGACGCCTGAAACGAAAGACCTTGGATACTAATGAGCCTGCGTAGCAAATATGGCTTAATGGGCTAATATTAGTAATCTAATTTAATCTAATTCAACCATAATCTGAGTTCCAATCGCTCTGGAAGCTGCGACCGCGATCATTCTCAGAACGATCGATCCCGACGCAACTGGAGGTACATGTCATCCAGCTTGTCACTTTCCACAACAGCAGAAGAACAAGAGCTTGCATGATAAAATGTATGGACGTGAAGGAAGGCAAAGAGATAGACCAAGACCAGAAAGTGTGGCAACAAATAGTTTATAAGAGATTCCTGAAGAGAAGTGTCAGTGGTGTGAGAGACGCCTGAAACGAAAGACCTTGGATACTAATGAGCCTGCGTAGCGAATATGGCTTAATGGGCTAATATTAATAATCTAATTTAATCTAATTCAACCATAATCCGAGTTCCAATCGTTCCGGAAGCTACGACCACGATCATTCTCGAAAAAATCAAACCCGACGCTGGAGGTACATGTCATCCAGCTTGTCACTTTCCACGACAGCAGAAGAACAAGAGCTTGCATGAGAAAATGTATGGACGTAAAGGAAGCCTAAGTGGTAGGCCAAGATAAGAAAGTGTGGCGACAAATAGCTTATAAGAAATTCATGATGAGAAGTGTCAGCGGTGTAAGAGACACCTTAAACGAAAGACCTTGGATACTAATGGACCCGTATGGCAAATGTGGCTTAATGGGCTAATACTAATATTATAATTTAATCTAATTCAACCATAATCCGAATTCCAATCGCTCTGGAAGATACGACCACGATCATTCTCGAAACGATCGATCCCGACGCTGGAGGTACATGTCATCCAGCTTGTAACTGTCCACACCACCAGAAGACGATCGAGTCGGGAAAGTCATTTCACTTCACAGTAATCCGAAAATGCAATAACACTTGACACTGTGATAAAATCACTCATTTGAATTTAAAAAATTGTGTACTAGAGTATGAACTTCGACTTTAGAATTCGCAATTAATCTCGAGCGCGGTACGAAAGAGACTTGTGTCTCAGTTTGGCTTTTTCATGACTTTTCCCAATGTTATGACCAATTTAAAGAATGTAGCGCGTTGAACTTCGTCTTAGAAAAGGCCACGACTGCCCGGCATGAAAGTCGAAACTGAACTGAAAAGGGAAAACCCGACAACACCCAGCCTACCGAGCGAGCCACCACACTAGCATCACTACCGCTATACACCAGCGATCGAGGGGGTACGAGCGATACCCTAAGAAAAGTGATCACGCGGAACAATAGCGTCAAATAAAGTTTTCTAACAATCACAAATATTATTAGGATTAGTAAACATTTCTCAGTTATAAAACTTCCACAGGAACCTGGATTTAAGAAACCTGGGCTTACGACGTTCCTAGAATTTCAGTCGTCGGAATTTTGGTGATGCGAGGACCGCGGGACCGAAAGAGAAGCGGTGCTCAGTCGTGCATGACAAATAGCAGCGTAGCGACAGAGTGGGCCGTACCCTGAACCCGCTAATTGCGTCAGACGTTAGCATGCGTCCAAATCCAACAAAAATGATTCACACGAACCTGAATGCTTACGTTTGGATTCTCTGGATTTGTGATCAAGGTCACTGCCAGCCATGGCCAAAATCGCACTTAAATCCAGGTTGCAGTGTATTTCAGATTTTAAGTAAATCAAATTGAATAAGCTTGAAAAAATATTAACAGCAATTCTCTACAATTCTACACATCCGCCCACTGTTTAATTTTCGATGCCCTGAAAAAGCTTATCTACTGGAAATTTTTGTAAATAATTATAATTTTCATTTTATGTTCACTGTAGAACAGGATTTTTAGTTAAGAGTTATAATTTTCACTGTCGAACAGGGAGTTTCCGTAAAAAGTTATAATTTGACGGAATTCGTCATAATTTGAACATTTTTTTTCATATAAAAATTTGCCAGTATATGGCGAGCTCTTTCAAATTTTATAAAAAGGGAGTCACTATATTTCTGAATTTAAATAGAAAATTTGGTAAATAAATATAATTCGCCTGGTGGCAACATAAATACAATAAATTACGACCAAAATTACAAGAAAGTACAGCTTTTTTCTGTTATTGAGAAGAATTTTGTACTTATTTGTATATTTTTGTACATTATTGTATTTTATTTTAGTTTTAATTTTCTACAAGAATTCACAACTACACGAATTTACAGGAATTTACAGATTTTGCAGCCAAAAAGTTGTGCTTTTCCCACCTAGGATGACAAATATTTAGAATATTGCAATGAGATAATTTTAAATTGAGATGTGTACATGATCGCTATTACAAAAAAGCTTCTATATTTAAACTTTAAAGGAATCTTAGAATATTCAAAGACAGGAATGAATACTCGTTATTAAAAAAAAACCTTACGTTTGAAGTTTTTTTTTCTTCAAATATATAACAACCGATTGTTGGCCATTTATGTCATTTAAAATTATGCCATTTCAATATTTTTAATATTTCTTATCCTAGGTCGAAAAAGAACCACTTTTTTACTGCAAATGAAAATTGAACAATTGAGAAAGAATTGATCACACTCATTGAAATTAAAAAATTCGAACTCTTCAAAATAAAATTTTTTTCATTTGCAGTTATAAAAACTGAACCACCAAATAAAACACTCAAAAGGGAATACTTTTGATTTTTTAACTTTCCAAATTAAAGCCCAAAAAGAAATGTAAATTCAAACGCTCAATAATTTTCGCGTATAAAATGAAAGCTTTTAAAACTTTTCAATTGAAAATTTTATAATTAAAATCCGTTACACTGCAAAATTTCGGTTTTCAGCTTTTATAAATTGTACAGTTAAAATATAAAAAAAATAACTAAATCCACGCTATCATTTTCAATGCTATGAATTAAAGAATGAATAAAAAAATTTATAAATTTCCCAAATTATGTCATTTTAAGCAATTTTAAGCTAGAAACATTAATTTATACATTAGAATATGTTTTTAAATATTTTCTTAAAAATTTGTTTCAAAAACAATCCTTTTAAAATTTTCCAGGAATCTAATAATAATTTTATTATCTTTGAACTCGAACTTTCCCAAAAATTTTGAAAATCCTGCAAAAGTAAAAATATTACCTCAAAATCATCCAGATCCTTTTTTGAAAATTTTGGAAATCTTATTAAATATTCTTTTAAAATTAATTTTTCAACAAAAAAGATATTGTTAGTTGTACTAGGTATTTTGATACAAATTTTTCGTTCATTTAAAACCTTTCAAAATGCTTAGAAAGCTTATAAATTTTGTATTGGACATCTTCAAATATCTACATTGTGTTTTAAATGTTTTGAAATTTCTTCACTTCTTAAATTATTTTGGAATCTTTTCAAAACTTCTGAATATATTTTAAACTTACTTGATTATTTTCCTAATTAATAATTGTTCAGTTGTTAGATATTATTTAAAAATTTTTAAAATCTTTTTCAATATTCTCTTAAAATTAATTTTTCAAAATAAAAAATTATTTTAAATTTTCCCAGCAAAGTTGAGAAATTTTTGTTATTTTCTCAAAACCTTTGAAGATCAATAAAAAGCTTCAAAATTTTATTTCGATGTCTTCAAAAATCTAAATTTAGTTTTTTATTTTTCGAAATCTTTTTCAGTTTTAAATTAGGTTTGGATCTTCTCAAACCCGAGCTCAAAACTTGTAAATATCTCTTAAACTAAATCATTTTTTTTTCAAATTGATAATTGTTCAATTGTTATTTATGCATCAAAATTTAATAATTTCACTTACATATTAAAAATTTGTTAAATACAACAATTAAAATTGTAACGTACAAAGTTTTAATTTAACACTGTGAAATATTAACCATTCAAGGCTTTCTATTTGAAATAATTCAGTTGAAAATTGTTTAGTTTTTAACATTTGATTTATAATTGCTCATTTTAAATGAAAAGTAAAATATTGCTAAAAGTTAAAAAAAAAGTCTTAATTAAAAAATTTCAAATTAAATGGGTAAAAATAGAATATTTCAGATTGAAACAATATTTCAATAGGATTTGGAATTGAATAAGAGCGTTTGATTTTCAAAATTATTTTTAACTTAAATTAAGATTATTAAATTAAGAATATTTTACAAAGTCTCAATCGGACATTTACATTTATTTAACCACTGAGGGTTTTAAATTGAAAAATTGAATCGTCCTGTAAAGTCAATTATTGTTCAATTTTCAATAATCGAACTACAGTTCAGTGTGATTGATTATAATAGAAAAAGTACTTTGTAAAAATGTAACATTAAAGAAATGTAATTTCTTGTAGAAACTCATAAATGACATATCCTACAAAAATTGACAGTAAAGTACAAGTCGAAACGTTGATGCGGATTCTAAAAGAATTGTTTCTAAAAATTTATATTTTTTGTTTAAATTTGCACATTTCTGCAATAAACTACCAGTATATACAACATAATTTTAAGTACAGTTTCCCAATATTTCAACTTTTGTGAAATCTTGTATTTTTTTGTAAAGATTTGTAATTTTCTACAATAATTTACGTAAAATTAAAAGTGTTTTTATAACCTCAAACACCCAAATTAAAAAAAAAAAGTAAAATTCTGTAGCTTTCTGTAATAGCTTGTAGATTTTTACAACAAAGTAAAAAAAAATAATAATAAAAAGTTGTACACATTTTTGAATTGTAGAAACTGGTACTTTATTGTTCATTTTTCTACTTTTCTACAAGAAAATACAAGAAAAAATTAGCTACTTGTATGTAACTGCATTTTTTTGTTAAATTTTGTATATTTGTTCACAAAAAAGTACATGTTTTAATAAAAAATTACAGTTGTGGGAATGTACTCTCTTGTAAAATTTTTTTCCACCAGAGTCTGACTTGGAACGGCGAATTTTAGGAAATAAATGTAATTGTGACTTAAAATAGGGAATTTACGTAAAGAACTATAATTTTCACTTTCGAAGAGGGAATTTCGTAAAGACTTATAATTCTGTCTTGGAACAGTTAATTTTTGATATGTAACGGGAAATTTGGTAAAATAAGTTAAATTCTTATTTATAAAAAGGAAATTTACAAAAACAATCCTTGCTCTAAGTCAGTATTTATAATTTCTTTTTTGAGCAATAAAAATTTGTTATAATTTGAAACTCCCCTTTTCCACATTTGAAAAAAAGAAATTTACTATGTTTCTGAATTGAAGTAGAAAATGTTCTAAATAAATATAGTTCTAACTTAGAACAGGGAATTTTAGGAACTAAATTTAATTGTGACTGAGAATAGAGAATTTCCATAAAGAATTATAATTTAGACTTTGGCACAGGGTATTTCCGTGAAGAAATTGTGATTTTCACTTTCGAACAGAGAATTATAAAGAATTATAATGTTCAAATTAGATCTGGTGGTTTTCGTAAAGAATTATAATTTAGATTTTAGGACAGGGAATTTTTGTCAAGAATTATCATTTGGCGTGGAACGGGAATTTTTGATAATATTTTTAATTCTGATTTCGAAGAAGGCAATTTAAAACAATCGCTGTTCACATTAAGAATTATAATTCTTTTACAACATTTTGTTCCAAATCAGAATGATTATGATTCTTGTGACCGGGAAAAGTAAACAATTGTCCAGGAGAAAACCAGGAAATGACCTTGAATTTAAAATCATTCTTTGGGTAGACACCTTGTTAACAAAATGTATCATATCTTGTAAATTATTCTTGAGTATAATAATTTAAGCGCAACTTTTGTGTCAGTAATAACTTGAAAACAACTAAGTGGTTTTTTTATGATTTCAGGTAAGCCGATTTTGTAGTTACGGTCGGGGACTTTGGAAAATCTTACGAAAATTTGGTTTAAAAACATCTGGAATAGAGAAGTAATCCATGATTTACAATTCGTAGACAGGTAAGCAAAGAAAAATTGTTGTAAATCTAAATGAAATATTTTATTGATTGATGTTATGGTTTTTGGCTACTAGGTCTAAAATCAATATTTTTATTTTTTGAATATTGATTGTTTATTTTATAAATTGTGAAAAAAATCTCTCTAGCTCCGCTGGAATTCGAACACCAGGTCTTTCAGATTTCCGGTCTGAAAGACCTGGTGTTCGAATCCCAGCGGAGCTGGAGAGATTTTTTTCACAACTTATAAAATAAACAATCAATACTCAATATCACTGGTCAAAAACCATAACATCAATTAGTAAAATCACTCTCATGTTGGAATGATTAAAAAATTAATCTTGCAAGTACACTGAATGACGTCGACACTCAACTTGTAGGAGTTGTGAAGAAAATCTTCTCGTCTCTCCGTAGCTTAGTTGGTAAAGCATCAGCCCGGAAATCTAAAAGACCTGGTGTTCGAATCCCAGCGGAGCTAGAGAGATTTTTTTCACAACTTATAAAATAAACAATCAATATTCAAAAAATATTGATTTTAGACCCAGTAGACAAAAAACGTTAACATATTATTTACTAAATGAAATATTTTTGTAAACCTGACGAGAGCCTTAGGGTTTACATGATCCAGTCCGGCCAATTTCCTTCCTCGGCGCCGCACTTCTGTCCGCATTGCGTGAGGATTGCTCGTTTATCCTTCTCCCTTTGTTCCGCGGTTTTCGTCCGTTACGTATATGCAACCTGGTGGATAATAGTGTTACGTATAACCGTACAGAGCTAATTTAGAGACTGAAACTTATAAGGAATCAAGGGAAGAGAGAAAAAGGTTTGAAATTACGATCGCATGACTGAGGAGTCAAGAATATGTTTTCAGAAGGCCTTCTTAAGGTATTTTTGACCTTTTTGAGTAATCATTGTCTTCCATAAAAAATACTAATAATCATTATCAGATTAATAACTTTCCTTCTCAGAGTCAATATTAAAGTTGATGTCCTTTGCTAAAAAGGAGCCTGAGTTTTGCTTAAAATGAAACTACGAGGTCTGTCCGGAAAGTATCCGACATTGTGCGAATATTTGTGACGCGATCCGAGAAAAGGGACCACTAGGCAAAAAATCGATTTTCGGATTATGATGGATTCTGTAAGTTCTTTAACTGATCTTTCTAGGGGTGCAATCAGAAATTTTCTATCTGCATTATTTCACAAGATATAAATTATTGAAAAAGAGTCTTTGAATGCGTGCGAGGCAGCAGCTTGACGCCTCTACTCCTTTTCTTCTCCCACCACTTCCCCCACTACTCGCCGCGGCCCCTGCGTGGAGCTCTAGGCTCCGCACAATTAGGTATTTCATGTTATGAAACATAAAATTCCCGACACTGTAAAATTCCCGAATTATAAAATTTCCGAATAATAACATTCCCAAATAGTTTATAATATTACCGAATTGGAAAATTCCCGACAGTTCGAAATATTACCGAATTTGAAAATTCCCGAATAATGAAATTACCGAATAATAAAATTGCCGAATAATAAAATTCCCGAAAAAAATGCCCAATAGTTTATAATAATACCGAATTTGAATATTCCCGAATAATAAAATTCCCGACAGAAATTTACCGAATTATAAAATATCCGAAATAGAAAATTTCCAAATGTTAGCAATTATTTTTTATGAATAAATATTATTTATTTATTAAAAATACAATAATCAAATATTTCGATGAAAAAAATTACTTTGAATGTTTAAAGTTTCCCGAACAGTTCATAATATTACCGAATTGGAAAATTGCCTAATAATAAACTTCCCGACAATTTATAATATTACCAAATTTGAAAATTGCCGAATAATAAAATTCCTGACAAAAAATTGCCAAATTATAAAATATCCGAACTATAAAATTCCCAAATGATATAATTACTGAATTTGAACAATTAAAAAATGGTTTTCATTAAAAATTATTTATTCATTAAAAACACAATAATCAAACATTTTTATCAGAATTTTTTTTTAATGTTCAAAGTTTTTAAAATTATTGTTTGAATAAAAAATATCAATAATTGAAAAAAATTGGTATCCAGAAATATACTTTTTTAATTTATTGTTATTTTACATTTAAAGAATAATTTTAGAATCTTTAAACATAAAAAAAAAAAATTTTTTTGCTAACAATATTTGATTATTGTAGTTTGAATAAATAAATAATATTTAAGAAAGAAAATTTTTAAATTGTTTAAACTCGAGAATTTTCTAGTTCGGATATTTTATAATTCGGCCATTTTCTGCCGGGAATTTTACTATTCGGGAATTTGCAAATTTGGTAATATTAAGCTGTCGGCAATTTTATTATTCGGACATTTTTAAATTCGGTAATATTAAAAACTGTCCGGGAATTGTATTATTCGGGAATTTTCCAATTCCGAATTTTATTTTTCTGGAATTGTATTATTCTGAATTTTTATAATCGGGGAATTTTCCAATTCGGGAATTTTACAGGGTGTGCAATTTTATTTTACGGGAATTTTAAAATTCAGTAATATTAGAAACTTTTGGGAATTTGCCAATTCGGGAATTTTATTATTCTGGAATTTTATCATTCGGGAATTTTCCAATTCGATAATATTATAAACTGTTCGGGAATTTTATTATTTTAGAATTTTACTATTCGGGAATTTTGCAGTGTCGGGTATTTCATTTTTCAGGATTATTCAGTCGTTCTTTTTTTACACGGTCGTCTTTTTCACCACAAGTGTATTTGGATATTATTTTTAATTTTGAAAAAAGCTTTTTAATTCAAAAATAAAATCATTACACATTTATTTATGGATTTTATAATTTAATCGAATAGTTTTTAGAAAATAAAGAATAATATTCAAATACACTTATGGTGAAAAAACATTTTTTTTCTGTATAAAAAAAAATGTAACGAAAATTCTGCAGCGCAGGAAAATAGACGAGAGAACTTGGACTTTATTGCCGGCGCGCGAACGTGAGAAGAAGAGAGTGGGGAAACTCGGTCGAACTGTAAGGAGTGGGGGTATGAATTCCCCTCTGAGACTTCTCCTCCGCTTCGCTGCCTCGAGCTCGGGATTTCTTCAATCGCTTGCCCTGTAAAATTTCACTTTTGCCTCATAGGTCCCTTTTCTCGGATCGCGTCACATTTTGTCAACTAGTGTACGCAGTTGCGTAAACGTATAACCACGTACGCGTGGCATTTCAGGATGACGGAACGCACCGAACAAAGAGTGTGCATCAAATTTTGCCAAAAGCTAGGATATTCTTTTTCGGGAAACATGGTTATGATTCGGAAGGTGTATGGTGATAAGTCGTGAGCCATACTCAAATTGAAGAAAGGTTTAGACGATTTAAAAGTGGCCGTACTACAGAAATCGTCGTTTAACAGTGAGAGACATTAAAAAAGACCTCGGGATCCCAAAAACTGTTGCTTCAAAGACTTTGAGCCGAGGAACGGCCTGATTTGTGGGAAGGTGGCGACTAGATGCTTTGCTACGACAACGCACATGCTCATTCATCGCAGCTTATTCAGCAATTTCTGGTGAAACGCGGCCTTACACAATTTCGGCAGCCCCATACAGTCTAGACATTCCCAGATTGACGTATCATTCAAAATTCAATCATTTTAATCTAAAGTGAAAAATTAATAAATAATAATCTCCAATAAATCATTTCCATGCAACGGGAACAAGTTCATGCTGAAGAGAATTGTATAGATTGTCAAAATAATAATCTCTCACATTGGCATGATAGAAAAAGTCAAGAGACAAAAAACACGCAAGAATCGAGGGGAAACAGGAATTTTAATGTGGACAGAAGTTCTTTTTAGGTATTGTTACTTAATTATTTTATCAACTCTGAAGAAAAATGAAGATAACACGAAACTAGTAGCAGTAGGTCTAGTCCTTTAGATGAAGGCTATAAAAAATTACGGCGTATATCAAAAGTAAGTAGCCATAAAGCAGGAGACCAATGGGGATAAAGTTTATCGAATCCTCATAAGGTCGTAGTCAACACCTGCAACAACTTAATAGTTTACGACGAACTGAGCGTTATACTTCGTGATATTTTCTGTGGCCGAGAGCTCCATAGTCTTCTGTAGGAAGGGATTGATGGATGGTTTTCGAAAGGTTTCAGGTCCTACGAGAAAACTGATAAAATATCAAAAGATTGATGAACATTTTCGTACTGGTAATCCGTTGTAATCCAAGAAATACACTTGTATCTTGAGTAATCCTATTCTAATCCAGAGTAATCCTTTTGTAATTCTGAGTATTCCACTTGTATCTGGAGTAATCCTATTGTAATTCAGAGTAATCCTCTTGTAATCCTAAATAATCCACTTGTACTACAGAGTAATCCACTTTGTCATCCAGGTAATTGGAAGTAATTTAGGTAATCCAAGTAATTGACTTGTACGCCAGATTCTTTTTTAGTTGAAATTCATGTACACTGGAACTTGGATTTAATCAGTCCGGATTTACTGCTGTCCGAGAATGAATGTCATGGCGTTTTCGTGATGCGGGGAGCGTTGGAGGCGCTGCTCATTCAAGCGTGACAAACAGCTCGAGGGCCACACTCTCAGCGCCTTAGTTGCATCAGGTTGCGTTATGCCTCCAAACCCAACAGAAATCGTTCATGCGGCCCTGCCTGTTTACGTACAGACGGGCTGGATTTAGTTTCAAGGCTACTGCAAGCCATGCCCGAAACCAGTATTAAATCCAAGTTCCAGTGTATTTTCTGTAATATTCGTCTTTTTCAGCAGAAAGTTGATCTTCCTCATTGAAAATTCATGTTTTCGGTTGAAAATTCAACTCTTTGATAAAAATTGAATCTACTTTGTATGAAATTCAACAACTTTTGTTAAAAAGACATTTTCTTCATACCTCGGTCGAAAGTACGTACTTTCGTCCCTAATATCAGAGACGAAAGTTCAACATTTACTCCCTGTGGGAAGTACACGCGCGCCCTCTATAACGGCGGGAGGAAAGAATTTCTCATTAACATTTACTCCCTGTGGAAAGTACACGCGTGCCCTCTATAACGGCGGGAGGAAAGAATTTCTCATGTGTATTATACTAATTGTTAACCTCTGTCATTGCTGTTGTTACCTCTAACCTTAGAAGTAGCTGTTTTGTCGTCAATGAATTGAATATTAATTCAAAAACCCAGCAAAAATGAATAATGTAAATTTTATAATAAATATAATATAATGTTTAGACTAGTGAAATACAGACATCTTTAACAAAGTGGAATTAATTTATTTTAGAAAAATATTATTAAACTTGACTCTTCGAATGTATTGGATGCCTGCCCCCCACGACCAGCAGCACTCGCTTCGCTCGTGCCGCAAATGTCGGGGGCAGGCATCAATAACATGCTTATCAACATTTAAAGTCAAAAAAAGTAAAATTAATAACGTACTTTCAACTGCTGTGTTGAAAATTCTTCCTTTTGCATTGAAAATTCAACTATTTTGTTGAAAAGTTCATTTTTTTTTAAATTGAACTATATTGTTGAAAATTTGTTTTTTTGGTAGAAAATTAATTTTTTTAACTGAAAATGTAAGTATTCCACTTTTAATTAAAACTTTTTCTTTTAAGTTAAAAATTCCACTACTTGGTTGAACCTCAAACTACTACTCCATTAAAAATTCAGTTTTCTGGTAGAAGATTCTTGCTTTCAGTTGAAAATAATTTGGTTGAAAATTTAACTATTTTGTTGAAATATTGTTTTTTTGTTGGAAATTATTTTTTTAACTGAAAATTTAACTTTTACATTTTTTATTGTAGATTTATTTTCTTCGGTTGAAAATTCAACTATTTGATTGAAAATGCATGTATTTCGTTAAAAATTTGTCGTTTTGTTTGAAAATTATTCTTCTTAGTTGAAAATTGAACTATCTGGTTGAAAGTTGAACTACTTTGTTCAAAATTCATTTTTTGGTTTTAGTTGTAAATTTAACTATTTTGTTGAAAAATCGTTGGGTTTTGGTTGAAATTTCATTTTTTGACGGTAGATTTAACTACTCCAGACGAAGATTCTTCATTTTAGTTAAAAATTGATATCCTTCATTGAAAATTGGACTATTTTGTTAAATATACAATACTATATTTTTGTTGTTGTAAAAAATTTATTTTTAATTGAAAACGTAAGTATTTTATTTTTGGTTAAAAATGTATATTTTTTAGTTCAGAATTCAACTGTTTAGATGAAAATTGATCTTTTTTAGTTTAAAATTCAAATGCTTGGTTAAAAATGCATGCATTTTTTGGAAAATTTTTTCTTTTCTGCTAGAAAATTAATCTCCTTGGTTCAAAGTGTAATTTTTGCATGAAATTCATATATTTGGCTAAAAATTAATCTACTTTGAAGAAAATTCAACAATTTGGTGAAAAAGTCTTTTTTGGGTTATACATTCAACTAGCTTGTTGTCAAATTGAACTATTTGGTTGACAATAAACTTCTTTTTGCTAAAAATAAAAAGTTTTGTTAAAAAGTATCCTTTTTGGTTGAGAAGTTAACTATTTTGTTGAAAAATCATTCTGTTTTTGTTGAAGATTTATTTACGAAATGAAAATTTAACTGTCCCAGTTAAAGATTCACATTTCTCTTTTTTATTAGAAAATTCAACTATTTGGTTGAATATGTATCTTTTTCAGATGAAAATCCAACTACATTTTTGAAAATTCATATATGTATTTTTTTGAAAATTCGTATTTTTCGATAGAAAATTAATCTTCTTAGTTGAAATTTTCAATATTTGGTTAAATGTTCATCTATTTTGTTGAAAATTCTAGAATGTTGTTAAAAAGTAATCCGTTTTATTAAAAATTCGTGTAAGCATAGTTTAGGCGGAGTAATCCACCATATTTTATGTAATCCAGAGTAATTCTGTATATCTAGGTAATCTAGGGTAATTCGCTGTAATCGAGCGTAATTCACTTCTGCTGGACCGCATTTTTATGAGTTGTTTTCGCCTTGCTGAAACGTTTCTACAGATAATATAATATTTTGAAAATAATGCGACAGTACAGCCATTGACATACGAAAAATGTTGAAATTTTTTTTTTAAATCGGTTCATATCTTCTCTTTTTTTATTTGAAAATTCATAAAAACTAAACTTTCTATGGGTTCAAAAGTTATGGCAAATTTTGTGTATGTACACTTTTTTTGCTAGTGAACAGGAATAAAAAGTTATAAGTTCAAAAAAAATGTTTTGTCTAATTTAGAATTCTTTGAAGTGGTGCATAAAACAGTTTTTTGGATTGAGTTAAATGCACTTTTTTTAAGAAGTTGAAGATTTCGAATCTGAAACTTCTTCAGCTTGAACGATAGAATCTTTTAATTATTTTTCTTTCATGAAAGAATTCTTCTTTTTGATGATTAAAATGTTCCAATATTGAAAAAAAGCAATACGAATATTGAAAGGAATTCAATTTTTTTTCAGTTTTGACAACATTTAAAAAAAAATGACCTGAAAGAAAATAGAATCCCTACTTTTTTTGCGTAGGAACTTCCTGGCACGTGTGTCGCGCGGCGTGGCATATTAGTTTTTAAGTGGAACAAACCCACTTATAGTCAGACAGGAGTTTTGGTATCTCCTTCATCAGGTGTCAGCGGTAGATACACGTATGATCCTGAATCGGATATACTTTAACTTCCTCGTTCTCTTTTGAAAAAATTTTACTTTTTTTCGATTTCCTGGTTTTTATTATTAGGAAAAAATATTATATATAAAATAAATTTGCCTCTCCTCTTATGAGATCTAAATACTCATTAAATTTCTGTTTCCGGTCATCGACTGCTGGTATTATAAGCAATCAAAATTTATGTCCGGAAATTATATATTTTTTGAAAATTTTTGTAACTTCAGGGATTAAAAAGGGTTTTAGCCACATATGCTATAGGGATTACACTTTTTTAAGTAGTGATACTATTATCAGCGACTTTGTAGGAAGTGAATGTCTAACAAGCGAATGCATGGAACAGTTACTGAGGTTACTTTCTAATATAACTTGAGTTCTTAAAATAATGCTGGGGCATGTGAACGCATTTGAAAGATTAGCAGATATCTTGAGCTACAATATTTAACATATCGGCCCATTAGCTCAGTTGGTTAGAGCGTCGTGCTAATAACGCGAAGGTCGCGGGTTCGATCCCCTCATGGGCCAATTTTTTTTTCAATAATTTGAAATTTAAAAAATTAATATTGAGATGTTGATTTTTTAAATTCGTTGATAGGCAAATCTATAAGAGATTTTCTCAGAAGTGAATGTCTGATAAGTATATGCATGCAACAGTTATTGAATATACTTTCACTATAACTTGTTCTTAAAATACTGCTGCAGCAAGTGAATGCAGTCGAAAAATTAACCGATATGTTTATACTGCTCTGTTTAGCATATCGGCCCATTAGCTCAGTTGGTTAGAGCGTCGTGCTAATAACGCGAAGGTCGCGGGTTCGATCCCCTCATGGGCCAATTTTTTTATCAATTAATTTTGCTTAATATTTCAATATTATGTGGAAAACATCAACTAATTAGATCGAATTTTCAGATATATATTTGTTTGATGAATTCTTATTTTCTATTTTGCTACTGTACTATATAAATAAAAAGTAATTTTTTTTTAGAAATATTGGCTACACCTGTTTAAGCAGTCTTGGCAATCAAAAAGTACTCACAAGCCAAAAATAGCATTTTTTCGAAAAATGTTATTTTCGTTACAAAATCGAACAAGTTTCGCTTTTTGGCCTTCGGGAATGGGAAGCTTCCGAAAGCTTTACTTTATGTTTTCTAATAGAACCAAAGAAATGTCTGGTATTTGATTCGAGGTATTTGATTGAGTCTATCTTTGGTGCCTCTTAGCGTTAACCCTTTTTAGTTACCTTTGTCTCAGTTTCTGAATTAAATTTAAAAAAAAAATATTTAAAGACGTAATTCACTTGCATCTTATTAGAATCAATTTTCAAAAAAATTCCGGTACCGGGAATCGAACCCGAGCCTTCTGGG
>CAKNYM010052265.1:4446-25670 GCA_932195095.1 Andricus curvator
CTTCTTCATTTTAAATCAAATACAACTTTAGTCATTTTTATCTGAAGAACATTGAACATAACATATGGTCGTTGCGAAGCGCGACGACCAAATTGCGCGCAGCAAGCGCGCTCAAACTTTTGGGTTTCTATTATACGATGAACAGAAACGAGCGTGAAGCGCGAGGTTCACATGATGATCATACCAAATATCGAGCGCGAAGCGCGAGTGTCGCGATGAGAATGTGTTCCTTAAGGTCGATAGAACCTTAAGTAAATTAGTTCTTATTTTTATGTAAAACTGACATAATTAAACCAAAAGCAGGTCATAACGATGAAGCTTACTAAGAGAGTATTAGCCTGCGAAGCGCGCAATATCGAGCACACGAAGTGTGAAAACCTAGACGACAAATTTGTCCGAGCGCGGCGCGAGATCCAACAGGTGCGTGCGATGAGAATGTGCCCGCGAAGCGGGCAGATTTTTTGAAATGGTGGAGGATGATAAACTGATGTATTTTAACCTTTGTGGGCTTCTCATACAAAATTTTCGTATAGGTCACTAGCCACAATTTTAAATCAGAAGCCTTAACAATTTAAAATTTTAGCCTACACAGAAAAAACTGAGGGTTCGGTAATGTTGCGGCTCAAGTAAAAGTTGGCATCCTTTAGAACTGAGACTCCAAAAGAATTCTTTTTGAGGGTTCCTTCTTAGTTCGTTGTTATCCGAAAAATAACTACATGAAAAAGATATGCAGTCCGTAAAAATTTTCAGAATAACCTTAAAAACTGTCACATCCCAATGTCCATTATCTTCCTATCAAGAATGACTAATCTCTGTAATTTTAGTTTCTTTATTAAATTTTTCCCAGTGCAATATCACTAAATCTGTATTATAACGTAAAAAGTGCATAATTAACTTGTAAAATGTTCAAAGTGAGTCGAGGCAGAAAATAAGTTCTGTATAAAAAGTTTCTAAGAATTCATACTTTGAGTTACTTTGGAATAATTTATCATTTTGGGTTCCTTTTCAGGAAGAGAGATTTATTTTTGTTGCAGCTCTCCTAGAAACAAAAATCGGTTCTAATAGAAACCCGAGTTTTTTCTGTGATAAAACTTAGGATTAATAACAATTTTGACAAAACTTAAGCTTGAAAGTGCTAAATGGAAACCTTTAAGGATATAATCTATATGTACTTATAGAGGAGAGTGGCCATCAATATGGGTCGGGTAAATTTCAGAGTCATAATTATACGCAAATTTGGCGAAATGCATAGACTCACATAATTCAATATACAAATTATATACTTAAACACGTGACACAAATGTGATAAGCAGGAGTTTGTATATTTGATTTGATAAATAATTTAGCGTTTTTCTGGCATAATAAATTATTCTAATTTCTAACGTCAGCTGCTGTCATCAGTGCGTGTCTCGCCTTGTAAAACACTGTTTAATAGGTCCAGAACCACATTTTCTTTTGTATGTTGTTAACAAATTTTTTTTCACTGAATTGTATGACAAAATGGTCAGCATAGACCATTTATGTAATTATAGTATAAAATAATGAATTTAATACCCAGGTCACGTTTCCTGAGTTATGAAATACTATAGAAGATGTTGGTACCCAGTGGGCAGAACGTTATTAGAACGGCTCAAAAACGTCCTAAGTCAGTCCGAATAACGTTCCTTAAACATACAATGTTCCAGAGTCGTTTTAAGGACGTATTTGGAACATGAAACGTTTTCAGAACATTATTTGGTCTGACTTAGGACAGTTTTTAAAACGTTCAAATAACGTCTTTTGACTTGTACGTCCAAGGAACGTTTTTAGAACGTTCCAATTACGCTCTTAAATTTCGTGCCCACTGGGTACTTATAGCTCCTCAACAACTATTATTCATATTCACAATGTAACGCGGGGATTTTGAAAATTGGCCTTACCCTTGCTTAGTGGTTGAAGTGTAATAATTTTTATTTAAAAATGGAGAATAAATTGAAAACCATACAAACTAAATTATAGAATAATATTACGTAATTAGTAAATTGCGTAAAGTAAAAAAAATTTCTTCTTTATCAATATATTCAGATAACTCACGCTTTCAGACGAACTGTGTATTCGCATGAATTTCATTTATGTTTGTAGTTTGAAATGACTTGCTTCGCCCATTTTTCAAATAATAATTGAAAAGATACAGCGACCCAGTGAAGGCCAGTGGCCACTCTTCTCTACATTCAATCTCAAAATTAATCAAACCTTATTAATGATCTATAAAATCAACTAAAATCAATTCTGAATTCAATCCCTTCTAACGCTTGTACCGATTTTTTCTGTATTTCTTTTACAGTGAACGCTAAGAATGACCCCCTTTTCCCCATGTGAACTGTAATTTTAGTCCGTATATGTATATACTAATCAATAAATTCGTTAAATAAATTAAGTTAAAGCGCTTTAAAAATTTAAACAAAAAAATTGTCTTTTATGAATGTAAAATGTTATAAATTTGTAAAATATTATCATGCAAAAAGTATCAACGTGTTATTTGGCTATAAAAACCAATGTCAATACGAGTAAGTGATTAATATCCAATTTAGTATTCAAATGAAAAATTATCACCATGAAACAAAAGATACACAGAAGGTGACTACGTTCACCTATGTGAAACTCATATTGATTGGCGTTTGCCGCCCGCTTCGCGAACTGATTTTTTTCAAGGTTTTTGGGGTCGATGTATTCTATTTTGATTTTAAAATTCGAAATATTGCTGATCAAAAATTTGTAAATAGATGAATTTTCATAAAAATGCGTATGTTGAATTTTTTGGGGTCGCTGAATCCATGTTTGACAACAGAAAATTTCAAAATAAATTGTACAATTTGACATCTCGCGTAAATATAAAAAATATTGCATCAGAATTTGGAAAATATGGAAGTGAAATCACATGAAAGCAAACAAGAAGGCCAAAAAGGACCATTGGAAGCTTCTTCGAGATCAAAATAATAATTTAATATTAACTGAAGTAAAATAATTTTTAAAAAAATAACCACTTCATTTATAACACCATTAGGTTAGAAAATTTTAAACAAAATTAAGATTCTTAGGTCAGAAAATTAAAAAAAAATGTATTCGAATATAAATCAAATTTATACGAAAAATATAACGAATTTTTGGAAAAATAATAAGGCAAACGTCCTAGTAATCGTGACCCCAACTTTCTTGCTTTTTATTAAATTCAAATGCATTTAAATTTTATTCGCTACTATAAAATTCTAAAAATAAATTGTTTTTATTATTAAATGTTACTTTTAACATATTTTTAACAATATATTCCAATTATAACTAAGTTTCACGGTTATTGGGATCGTCACTATTAATGGGACATTTACCATATATTTTAATTTGCTTCATTGTGCTATAAATAATTTTGTTACTAAAATTAATTTTATTTATGTATATAAAAAAATGTTATATTAATTTTCTTGTTTTAGTGGTTATGAGAATTTGGACTAGTTCCTTTATATTTTCTACCCTTTTGAGTTTTTGTTTACAATTTTCTAACCTAATGTTTTTATCAATGAATTGTTTAGATTTTGTAAAATTATTATACGTAATAACTTGATTTAGTATCAAGTCATTACTTTGATGATATCGAAATTGACGATGATTCTTTTTGGCCTTCTTATTCGTTGTGATTCCACTTCCATAATGTTCAAATCCTGCTACCTTATTTTTGAGATTTACGCAAAATGTCAAACTGTAAATATTATCGAGAATCTTGCCCAATCTTGCTTGCATATTCAAGTCGGGATCGGATGAGATTAAACAATTGAAAACCAAAAGTTCTCGATAACAAAAATATCTCGAATACGGGCAATATCAGGCGAGATCCGAGAAATTCTTGTCCCGCGTGCATCTCTATACATGCGCAGTTAAAAACGTCAAATTTGTAACATAATATCATTTTATATTATTTAATCTATATTATAAAGTAAAATGTGCAACATTAACTTGAAAAATCTGTTAAGTGAATCGAGGCAGAAAATTAGTTCCATACAAAAAGGCTCATTTAGAACCCAGATTTTGGGTTCCTTTTGAACAATTTATCATTTTGTATTCCTTTTCAGCAGGAGAGGTTCCTTTTTGTTGCAGCTCCCTTGGAACCAAAAATCGGTTCTAACAGAAACCTCAGTTTTTTCTGTGTTATTTCCATTTATGTTTACTTTCTTTAAAGGGGGTTTATATGTCCAAATTTCCTTCCCCCAACTCCCTGCCACAGGAGATCGACAGACATATTAACTCTCTGAGTAAACCCCTATTACGTTAAATACCTTACTCTTAATAAGTCTTTAAATCCGATACCTTCTGCAGTCGAATTTGTATTATAGAAGCACTCGCTTTCGCTTGGACTTTTGGCCAAGTGAGAGGAAAACTGAGGAAACAAAAACTCCCGAGCGGATTCGGTTACCAAAAGACGAGTTTAAAGCGAAAATCATCCGAGCGTAAACCGCGCCCATCCATGCTTTACGTCTGAGACTCGACAAGTCGAGAATCACTATGCAGCAGCTGTATACTGACGTCGGCTATAAAAATTCAACTATTTCCACATTTTCATCGGCTATTCTAAATTTTCAAATATTTAGGTTTAGTATTTCATTTACGTCAGTGATGGACATAAAAAAGTCGGACATTATTGCGCATGACTTCTAGGCGGACATAAAGAAAAAGAAATAGGGAATATACAATACATATTATCATTTTTATAAAATTGTAGGCATCCTTAGGATTTTTACGTCACTCATTCCGAATGTGATAACATACTTTCAAATTAATGGTGGACCAAACATTTGAAAATGGCTGACTTTTTATAAACATGTATCCAAAATGTAGCGGATCCTTGAATCCAAATGTGATACCAGAATTTCAAAGTTCAAAATGACAGATCTAATATTACGAATAAAGAATTATAAAATTTGGTTGTATAATTATAAAAATGGATATTCTAAGATTTTTGGATTCGTTCAATAAAAAATTGATAAAAATGTTTGAAAATTCAAAATTTCCAAAAAAGATGTTGAAAACGTTTGCATTTTAATAAAATGTCTGTCCCAATGTTTTTTGGGTTACTAAACTTGTTTAGAATGAGGAGAAAATGGGGAAGTGGCCGGGATTTGTTTTCTGAGATTGAAATTTATTTATTTATATTTATATATTTATAAATTTATTTGACTGTCAATCTCTGCGAAAAATTCATGATGAAAATAAACTTAAGGAAAGTTCAATTTCAATCTATGATGAAAAACTTATCCTTTTGTTGTTTTTGTCCTTGAATCCGCAATGAGAAAAGAATAATCCTTTTTTAGTCTTTCACAAGAGTCAAAACCGAACTATCACACGAATAAAAGAAAATGTCTGTATAATTAATTGCAAATTAATCCTAAAGTCCGAAATCATTATATTATTTTCAAGCACAGTGGACAAAAAGTGAAAATGAAATATTCTGACATAAATTCATTTTATCATCACAGACGACTGTACTGTTCAAAGTCATTGTGTATACTGACAAGTGCATTTTAAATATTTTCTTAATTTGGAAGATAATTTTTTCCAAGTGTTATAGTGTTCAGTAGATTTTTCATTTAAGTAATTTCCTTTTAAACAAATTTTTTATTTTTGATTTCTCAGAAAATATTTAAAAATTTTATTTTTACTCAATCAAGTTTTCTGATTTCTGAAATATGAAGGATAATTTTTTATAATACGAAAAATCATAAAAAATTCTGGATATTAGTTAAATCGCAACATATAACAATAATATAACATATAACATATAACATATAACATATAACATATAACATATAACATATAACGGCCATGCCACGCTGAAAAAACCAGTTCTCGTCAGATCACTGAAGTTAAGCAGCGTTGGGCGCGGTTAGTACTTGGATGGGTGACCATTCGAGAATACTGTGTGCTGTTGGCATATTATAGGTGTGGTGAGCCTAAATTTGTAGTTATTTATAACTTCACGAAAACTATCCACCTAGAAACACTACCCGAATCGGGTAGTGTCTCGCCTACCCTGAAAGGGAAATGGCTTAATGGTATACATATAAACATGTTCAATTAAAAAGAAAATAATTTTCATGTATATTAGAATCATTGCAGTTGTATTTTAAGTTTTTTACACAATGTATACATATTCTGAAAATCTTTCTCAGACCACCATTTAGCTGTATAAAAGAGACGGGTAAAGAAGAAGGAAAAGAGAGTGAGGTGGTTTGGTTGTCTGTTTCCTTTTTCTCCCTCTTTTTCCTTTGATATATAACAGTCTCTAATGAGCCGATTACACTATTGTTTAGAAACATGCTTCTCTTATTTTAACTCCTTTTGTGCAAACACAAATTGACTTTCTTGAGTATATTTGTTTTAAAAAAACTGATTTTTGGAAACATAGTTGCTTTTAAGCCTTCTTGTGCAAATTTGTTACACAATTTGAATTTTTAAGCTTATGTTTTTAAATTTTCCTATCGGAATGACTCTAATTACCTCTTATTTACTCTGGAATTAATTATAACAATTATTAAGTTATCACCTCGATACGTATACAATTGATGGTTCGGATTAAAGAATGGGTCGCGCGCTCGAAAACTTGGAAAAGTATTGTCCACGCGTCTCGTGATATCCAAATTTTGAAGTTCAAAAAATTAAATTTTTAAAAATATGGACATATAGAAAAGGGCAAGACGGAACTTTTTTATATCTGCAGTTTTTTCGTCCGATGAATATTTTTAATAGTAAAAATGAAAAAGTGAAAACAAAATTTCCCCAAATTCAATTATTTTTTAAAACATAAATCGTCAAAACTCAGCTAAATATTATTGAAACTGTTTAAAATTTGGTGTACGCACGCAATGTACCCTAGCAATACCTACAAAATGAAAAAAGCAATCAAAACTGCCTATTGTTTAATAATAATTAATTGCAAATTGAGACCGGTCGATAAGCACGTTTTTTTAGTTTCGGCAAAGAAAAGTATCGAGGAAACTTCAGAGTTGAAAGAACTTCCAGTGAGACATTTGTTCCTCACTATTAAAGTAAGATTTCTGGAAATTTTTAGATCGATTCATTAAAAATTGACGGAAATATTCATTATGCAAAAAAACACACGACGGCGTCTACGATGGCAAGCGCTTCTCAACGTTCGCTTGTACTCCGTCGGTACTCGCCTATAAAGGACGCGACTTTTCAATAATAATTAAATATTTTAAAAACTGCCTCTTGCCCCCAAAAGATAGAAATTCGACTGCTTCATATGTTTTTGACTTTCTATTGTTTTCAGTGAATTAACATTTAATTAAAAAGCAGAAAATTTCTTCCTTCGCAATTTTTTCCAACCTTTACTTTGTTTTCTTCTTTACAGTAATAAAGAATTTAGTTTGTTATAAAGATGGATGAAAACGAATAAAGATTTTAGTTGTTGAAATTATTAGACAGAGAAATATATGAGTTCGAATTGTTTAAAAATTCGTCATCAAATTTCCCCGCTTTAATTAGGTTGTTCCCAGAATTTAAATCCAACAGTGAATGCTCGCTTTCATTATTTTTCATTTTCGATGGTATATTTAATAAATTCAAAAACAATTTTTAATAGTAACATTCAACACCCAAGGATTCGTTATACGGCGCTGCGTCGAAAATTTCAAAACAAAGGCACTAGACGGTTTATTTACATTCTTTATGACTGTAAAGAAGAAAACAAAGTGAAGAGTGGAAAAAATTGCGAAGGAAGAAATTTTCTACTTTTTAATTAAATGCTAATTCACTGAAAATAAAAGAAAGTCAAAAACATATAAAGCAGTCAAATTTCTATCAATTGGGGGCAAGAGGCAGGTTTTAAAATATTTAATTATTATTGAAAAGTCGCGACCCTTATAGGAGAGTACCGGCGAGGGTACAAGCGAACGTTGAGAAGCGCTTGCCATCGTAAACGGCGTCGTGTGCTTTGTTACATAATGGATATTTCCGTCAATTTTCAGTGAATCGATCTAAAAATTTCCAGAGATCTTACTTTAATAGTGAGGAACAAATGTAGCACTGGAAGTTCTTTCAACTCTGAAGTTTCCTCGATAATTTTCTTTGCCGAAACTAAAAAAACGTGCTTATTGACCGGTCTCAATTTGCAATTAATTATTATTAAACAATAGGCAGTTTTGATTGCTTTTTTCATTTTGTAGGTATTGCTAGGGTACATTGCGTGCGTATACCAAATTTTAAACAGTTTCAATAATATTTAGCTGAGTTTTGACGATTTATGTTTTAAAAAATAATTGAATTTGGGGAAATTTTGTTTTCACTTTTTCATTTTTACTATTAAAAATATTCATCGGACGAAAAAACTGCAAATATAAAAAAGTTCCGTCTTGCCCTTTTCTATATGTCCACATTTTTAAAAATTTAATTTTTTGAACTTTAAAATTTGGATATCACGAGATGCGTGGACAATACTTTTCCGCGTTTTCGAGCGCGCGACCCATTCTTTGATCCGAACCCTCAATTATTAAAGATTATGACAGTGAGCCGCGAGAAGAAAGGGTGCTAGGTAATTTTGGGGATCCAACAAGAAAAAATTATAACGGGGAAAAATTAGTTAGCTTATGCTTAGAAAAGGGCCTATTTATTACCAATACTTGCTTTCGACATAAAATGATCCACACGTACACCTGGTTTAAAGGAAATAACCGCAGTGTAATTGGCTTTGTTATTGCGGATGAAAGACTAAAAGAGAACTAGTAAAAGATACAAGAGCCATGAGGGGTTCCGATTGCAATACTGATCATTACCTTTTAGTCTCTAAAATAAACTTAGGGCGGGGATGGAGAAGAAAGAGAAAAACAAAAAACGAAACAAACGCGAATAAAGATTGAAAATTTACAGAAACCGGAAGTGCGAATTGAGTTTCAAAATAAGTTGAGCGTACGCATAGATAGGGCAACTTGGGAAGCGCTTATAAGCAATAATGATATAGAGGGCGCGTGGACTTTGTCACAGGATATCATTGTTAAAACCGCAATTGAAGTGTGTGGTACGTTAGTGGTAGGAAGAAAGTCTGGTGATGCGTGGTGGAATGATGAAATTCAAGCAGCCCAGCAAGAAAAGAAAAAAGCGCACAAGAGAACATTAATCATCACAGGTCTTAGCGAAGAGGAGAGAAATAGACTCGAAAATGATTACAAAGACAAAAAGAGGAAAGTTAAATGACTAGTCAAGGAGAGTAAAGAAAAAATCAGAACAGAAGAAGAGAGGAAAATACAAAACAGCTTTGAAGGAATTATGAAACTATTATTTACACTGATAAAAGAAAGTAAAAGTACAGAGTTTGTCAGCATGAGAAACAGCATAGGTGAAATGCTATATGATATAGACGGGATAGTAGACGCTTTAAAAGACTTTTTCAAAGAACTATTAGGAGGTGAAGATATAGGACAACAAAACTGCGACATAGAACATAATGCATTAGAAAACCCAATTGAAAAAGTCTGTGTCACTGAGGTCCGAGACATAATTAAGAACTTGAAAAACGGTAAGGCTGCTGGCATAGACAGTATTAGTGCTGAAATGCTCAATACGGTGGCGAGTACATACCTCACAGGTTGTGCGAATTAATAAATTTATGTATCGAGACGGGGAAAGTCCCAGACGATTGGAAAAAAGCGATTATCGTACCAATATACAAAAGAAAGGGAGATAAAAACAACTGCAGTAATTACAGAGGTATCAGCCTACTAAGTACCGTAAGTAAAATATACTCAAAAATACTTATTCGTAGGGTAATGGAAATCACAGAAGAAAAGATATGGGAAGTCCAAAGTGGTTTTATGCCAGGAAGATCATGTACAGATCAGATATTTAGCCTAAGACAGGTCACAGAAAAAAGCTTAAGAGTAGGAAAGAAAGTTTTCTGTGCATTTGTTGACCTAGAAAAAGCATTTGACAAGGTAAATAGAAATAAACTTTGGGAAGTCCTTAAAGAGTACGTAGTCAATGGATGGCTCCTACAAGCAATATAATGAATATATACAGGTAGTAAAGCGAGTGTAAGAGTAAATGGGAAACTGAGTGACTGGTTCGATATTATGCAAGGCGTGAAACAAGGATGCGTTATGTCCTCATGGCTATTTATCATATTTATGGATAAGTGTCTAAGAACGGCCCTCTTCGACGAAGAAGGTGTAGATCTCGAAACAGTGAAGGTACGTGGGTTAGCTTTCGCAGATGACAAGATTGTTATGGCAGAATCAGTCGACGACTTGCAAAGAATGTTGAATAAACTTAATACAAGCATGAAGGACATGGGACTCAAAATTAACGTAAATGAAACAACAATCATAGTGCTTGAAGGAAAAGGTGAGAAAACAATGTGCAACATTGTCCTAAATGATGAGAGATTAGAACAAGTTGACAAGTACGTATACCTAGGTAGTCTATTCACTAGCGACGGAAAAATAGATGGGGAGTTAGATAGGCGCATAAATAAGGGTAAGAAGGTTATCGGTAGAGCAGGGTCCATGCTCAGAAATAAAAACATATTAAAAAAAGCTAAAATGGCCATACATAATTTTATATTTGTACCAACTGTACTATACGGTAGCGAGACGTGGACCAGTCAAGAGAAGGTCAGGAGTAAAATTAACGCGATTGGCATGAAACCTCTTCGCACAATATGCGGAAAAACACTGATGGACAAAGTCCGAAACGAGATAATCCTCAAAGAATGTGGTGCAAAAGAGACAATAGTTGACACATGGGAAAGAAATCAGCTAAGATGGTTCGGACATGTTGAAAGAATGAAAGATGAACGACTAACGAAACAAGTGTATAAAGGTAAAGTAAATGGCAGAATGCCCAGAGGTAGACCGCCAAAAGAATGGTTAGAATCTCTGAATGAGACACTAATCCGAAGAGACATAAGAAGCCATAGAAACACGAGAGCTTGCATAAAAAAATGCATGGACGTGAAGGAAGCTAGAGTAGTATGCCAGGACAGAAAAGTGTGGCGACAAATAGTTTGTAAATAGAGTGACAATAGAGTGAATGACGCCTGAAACAAAGACCTTGGATACTAAATGGGCCCAAGTGGGGAGCTACACATAACAATTTTGTGAGGCTCTTCACCTGGGGTGATCGCTAGAGAGATTGATCAGCAACCTGGGTCGGAGCAGTGTTGCGGAAGGAACGTGTCATTCGAATAAATAACACGAGAATTCCAGATCAGTCTAAAATATCTGTACCTAACACCTATATACCTATTTACCTTATACCTATATACCCACCATACACACTACTATTTTCCAACCGAGCAAGTCACGCCTACCCCGAAAGGGAAATGGCTTAATGGTATAATAATAATAATAATACCAGCAAAGTGTGCAGTTCTAATTTTTTATTTATTTTAGGCCCTGCCTCTACATCCATACATCTTTTCGTGCAAGCTCTTGTGTTTCTGTGGCTCTTTATATCATGTCACTGTAACGTCTCATTCTCAAATTCCTACCACTCCTTCGCCGGTCTGCCTCTGAGTACGATACCATTCATGTTACCTGAATGTAGTTGCTTTGTCAAACGTTCTTCCTCCATTCGCTTAACATGACCAAACCATCTCAACTGATTTCTCTCACTCTTGTCAAACAGTGTTTCGTTTATAACACATTTTTTGAGGGTCCACTTATTACTGGCTTTGTTCATTAGCGTTTTACCATATATATACCGCAGGAATTGCATGTCAACCGCGTTAGCTTTACTCATATCCTTTTTTTGGTATGTCCAGGTCTCGCTACCGTGAAGCACAATGGGTACAAATACAGAATTATATATTGCAATTTTAGCTTTATTAGTCATCTTTTTACTTCTGGTAATGGTTCCTATGCACTGCAGGTAACCCTCCGACCCTTGTCATGCTGAGTGAAATTGTTTTTTTTTTAAACAAAGATCTTATAATTATGTTAAACAATAACGAGTAAAATCGACGAAAATGTTTTTGTTTGCTGCTACCAGATTGAAAGAAATGCATATTTGTTTGACTACGAAAAATGTTGTGGAGTGCATGATATGTGGTCATTGCATGATGTAATGCCAACCAATTATGAGGAAAAAGTTCCCAAAGTAGGAATAGGAAGATAAACGAATGAAGAAAAAGTGAAACGAGTTTAATCGAGGATGACCCACATCGCTCGATATCCATCTAATTGGATCGGAAGCACTTTGCAGCAGTGAGAAGTGGTAAGCAGTGAGCACCAGTTTGTGTCCGACGGGTAAGCACTACTGTCTGGCATAGGCCACCCTATGATCCAATGATCATGGGCCACCCCGTTACCCCGATGGCCCGGTACCCCATGATACTATATCCCATTGACATCCCGCGTTCTCGACGCGTGGCGGCGTGCTGCCTCCTGATTCTGAGTCACATGTCAGTTCGTACGAATTACAATTCCATTAACGCACGATGCAAAAGCCAGAAGCCGCTCTATCCTCTATGCATAACGCGTCGCGTATGATGTATGATTTACTCCGGCGACACAGCCAAGGCGCTGATTTATTAACCCTGGCGGATGCACGAATTAAGAAATTAAATTCTTAATTGAAAACACATTTCAATTCTTTCTGAATCTTCGTCATTTTTTGTAATTTGTTAATGTAGACATTATTTATCTCTTTCTCTCTAAAAAAAAGCAAAACAAGAAAAACAAATAGAATTCGGACTCCGTGGTAGAAAAATTTTCTGGCAGTTTGATGTCGGATTTGGCCCAGATCTAGCGTCGTCTAGATCGTCAAGTCTTGACAGTTCAGTCTGGCCCACATCTAGCGCTGATCAGCTGTCAAAACATAAAAATAAAGGCAAGTTCTCTTTAATGTTTGATTCATTTTTGAACTTCTTTAACAATTTGATGTAAAAGCATCCTAACCAGCAGTCTTTTTTTTGTATGTATATATATATATATATATATATATATATATGTAGTAGGCATTTAGAGGATTCAGGCATTCAGCCATCAGCCAACTGCCTTGGCATTTAGCCGACTGCCGACATTCAGAAGAATTTGAGACGAAATCTATACCTCGCATACAAGTGCCTGGTTTATTTAGGCCTTCAGAAGAATACTCGGCTATTCTTCTGAAAGTCTGACACGTTTTAGGCAATTACAGGAAACTAACGATACAGTATTAAAACACATTAAATGGCTTTTAAAAATTTTATTTTTATTTTCATGTCCATCTAATTAATGAAATATACTTTTACAACATAATAAGAATAATGATTTTATGTCATATGTATATTTAAAAAGTCTTTTGATTCAAGTTCATTTTTTCACAGATTTCAAAGATAATTTTTTTTTTTTTAATTTGCCTTATTATAATTATACTAATAATACTATAAACGACCAATTATAAAGAACAACGTAATTACTTAAATACTCATTTAATTTAAAAATCTTTATATTAATTGAATGATTAAATGATGAATTAATCATTTATGTTAATAATAATTATGAGTGTAATAATTATTCTTGCATAATTATATTTAATCATATTTGTTTTAATTATCATTATTGACTACAACTTCAATACTTCATGTATTATTATTTTTTACTACCACGTAATTTGATTTAGCAGTGAAATTTCTTGTCATTCAATATAATGTAGATGTTATTCACTGTTAAAAATGTTTGCAATTTTAATATACATTTAATATACATTTGTATATCAAATCTAAAATCTAGGTATACGAAATCGTCATTAAGAGACTATTTTATTAAATTTCATATACCGCATATTGATCATTTATCAGAAAAGTCAGATATTTGCACTTTACACAAATTAAAAACAATTTTGGCAGCAATTTTAAATTATAAATAATCAAACATAATATCTTCTCCTAGATAAATATAAATTACACTGGTTTTTAAGAAAAAAGTTCAATTAAACAAATAATTAAGAAACCTAACCTCCAAGCACCTGTACTCACGTTAAAATTCTAACATTCACAGCGAATTTTAGAAAAAATTCCACCCTTACGTTGCACTTTAATTGTAAGTAGGAATTAAGTCGACGAATTCAAGGTTATTCCTTTATTTTTTAATATTTGACAGGATCTAAAGGAATCAAAGACCTTGTTGTTTTCACGCACTCTGTTTTACCGACTTTAATATACATGTATATTAATTTTACAACATGATGGTATATTAAAATTAATGTACGGTATGTGCAAATGACTTTACTCACATGTATATTAAATTTTGATCAGATTTTTTTAACAGTGTTCATACCAATCAAATTCTGTAAATTTAGCCATTTACTTTTTTCCGTTACCGAATTGCAAAATAAAAATACAATGTTCTCTTCTTTTTACTTAGTTTTTTACTTAGTTCTATCTGTTTGAAATTTTTGTTTATATAAGAGTAACAAGAGATTATCTACTTTAAATTAAAGGACGATTGTTTATTTCTTAGTAAGTTTTAATATTACTTTTTTAGTAAATGTCCAAATTAACCATTTAACATGCATCATTTGAACTCTGAACACACATTTTTCATAGAATTTATTCAATTTTACTATTTGAAATTGTAACATGTGCAAGGAAAATCGTAAATACGGCTATTTCACGTTGTAATATTCACTAAATTCTACAAAAAATGTGTTCAGAGTTCAAGTTATGCATGTTAAATGGTTAATCCACCCATTAACTTCTTTCCGCGACTGAATTGCAACATAAAAATAAAATGTTCATCTTCGAAACTTGTGTAAACATGAACTTGAATTGAAAGGCTTGTTAAATATATGAAATAACCTAATTATTCTTATTATTTTTTAAAAGTATGTTTCATTAATTAGATGAAAATGAAAATAAAAATAAAATGTCAAATAGCCATTTAATGTGTGTTAATACTCTCTTTGGTTTTCTGTAATTGCCTAAATAAATCAGTCACTTTGACGCCAGGTATATATTTCGTCCCAAATTCTTCTGAACGCCGGCAGTCGGCTGAAAGCCTGAATTTTCGAAATGCCTAGGACAGATACTAGATGCAAATATTTTGTGGAAATGGGCAAACATTCCTCACGAAAAATTGTGTAAGCTCACAAAGTTTAGTTACACGTTACTGCATTTTTGTTATAAGTTAGTGTGCACATCAAAATGTGTTAGACGTGAGGTTTTAGTAAGGAATCGTTCACATGTTATGCAACGCGTTTTTTTTTTTGTTTAAGTAAAGATGAGAATAAATTTGTCTTGAAGCCAAAAGGATACAGTGATATAAACAAAAGAAAAACGCATTATATAATATATGAACGACCTCTAAAAATGTTTCTTCCTTTCTTACTGAAAACGCCTTCACTTTATTCTATTGTTTTCTTCAATTAAAAAGATGGTACGACTATAACTAGTGTATTTCAACGATTGCACTTTGAAGAGCAAACAGAGAATAATGGCAACATCAGCAACTAACTTTCCTCTTTTAATTGAATTGATCGTTTTCATTACGATTAGTTGGGGTCCAGTCCAGTCAAAATCTGACGCATCCTAGGAAATACAGCGAGAGAGCCACTTTGTTAATGAACAATCGATTTCTTCTCTTAACTCTGAGAACTCATTCACAATACTATAAATTTAATTTGAACGGTATATCGGAAATCAGAGCTTAAAGATATTAATTAGCTATTTCAAATGTATATTATTCTTATTGCTTCCCGAAAAATCCGTTTAATGCAAAAACTAATAATATAAAATTAAACATATACTGGCGTTATTTATAATATTCATAATTCCCTACCCCGTCACAAAAAATGCGCTAATATGGCGTGGGGTAATATGAAATATGGGGCAATGTGGCACATAGGGCAATATGTCACATGAGGTAATATGGCATATGGGGTAACGTGGCGCATGAGGTAATGTGGCACATCGGGTCCATGTTTTTGGTTAAGGTAGTATTTGGGGTAATATAGGAGAAGGAAGATGCGGTAATATTACATGGGGTAATGCGGCATATGGGACAATATGACACATAGGACAATCTGTTACATGAGGTAATATGGCACATGTGGTAATGTGGCCCATGGTGTAATGTGACACATCGGATCTCTGTTTTTAGTTATGGTAGTATATTTGGGATAATATGTAACACGGTGTAATGTAGCACACGGTAAAATACGACACGGGGTAATGTGGCCCACGATGTTATATATGTCATAGGGTAATGTGGCACACATGGTCTATTTTTTTTATAGGATCCTATATTTAGTTCAACACTGTACTATCTTTTCCAAAAAGATATGCAAAATTTTGGCTATGTTTTAGGCTAGGGTAGTAAATTTAGTGAAATATTGTACTATATTTTCCAAAAAAATACATACAAATTGGGTCTTTTTTTTAGGCTAGGTCAGTATAATTATTACAATATTGCACTATCTTTTCTAAAAACATCCTGGATTCCTAAAACAGCGGCAGTGGTGGCGGCGAGACCTTTTTTTAATATAGAGAGATATCAATATCAATACAAATTTTACGCATTATATTGTGTTGAGTATTGAACATTCTAATTTTTTTAACAAGTATTTTATTTAATATACGTTTTGATTTAAAAAATAAGTGAAATCCCACCAAAAATATCTAGAATGCAAACAATTTCTCCAAGTCAACAGTTATCAGTACAATAAAAATGCGTAGTTTATGGAATTAAAGTTCTTAATAATAATAATTTTTCTTCAATAATAATAATAATCTCTCTAAGTTTTCATTTTTCCCCTTTTAATACAGTCTCAAAATTTATGTTATTTGATCAATTTAATACATTTTAAATTTTAGATATCTTTTAGAATTACGTGGCAAACTTTGATTTCACAAACTATGTTGATTCTTGATTTTTGATTGTACTGACAACTTTTTACTTGGCGGAATTTTTTGCTTTGTAGATGTTTTTGGTCGGATATTATTATTTTTGAAGACTTTAGGTCATTACATGGACAATGCAGGTGGACCAACGTATACCATATAGAGTGTAGACAACATAGCATCGGCCAAAGCTAATATCGGCACTTGGCTCGGTACCAAACCTCAAAGGGGGTGACATGTGTCCTGGTGTTTGTCCAGTGTACGGATGATGCGAACAGTGCGAAAGCGTTAATGTTGAATAAATATACTCCACTAAATAAAATGTAACGGGGCGCAAAGACTCGACAGATGTCACCTTGACGGATAAATATTTAATCGATGCTTTATGCCGTCGCACCCTTAGCTCGCTGGACAAAGCAAACGCCGCAACATCTGCACAACATTCACTGTCAGGTACACGAAGTTTCCTCTCAAGCTGCGTTGATCTACGCCTGTGTGTATGAACACATGTGTGTATATGCAACTGTACAATAGCTATTGGTATGCTTCCGCCACCGCAGGATCATCAGGAATTCAGCAAAGGTTCGTCTATATGTCGATTTCCACCCCGTTTATTCATTTCACTAACCAGCCCTCGTCGTGATTTAGCTCTTAGTTCAACTTACTTCCACTATAAGCTGCAGTGTTTTCTGAAATCGAGCAAACCAAACTATGGATAAAGAAAAAAAATGAACGACATTCGTTCCTCAATGGATTCTCAAGTTCTCAAGTAGCTGTTAGTTTTTAGTTTCCAGAGAAAAGAGATTCAGGTAAAAATGCTGGCGTTAATAATCTCAGCATGCAAAAAAATTATGATTGTCAAGGGTAAAATAAAAGATCACTAATTTTTTTATTTTACCCTCACGAACTTGTTGAGCATACTGATATTACCCTGAGCATTTTTACCTGAAACGATTTTAACCCTTTGTTCTTTCTGTGAGCTGAAAATAATCACTTGGAACTTTAGTATGTAGAAAAATACTTTTAAATCTATATCTGCACTACAGAAGTGCGGTTTCAAAATTCTATCACATTTCCAGTTACCTTTGAAAAAATTTCAGTCAAATTCTATATTCAATCAAGACAATATACTTTTAATCGTTTTGCAGACAAATTACCAAACTCATTCCTGTACAATTAATAATCAATGTAAATGTTCATTGGATATTAATATGGTAAACTTGCAATGTGATAATCTTCTGTAGATTTATTCACTCTGAACAATAATTGTTTCGAAGATGTATCCACCGCTCATTCGAAGAAACTATATCAATCCTTCATAATTCGTATATCCACGCACTCTAAATTAAATCAGACTGAAACAACATGTTAATCCCTTTCAATTCGCGCTTACAATCCGAATGAATACAATACCAATTCGAAACAAATTTTCAAACCTCAGTCTGACGTCCAATCTGAGTAAATCTGAGCTCATCCGGAGCGACTTGCAATCCTTCTCAAACTGTACACTAACACCAACTTGATTCCAAATGAATATGAAATCAATCCCAAACCATCTTGCAATCATTTTAAGTCTGCGGGTCTATTCTGAAAATCCCAGACTTATCTGGACAGACTTCTCAATCTGTTGACCAAATTCGAGTTCAATACGAATCAATCCGAAACGTAATTTTCAAACCTTCTTAATCCGGCACCCAATCTGAATACTTTCGAGGCTCATCCGGAGCCACTTTCAATCTTTCTTAATCCGTTTAGAACTTCAATCCGAATCAATGCAAAACTAGAATTAAATCCTTCTCAATCCATACACGAACATCAGTTTTAATTCCAATGAATCTGAACTCATTCGGAGTAACTTTCAATTCTTCCCAGTCAGTGCACCTTTGCCAAGTCGAATCCGAGTGAATGCGAAATCAATCCAAAGCGAATCTTCAAAACTTCTTAATCCATGCGTCTAATCCGAATGAATTCGAGGCTCATCCACCGCGACTTTCAATTTTTCTCAATCCGTGTACCAACACAAAGTTTAATCTAAATGAAATCGAAACTATCTTTTAATCCTTTTGAATACTTGCCTCGGTGTGTTAACTAAATTTTAGTGTATGAATTTGAAAGAAATCCAAAGAAATAACTTTTTAATCTGTTTGAATTCGGTCTTCTGCTAAAAAGTCAATCAGATGTAACTCGATGCTTATGTATGCGGAGAAAAATTTTAAGTTCTTAAATTTCAGGGTCTAAAATGTTTTGCAAATAGATATGCTAAAGAACACATTTTTATCTGGAAATTTATGTTCTAAATTCAAAGTACATTCTAAATGTAACGGATTACATCTATTGTAATTATGTACATATTAATTAACAAGTGACTTTATTTAGATTCAGTTGGATAGACAATTTTGTGGCGATCTCAGATTCAGTCGAATGACTCAAATGCGACTTGTATTTTTCACGTATTCGACCCGAATGAAACTGATTCGTTCATATGCAGATTTCGAAACAAAAAGGTTCAGAAGGATAAAAATGTTTAAATTCGAAACTTTTGGGAAGGAATTTTACGTGAATCGACTCTATTTGGAATTCCACGTGGATTAAATTCAGAATTTCAAGAGAATTTCAAAGGGAATTTCAAGATGCATTTTCATGTGCATATTTTCGGCTCGGAATTAATTGCTAGCAACATGTCAGATTTTGTTTAGGTCTCATGCAGTGTTTAACCAAATGGTTTGTTGAATTCACCAAATTATTTACTTGCGGTTAAATCAAACAAAACTTTTGGTGAAATCAGCCTTTTATTAACAAAAAAATTTGTATTGTGTTCACCAAATATTTTGTTCTTTATATAACCATATTCTATATGGTTGAATCAACATTCAAAAGTTTGTTGATTAGACCAAAATTTTTTTCGAGTATACGCACTTTTTAAGTAACACAATTCATGCATTTATTTATATAACTATGTGTATAACAAAATTTAACTATATTTATATTTTTGTTTAATTTGCAGTTTAAAGAAATAAATCAACTGGATCCCCGAAAAAATGAATTTCCTAGGTGATTTACTCAAGCAATATTGAATACTCTAGGTCGACATATAGTCAGTCAATTTAGAAATTCTCACTCTGAAGGGTCCCTCGAAATCAACCATTTCTTTTCCCTGTGGAATTGAGAGCGGGAAGAGTGAAAGTTATTGTCCTAAAGGGAATCGAGAGGAAAAACAGACATCCTTGAATAAAGGTGTCGTGACTCCTCAACCTAATACGAATATTTAAAAATTGAATAGCGAAAATAAAGTTCGCTTTTAACCTCGAATGAAATTAGGTGCAACTTTGTAATTTTACTAAGATGCTTGAAATTATTAAATTAAAAATTGAAAACACTTGACTATTGAGTATCATATTTTTATTCAAACTACTTAATGACATATTTAAGTAGGGATGAAAATTACGAATTGCAATTTTTAAAATTAAACCTTTTTTCTTGGTTTCTTTGAAAAAATTATAATTTTGTTTTTCAACGATTGAGTAAATAATGAATACTCAAGGTTTCTGGTTTGCTGCGCTTTTTTTCTGGAAGATTTAAATTTTGTTATTCCCTATAAAATTAGAAAAAAGATTAGGCGAACAAATTTCCAAGTTTCATAAAGAAATTTATAATTTTATTCTTGATCGTTACTAGGTGTTATTTTACACTTTTTAAGTGTTTTAAATCTTTATTGCAATTTTTTTTATAATAATAGCCACTGAAGATACGTGATGATAAATCGTTACTAATTATTGGCATAATATAGTAAACCTCATACGAATTTTAGTTAGGAACATCTTTTCAACAGTTAAGCACCATAGTGAAGTATTTATGTATAACAAATAGTTTGCACGGAGAAAAATAGATATTAGAACAGAATATATGGATATTACCGGATAATATCTTAGCGATTTAACTATGGGATAGAAATCTAGATATTGAAGCAGAGCATCTGTAGATATTAAAAAGAAGATTTTGCCTAGCAATATCCAAGATATTACACAAAATAATCCAAGATATTGAACCCAAATATAACGAGTAATTAAAACTTTCGATGTAAGATACTTAACTAAAATATCCGGGATATTAAAAATTAATATCTCCGATATTAAACTTATTTCTTTCAAATTATTTCAAAAATTATATAAAATATGGGAGAAAAAAATGGATATTACAAAAATATAACATAATATAATATATAGACGTCTATTCTCAATATTATGTTATATTTTATTAATTCTGAATGAAGAAGGACAAAAATTATATCAGTACATTGCAGCTATATATTATTAATTGATACCCGTGTAGGAATGGTAACAGGGATCCGACCGGGAGCCGGCCGGAT
>CAKNYM010052265.1:26070-48415 GCA_932195095.1 Andricus curvator
AAATACAACTTTAGTCATTTTTATCTGAAGAACATTGAACATATGGTTTTTTAAATATATATTCCTCAATTCTGATCGATAGCGAGTTTGTTCAAGCAATTTTCACATGGATAAAAACTCATAATTGTTGAAAATCTTAATTTAATTTAATGCTGACCGTTTCTAAACAATATCTTGATAATCTGTAAAGAAATAGAGACTGAAATGATTATGAACAGTAAATTCTGAGTTTTGATCCTGGATATGAAAAAAATCTAGAAATATGGAATCTTAAATTTATTTGTAAAAAAATGTTATTTTAGAAACTTTGTATAAGAATAAAATATTAAATTGTAATAACAAAAAGACTTTCGGGTTTCACATCACAATACTTGTCACTTTGTCACTTTATATCATTTGGATTTCAAAACTGTATTTAACCCCTGAGCACCCTCAGCGTTAAAGTCTGTTTGTGTTTATACACGGAATTAGCCTTCACGAAATTATCCACCCTCTTCTAGCATTAAAATCCGAAAGCTAACAAGCAATAGAATGAATACCTAATGAATAAATTTCATGCATATAATACAGATTCTTGCAACTTGAGTAATTCCGACTTTACGGTAAATCATTATCTGAACGAACTAAATTATTTACCATTCACATTTATCTTATCAATGTTAGAGAATTTCACAATTTTAGAAAATTGATTCCGCTTCTGAAATTTTTATTTCCCAAATAATTTGTTTTTATAAAAAAACTATGTCTTAAAAAATGATTTATTCAGATTTAAATTATTAGGTGCATTTCTAATTTCTGATGAATTGTCTCATGGGAAACTTCATGTCGGTTTCACAAAGTTATAATTTCATCTCATTGATTTTTTCTAAACTTACACAACTTTATACACATACAAAAAAAGTCTCCGAAGCTTTACCCAAACATTTTTTTTTTCAAAGATTTATAGCATTTTCTTCTATTCTTAAAATTCTCTGTAAATGGAAAAGTTTTCTAAATAATTTGTACAGTTTGTCTTATATTTAATCAAATGGAATAAAACTACATATTTTTATGTGAAATTTACTAGTATGGGCTTGTGTGTAATTTTGGCAATTGTTTGTGTCTGCATTTTGGGGTATTTTTAGTTGTTGTAACTTTTGCAGGTAAATATTACATTTTTGTTTTTTAATCTAGTATTACCATTTTTACAATTTTGTTTATAATGTCGGCGGGGATGGGACGACTCGCGAGAGCATCCCCATTAATAAGCCTTTTGTGAATCAGGATTGTGGTATGTACATTTTGAATTTTGCAATTTTTCAATTTCAAAATTCTTAGTATTTATTATTTTGAAAAAGAAATAATTGAAATTTAAACGATTAATATGAGACTTGAACTGGAAAAATGGTTGTTCTGAACCTATTTATTTGCATGCTCCCCAAATTGGAATTTTACTTCTAAAATGTTTGGTTTTGAAACCTTTAAATGTAAGATTATTCAATTTTGAAAATATTAAGTTTTCAAATGAACGGAAATGTAAAATATTGATGAAGGCATTGCATGAAGATGATTATTAAGCTCGTTCATAATTAATTTAAATAATGATCCTCAATTTATAACTTCCATAGTTTGAGATTGTTCAATTTTTAATTCTCTAGTTGAAACCTGTTTATTTTTTTTTTGCTTCATTATGCAAATTTATATAGTCTTAAATTCACATTTTAGGATATTGTGCAATTAAAAAGTATTTCAGTTTGAAACCTACATATCACACTTCCCGAAAAAGCTGGTTTTATTTTTTTTTAAATGAAACCAATTTTTACGTAAATTTGACAAAGAATGTAGTATTTTTGATAAAAATAGTATTTATCAAAGAATTTAGTGAAAAATTTATAATTTTATAAAATTTCATAAAAATGTCATAAAATCAAGTTAAAAAGTAAGAAATGATTTGCTTTTATTTTTCAAATTTTTTCCATAATTTGTGAGAAACAATGAATTATTAAATTATTCATTATTCCTTGAACCAGATATGTGCAAATTTTTACATGAATATCATATATTTTTCGCCTTGCAGAATGATTTTTTTAATAATTTTCGTTTTTGTGGGGAAAGCGGTTGATAGTAATTTATTATACACCAAACAAAAAGCTGCTGGCCTTGATAATAATCAGCCCGTTTAGGAGTTCAAAAATTCCATTCACAACTTTTAAAAAGTAGAAAATATATAAAATTATAAGATGTACGTATTGTAATACGTCTTATACTTATATACGTGAGGTTAAGAATAAATATGGTTATGTTCCAAGTGACAAGCAGAATATTCAACGTTGCCATAAGTTTTAGTAAGTTTATTTTTCCAAAAATGTATAGACAACTTATGAATAATTACTTTTTTCTGTAAAGTTTTCCTGCAAAGCACTTTTTAAACTCTGTTTAATGTGAGCGAATAAGTCCCGTGTTATGGAGTAAATTCGCTCACACTTCAATTGATGGTAAATAGTTGTTCATGAATTAAATATACGCTAGTGCTTTATAGTTCGAAAAAAGGTCAAATAGAGATTATATATGTGCAGCATCAATAATTGAAATTCTTTCTTGCACTTTATTATCAAAACCTGAAAAAAACGAGCTGCTTAGCCCCATTTTACGGTAGTTACATTCTATATGTTTTTTTAGCAAGAAATGTAGATATTTTTGCGCAGAGTTATAAAAAAGGTAGTTTTATCCATTATATGAATAATTCAGACTTAACGATAAATGTCTAGGCTGACCGAAATTCGGTGAGCGTCGAACAAATATTTTTGGTGTGCCTATAGACACTTCGTATATAATTATCGAAACTAACTTATCAATTTATTCATTAATAGGAACAATGCATTTTATGGTATTGCAGCCACTTTAAATAAAAATTAGATTCTATTAAGTCCGTTAAATGTCTTTGAATGGTGATTTTTTGTACTGGATCGTAGGTACGATCCTATTTAGTATTTCCTGTAGGATGAGTGTCGAGGGAAGGAGAGATGAAAATGGGGAAAACAGTAGCTGGTAGCTGGCACTTGTCGAGGGTTGGTTGATACACAAGGGGCCCATGGTCGTATATGCTCTGGTAATTGCGTGCTCTATGTAGATCCACTTACAGTGATTAAAAACTGTCCTGCTGAGCATCATCTCCCACCGCCTGGAGAACGAGACTGCGTTCCAGGAGTCGCGTCCTCGGGAATCACCTCGCTACGTACGTAGTGATACGTATATAGCAATTTCCAAAATGTTCATAGAGTTGCAGACACGTTTCATGAAAATTAAATACACTATATGCCTTGATCATTAGGATTGAATAAGAATGGTGACTTTTACCTAAAGAAAAAGCAAAAACTAAACTTGTAGATAACTACTGTTAAATAAACAATTTCAACCTGAATAATTTGTTTTCTGAAACACACTGCGTCAAGATTGGCAAAAATTTATAATAGATCTATTTTTTCGATTTTATAAATCATTTCAAAGATAGGCGACTTTTGAGATTGATTTACGTAGAAGGTCCCCCATCATTCACTAGAACTAGGCTGTAACCCAGCTAGTGGATGGTGGGTTAAAAAACCTGGTTTTGCCCAATATGTCAAATTAACTATACGGCTCATATCAGATCACTTGATTGCATTACAAAAATGCGTCCGTGACTGATGATATGTAGGGTGACAAATGGGAAGGTGTGAGAAATAATTGATTATTATTGTTAAATAGGTACAGAAATAAAAAATGAGATTATGGTTAAATAGTAAAAACGTTGAGGTTTAATTAAGGTACGCAACTGTATGATTTTATAAGTGTTATATATTTTAGAATCGAATATCTTGAAAATACCAAAAATCCGTCTGGGGCAAAACGCTTAATGATACATGTTTTCGAAATGTGCGCCAACTGAATTGGCACAGTAATCAAGTATTTTTTTTAGCAGTAAAATATACGCTCTCTTACAGTATCAGAAATATTGTGCACCACTTTCTGAGTTAGTCGCTTTGAGTTCCTCTACGTCTTTGGGGTTTATCAGCGTAACATCCACTGAGTCTTTTGCTGCAGACGAATTTTCGGTATTTTTAGGATATTCAATTCTAAAATATATAAAGGTTTTCAAATCATGCAATTGTGTACCTTAATAAAACCTCAAAGTGTTTACTATTTAACGAACATTTCGTTGTTTCTTATTTTTGTACCTGTTTAAAAATAATAATCAAGTACTTTTCACACCATTCCATTTGTAACCACGCAGCGCTTAGCGCCAAGTTTGAGTACCCCTGGGGCGCGCCGGTACGCTCTTGCGCTTCGCTTTCGTTTTCGTACGCTAAATGTGTGGACTTCGACTGCATTTTTTCAAATATCATAAATATTGTAACTTAAATTAAAAACTGTGATTTCAACCCCTGATGGACTGCAGTTATAAATTGGAACTGAAATTGTCTTTCAATTTGTATTTAAAGACGGTTCTCAAAGCACCTGCGGCTTTGTCGATTACATTCTCATTGCGACACTCGCGCTTCGTGCTCGATAAATAGGTTATATAAACGGTTGCTTAAAACAATAAAACGATGTATAGAAAATGGAAATAAGAAGTAGGTACGTTTCTCAATATAATGTTGATAAAAAAATAGAAGTTTTTTTTTAATTCACTAAACACAGACATTAAGCTACAGGCTTAGATTCCGTTCGTTTAAAGTCCGGTTCTAAGTCAATTATGTAAACATTAGTAGTCAGTTCAAAAATGATATTAAAAATCATTTCACTGCGTTTTAAAAATATCTTGATATAGTTATAGTGTCAAGTGTTGGTTTTTTTGGCTTTGGTGAAGGGAATCAGCGTGTGTGGATGCAGAAAGGGCAGTAAGGGGCTGCCCATAAATTACGTAACGCTATATTAGACAGACAGGCTCCGTGACTTTTGTTATGGTAGCATTACGGAGAGACAGAGAGGATTTTGTAAAATGTAACGTAACGTTTTTCAAAATGAAAATTAGCGATTTGAAATATTACTTTAGCGTGGTCTGTCTGCGTGACTCGGTTCACGTTCTCGCTTCTCCGTCGTTACCCGACACTAACGTAGCATCGATATCTTTGTTGGTGTTACGATTTCAACGGCTCCCTCACCGAAGTCTTTTTCAAAACTTTCTCGAAAATTGTATCAATGACTCAACGTACAATTATTAAAACAAGGCTCGAAGAGCTCATGCTATAGTCGCATCTGACTTGTTTTATTCTGGCTTGCTTTACTCTGCTTCAGTCTTGATCAGTGATGCCAATGTTGGCGCCTTTTGCTACTGCGCTTGCGATCGGGCCGCGCACTGGTTGGCCGCAGTTGGCACGCAATTCACATTTGGAATTAAAAACAATTCTTGTAATGAAAATGAATCATCATTGAAAAAAAACATTAATACTTACTTATTTTTGATAATACAAAAAATGTATTCAGAGTATTTTTAATCTTAACAATAGAATAATATAATATTGTCCCAGTGGGCACGAAATTTAAGAACGTAATTGGAACGTTGTAAAAACGTTCCTTGGACGTACAAGTCAAAAGACGTTATTTGAACGTTTTAAAAACTGTCCTAAGTCAGACCAAATAATGTTCTGAAAACGTTTCATGTTCCAAATACGTCCTTAAAACGTCTCTGGAACATTGTATGTTTAAGGAACGTTATTCGAACTGACTTAGGACGTTTTTGAGCCGTTCTAATAACGTGCTTCAACGTTTGTGCCCACTGGGGTATTATTTGGCTTATAATGGTTAAACTAAATAAGTATGAAAAACCAAATCATAGCAATAGGTTATTATATTCTGTACAGTTTTTTCATTTTTCGAGAGGTCGTTACGTTACTTTAAACAGACAGACATGATAGAGTTCGATTGTTTCGGTAGCGTTACTGACAGACAGGCAGGTCATGAAATTTTGAAATTTTAGCGTTACGTAATTTATGGACAGCCCCTGAGTGCGAAGATCAGGTGTAAAGGAAGAAAGGTGAGTGAAGGCAAGGGTGTAAAGTCTGCAAGTAAGTTGTGAGAAAGAGAAATTGGAGCGTGCGAAGTTTTTGAGGTTAGGAGTAGGAAAATAGTTGTCGGGCAAGGGGGCAAGAGGTAGGCGAGTAAAGAGCGGGAAACGTCGCGGAGCACTGGGTAAGGTAGGATGCCGACTATTCGAAGTCCGCAAACGGGCGCCAGAGGGCAGGTAATAGATAAAACAAGAGGTGACGAGGTTGTGAGCGCGGTTAGTGAGGAGAAGGTGGAAGATGACAGTAGCGGTGAAGAGACGTTAGAGACGCTTACCAGGGAGGGGACGGCAGAGAGAAGGGGTTCAGGTACGGGCCATAAAGGCAGAAGGCCCTCTAACCTACAGCTCCTTAACAAGCTAGGCAGCGCGGGCTTGAATAGGAGCTTAGACGAATGGCAAAAAAAAGTGAGCGCGACCAGTAGTGAGGGGGAAGAAAAAAGAAAAAGAGAGGAAGGGGACGATGAATTAGAAAGGGACAAGGAAAGCAAGAAAGTGAGGACTAAAGTGACTAAAAGGAAAACACCGGAAAGAGATAGGGGGGATGGAGGAATGTTTGAAAAACTAGAGGCTCTCATAAAAGAGTTTAGAGAGGAAACAAGGAAGAGACTGGATGATATGAATAGAGATATGAATAGGCAGGGAAATGATGTAAGGGGGGACGTGAGAAAAGTAAGAGAAAAGTGGGAAGAGTGGGATAAACTCTGGAATGAGGAGAAGGACAAGGTATGGGGTAAGCTAGAGAGGATAGAGAATAGACAGAAGGAGGATGACGAAAAGAGAAATAGTGAGATAAAAAAGTTGGAAGAACGGGTAAACAACTTAGAAACGAGGAATGAGCATATGGGGAAAGAAACAGAGGGTGCGGAAATAGAAAAAGGGAGTAATAAGAACGTGCAAAATGAGAACGAAAGATTGAAGAAGAGATCAAGTGAGATTGAAAGGAGATTGGAAGGGGAAGAAAGGGCAAAGAGGAAAAATGACATAGTAGTTAAGGAATTGGCAATGAAGAGTGAAACAGGGGAAGTGGAAATCGAAAATCTTCTGAGAGATATTGGAGTACAGGTAAGGGTAGAAGGAGTTAAGAGAATAGGAGGGACGAAGGAAGGAACAGAAGGAATGTTTATAGTAAAAGTAGGGACTGAGGAGGAGACAAAGAAAATTATGAAGAACAAAAAATTATTGAATGGAAGAAGGGAAAGAATTGAAGAGGATTTGACATGGAGGAAGAGAAAAAGGAGATGGCAAATAGAGCAGAGGGCATGGGTAGAGAGGAAAAAGGGGCGCATGGTATGGACAGGGAGAGGCAGATTATGGATAAATGGAGAGGAATGGTTCTGGGACGAGGATTTAGAAGAAATAAGGAAAAAGGGAAAAAGATTTGAGAAAGGTAGAAAAAAGGAAGAAGGGAAGGGAAGAGAAAAATGTGAAAAATAGCTTTCTGGAATGTGTCAGGCTTGAAGAACAAGAATGAAGGTTTTTGGCGGGAGTTAGAAAAGTGGGATGTGATTATGATGAGTGAAACCTGGGCGGATGAGAAGGATTGGAAGGGGATGAAAAGGATGTTACCTAAAGGCTATGTGTGGACAATGCAAGAAGCAAGAAAGGAACACGTTAAACGTAGAGGGATGGGCGGCATGGTCTCAGGAGTGAGAAAAGAATTGACAGTAAAAGGGAGAACAGAGGAGCACAGGGAGGAAAAGGATGGAACAATGGTAAGAAGGATTATAATTGGAAAAGTCAAAATAGCGGTGGTTTGTGTATATAGAAGAAGAGGAAGGTTGGAGAGTAATAAGGAGGTGGATGGAGGAAAAGAAGGAAGGGTTGGTTTTGATAGGAGGTGGCTTGAATGCCTCGACTGGCGAGCAAGGGGAGGGACTTGGGATGAAGAAAAGGAGGCCTATATAAGGAGCTCCAAACATAGGGAGATAGACCGGGAGGGGAGGAGGTTACTAGACGTAATAGGAGAAACAGGATGGTTTATATGTAATGGCAATATCAAAGGAGATGAGAAAGGAGAAATCTCATTTATAGGTAAGGGAGAACCAGTAATAGACTACATCCTGGCGGAATAAAGAATGAGGAATATGATATGCAATATGAATGTGGGGAATGAGATAGGGTCCGAGCACTTCCCAGTAATAGCTACACTGAAAGGTGGTGTCCATGAGCGCGGCAGAAGAAGAAAGGAAAGAGGGGGAGAAAGGAACACGAAAATTGGAGTCTGCGGGGTAGGTAAATTAAAAGATATTAAACAAAAAATGGAAAAGGAGAATTTTAGGTATGAAAAGGAGGAGGGAGTAGACTCGTTAATTGAAAGATTGAAAGGGTAGATTGAAAATGTAAGGGATGAGGTAGGTACAAAAGAAGGAAGAGAAGAGGGAAAGAGAGGCTGGTGGAACGAGGAATTCAGGGAGAGTAAAGAGAGAATGAAAGAGTGTGTAAGAAGATGGAGGAAAGGAGAAATAGAGAAGGCGGAGTACAACAGGAGAAAAAGAGAACATGAGAGGATTCTGGAAAGGAAAAAGCAAAAGGGAAAGGAGAAATACAAGGAAGAAGTAGAAAAAGCTATCAAAGAAGGTAGGGTCTGGGATGTGATAAATAGGGAAAGAGGAGGAAGGAAGGGCGTGAATGAAGAAATAGAAATGGGTTGATTGGACGAATTATTTTAAGGGTCTGTTAGGGGGAGAACAAAATAGGATCAAAGGGGAAAATAGAAGGATAGTTCAGGGAGAAATGGAGGAAGGGAACGAAATAACAAGAGAAGAAGTGGATGAGGCGATAGATAGACTGAAAAGAAACAAGGCTACAGGAGAGGATGTTATGGAGAACGAAGCGATAAAGTATGGAGGAGAAGGTATTAGGGAAGGGATGTGGAAGATCTGCAACAAGGTCTGGAAAGGAGAAGGGTGGCCGGTGGAGTGGATGACAGGGCTGGTGGTACCGCTTGTCAAGAACCGGGGCCAGTTGGTTAACCAGTTGGACCAGTTGTTAACCACTTGGTTAACAGAAACTTAGGGAGAAAAAGAGGGAAATTAGTCGCCTTGTTCGTAGATTTTAAAGCAGCTTTTGACTCAATGAATAGAAAAGTGCTATGGCAACCAATGAAAGAGAAGGGAATAGAGGAAGGGTTGGTGGAGAGAATAAAGGAAATTTTTACTGAAACCAGGATTAGGGTGAAGATAGGAGGGGAAAAAGGAGAGGTTTTCTGGACAGGAAGAGGTCTAAGGCAAGGGTGCCCGTTGAGTCCGCTACTATTTAATATGCTGCTGGCAGACTTAGAGGAGAAGCTAAAGGACGACGTAGTTCTATTAGCAGACGATGAGAAGGGGATGAACCTAATGATAAGAATTTTCGAAGAGATGTGGGAACAAAGGAACTGACGGTGAACGTAGGGAAGGCCAAGGTGATGTGCTTCAGAAATAGAAAGACCAAAACAGGTTACGTTTGGAAGATGAACGGACAAACAGTGGAAAGTGTGGAGGTGTTCTGTTACTTAGGTTTTTGGTTTGAGGCAGGAGGGGGAAATGAGGTGAAGGTGAGGAAAAGAATCGAATGTGCGAGTCAAGTAATGGGCCAAGTATGGGGTATAGGAAAGAGAAGGTTCAATGTCGATTGGGGAATGAGGGTTTGGTTGTTTGATGCGTTGGTTTGGGCGGTGTTGTGTTATGGAGTGGAGGTCTGGGGATGGAAGGAATATAGGAAAGTGGAAAGCATGCATGAGTGATTTCTGAGATGGGTAATGGGGGTTAGTTGGAGTTGCCCAGAATACATGTTAAGGGAAGAACTAGGGAGGGAAAAAATGGTAACTAGACAAATTAAGAGAGCCTGGAAGTTTGAAGAGAAGCTGAAGAGGGGAGAGGGGAGCAGAATAGCACAAGTATGCTTGGACGAAGTTCGGAACAAGGAGACGAGAGGCAATTTGGGAAATTCGAAATGGGAGGAAGAAAGGAGAAAAATGAGGAGGGCTTGTGATATACAAGAAGGGATACTGGAGTGGGAGGACATAGAGTTAGAGCTATTAGTAAAACAAGGAGAAGAGGGATGGACAAAGATTAGATGGTATATGATGGTCAAAGGGTTGACGGAACCAGAATATTTGCAAAAAATAAAAAAGGAAGACAAATGGAATAGGCTGGTATGGTTTAGAATGGGAGAAGGAGTGAGATCTTGTAGATATTGGATGGATTAAGAGGACAATCTGTGCAGAGTATGTGGATACGAAATGGAGTCATGGGCACATGTGTTAGAGAGATGTACAGGAGAGGAAGATGGACAGTTGAGTGTGGATGAGTGTGTAAGGTGGATTTTGGATGGTAATGGGCAGGGAGTGACGTGGATGAAAAAACTGGAAGAAGTAAGAGAAAGCAAGGGAGCAGGGCAGAGCCAAACGGGTAATCCTGTCTAAAGGAAAGTAACTAGCAAACATTTTTAATTTTTAAATCGGTGAAAATGTATTTGATGGTAAGAGAAAACGGAAGCCCTGGAAGATCTTTAAGAAGATTTTTAGAAGTTTAAGAATCAATAGTATTAATATTATTGTTATTTCTAGTAAGGCGAAACATTAGACTACAAGCAGCGGTTAAGTTAGGTTAAGGATGAAATGTAAATATATATACAGGGAGCGGAGGCCCTCAAACCCGTAAAAGGGAGAGATTGAATATACATACATACATAATTGAGTTTTCTAACCTCAAACCATTTTTCTGAACAATTATGTCTTCGCAAGATTATAGTTTTAAATAATTCAAGGAAAAAAAGGATAATCAGGTTTTTTTAATTAATTTTTTTGCGCGAATGCTTCGAATTTGAGTTGTCTAACGTCAATAACTATAATTACAAGCAGTAATAATGCACCTCAAAAAAATATATATGTATATTGGAACGATTATAACCATAATTAACTCTTATGGATAGTTATATCTTCATGAAAATAAATGAAAGATACCTTCACCCGTGCAGAAATTTCGCCGTGGCCCCGACCGGGCCCAGACTCGTTCATATCGGGCCCGGACCTGGAAATCGAGTCAGGGCCAGACTTATCATGAAACACCTAGCCACAATGGAGCCATGTCTAGGAGCCCGATCAAACACCCGATCTGCGCCTGGTCTGGCCCGTATTAATTACCTGAGTCTAGCCACATTAATTAATTTTTAATTAGGAATTAAAATGCTTCAAAATAATGATTACCGCAATATTAAATAAAAAGTCAAATTAATAAAATTGAACTTTATTTTGAATGCAACTGTAAAATAATATAAAATGTTTACTTGGACCTTTGCTTTTGATTACCGTCTCAGTTTTTGGCATTACAGAAAACGGAGCTCATGTGGGACAGTACTTCCTTTTGTGTTGCTTCGAATTTTTCTCGAACAGGATCTGGAAAGAAATATTTTAGAAGTTAATTAGGGTAAAAAATTAGCATATAACTATGCAATATAATTCAAATTGTACAACTGAAATTTTTTACCCAGTACACACGTACAAAATTGAAAATCCTTGAAGACCTCCTTTCATAGCATCTTTTTTACTACGGTGAACTTCATGACCATTTCTCTACTTGAATATTTTTGTATTATCAGTTTCACAGCCTTGCAAAGTCCAGTATCTTTATTGAACGACAAGTTCAGTGAAGCCTTCTGCATAAAACGAAGAATTCGAAATATAACCTCAAAATTCCAACTTTTCATTTTACAAAAATAGCGCTAAAGAGCAAAAAAATATGAAATTATAATATTTTTTGACTAAAATGAGGAACTCAAATGTTTAGGTTAGAACTTTGATCCAATAAAATACAAGACAAGGCAATTAAATACACGATAAAATTAGTATTGAATACTTACTTTCGTTGCTTTCGTTTTCATCACGTAACTACGGAACGTTGCTGATTGCACGATGTTTGCGAACTTGCGGTGTGCTTCTTAATTTCGGCATGTATTATTGATATGCTAACAATAAATGAAACACGCTTGAACACTCCCAGCACATTTGCAAAACAACACCTCGAAGGAAAACAAAAATTCAGGTTATGTTCGAGGTTATGTGACATCTAGCGCATATAACTTAAGATGGCGCTGCAAAGAGGCTAGATGACGTAACAGTACATAGCCCGGTCTGGTACGAGTCAGGGCCACAGAATTCTTCCTATCAGGACCAAATAGTACACATCGGATTTGAAACTATAATTTTGCAAAAAAAAAAAAATTATTTTCGAAAATTAATATTATTGTTAAAATATAACTTCTGATTATCAGATAAATATTGCATGGTTTGAGGATATAAACAAACGTCACATGTCCCTGTTTCTCTGTTTACATACAAATAACAGAAACTATTGTAAACATTAAGATCAGCTACATACTCGTATTAGGAAAGCAATGTTTAACACTTTTTTTTACAACAAAAATAAGAAATACTTACGCTAAAGAGATCTTTGCAACAAAATATAACCGAAGTTAGAAACATATTCTCATGAGTGTCACACTGCATAATTTGGAGACACTTTTTCATCGTGAAACTTTTAGGACACATAAATAATTTCGAGGGCAGTATTTTATTTGTATTTTGGTACCCGGGCACAAAACGCTCGTGATAAGTACGTTTTTTCTCTGGTTTTTAGACAATCTTATTGTTATACAGCTGTGTGCATAACCTCTGACGTCATACGTGTAACGTCATTATGGTGCAAAAGAATTGACATTTTAAATTCTGATTTCTATTTATTTGAATTCATAAATAAATAAAACTACTCTTCCCATTCAAAGTTATATTATCATTATTATTATTATACTTTTACTCTCTAATTTGATATAGAATGGTTCTTAAAATTTCGGAAATGACTATTGAGCCCTCTGATTCAATATTACTTGCCCGACGCTCGAAATCGGTAAAAGCGTTGAACTGTTCCCAATAAATAAAAATGTGCAAATTCGCAAATTCGCAAAGTAAAAATTTTTAAATATAGACTTGTATATTGTAACAAGCCTGAAATAATTACCTACCATTTTTTTGCCCGATGATTAGTTTTAATAATAAAAATAACAAATTTCCCTAAAGTCAGTAAGTGATAAGACATAAATCGTCATAACTCGGTGAAATATCATTGAAATTGTTTGAAATTTGGTACACATATAATGTATACTCTAGGGATGCCTGAAGAATCATACAAAAGGTTGAAATTACCTTTTCTTTATTAATATTAAATTGCAAATTAAGCCTGGTCAGTAAACATGTTTTTCTTGTTTCGCCGACAAAAAGTATCCAGTGAACTTCAGACTTGAAACAACTTTCAGTGAGAAAGTTGTTCCATATAGTTGAAAGAAGATTTCTGAAAAGTTTGAGATTATTGAAAAATTGGCGGAAATATGTACATTGGAAGAAACTACGCGACGTCTGCGCCGTAACGATTGCCCAACGAAAGCCCAACAGCGAGTTCGCTGGCTGACGAGGCTCAGTGTTAACAGTGCAATCGTTACGTACTATTTTACAAAGTACATATTTCCGCCAATTTTCTATACATTTATCTGAAACTTACCAGAAATCTTCTATTTAATTGTTTCATAACAAAGGGGTCACATTTATAAATAACATTGTTACAATTGTTTGCCATAACAATTACAGAACATAAAGGTCACACTGTTCTATCACAGAGTGATAGTACTGTTACGTCACTAGAATTGTCACACGTGTTACAGAAACGGAACATAAAGGTCACACAGTTCTGCAACACTGTTACTATGAGGATACGTAACAGTTCTGGAATTCTGTAATGTAACTGATATATTACAGAGTGATAGAACTGTTACGTCACTAGAATGTCACACGTGTTACAGAAAACGAAGATAAAAGTCACACTTTTCTGTAACACTATTACTATGAGGATACGTAACAGTTCTGGAATTCTGCGATGTAACTGATATACACGGAAAAAATTTATCCGTGAAGAAGTCACGAACTTGTAGCTAGGTCTCGGATACGAGATAAAGAAATGAAACATTACATCCTTATTTCTATGAGAAATATATGGATAAATTTGGAGGTTTCTTACGAGCAGTTCGAATTTCCTACGAACAGTTCCTGAAAATTTCAGACTGAAATCTAAAGAGGAAGGATTGTATTTGTGCGATTTAATTTATATTTAATTTATAAATTCGCAACTCAGAAGATTCGAAACCTCAAAGACGGCTGACTCATTAGTTTCTACACGGAGAGACTTTTTGCTGGAAAAATTACTAAACTAGGTTGCAATGGAAGGACAAAGGTGATAATATTGTGTATTTTAGTACAGTGATAGTAAGTTATATTATTTTAATATGACATTTTCTTATTTAGAATAGCAGGTATTATTATTTTCCGTAGTAAAATCTGAGGTAGGAAAAATTAGTAGAGGAATTATTAAACTATACAAAAAGGATAGAAGCAGTTAGTATCTAAAATAACACGAATGACTAAATTTTTCTGTAAAATTACTATTCTCTGTAGGAGCATGCATAGGGATGTGACGCGATCTATAGATATTACCGAATAGTGCTATTTAGTTAGTAATTTTGTGAAGGCAAAGCGATAGAGGGGAGACCAGATCTGTGATATACAGCCGATGCGAGCCGATGAGAACCGAACGGAGCCGAGTCGAGACTTGGAGATCAAAGCAAGCAACGGTCATCAAGCGAATTGCAATTATTTTTCTTTATGTATGATTTATTTTTCTTCATCAATAATTTATGAAAAGCATATTACTTCGAAAAATATACTTTCTATTTCAATGAATAATTGTATGTATGTTACGGTGCCCCAAAAAATGTGTGATTTTGTATTTTGCAAACGCTACCACCTAAATTTCTTCCATTTGTTGAAAAAATACTGCCATGAATTTTATTTTATTTTTAAAAATAATTTTTGTGGTTTCGCTAGGTCGTTTAAGGTGTCAAAATTAATTTTCTTAGTTTTTAATTTTTTTTTTAATACAAATTTAAGACTAACAAACTCTTTCACCCCTGAAAAGTATTCGTTATTTGTCGAGGAATAATTTTGACTGTTTTTCTCGGAAATAATATGCAAACGATTTCTTCTATAATTGAAGGAGAATATTCTCCATAAGAAATAAATTAAAAATATTTATACCGGGTGCAAGTTTAAAGATTCCTATAGCAATTTAAAATGTATTTTCAGCTATTATTTTATATCAAGTCTTATTTTCAGAAATTCAATTAAATGAAACTAGCTTACATCTTTTTCAGGTAAATGATAGGTAAAAATACATTTCAAAATACAATAGGAATTTTTAAAGTATAAACATGTGTATTTTTTGTGTATTTCCAAATTCAAGATTTTCTTCGGTACTCGGTATAAATAATTTTTATTTATTCCTTATGGGCAATATTCTTTTTATATTTTACGATCAATCCTGTGCATATTATTTCTGAAAAATTGTCTAGGGGCCATTTCGAACGATTAATTGTTATAAAATTTTTAAAAATTGCGTATTCTGCACCCTATAATATCTCCACAATTGTGGTTTTTGATTGCTCAAATTTAGGGCTTATTCCTCAATAAGTATTATTAACTTTCTAGATGTAAATAATTTCTTAGCCTTAAATTTTTATTTTAAGGAAATTGAAAATGACGAATTTTCAGACCTAGAGCGGCCTAGCGGAACCTCTAAACATTTTTTTTAAATGTATGGCCGTATTTTTTCATCTACAGGAAGAAATTTAGCGGGTGGCGTTTGCAAATTTCAAAAACACACTTTTTTGGGCATCCTAATGTATATACATATAATCGCTTTCAATTAAAGCTGAAAAAAGTAATGAATAAGACTAAAGTACATTTCTAATAAAAAAAACCTATATGCAATAAGCTTTTCAATATCGCTTGTTAAATTTATTTCAAATTATTCATAGTTTACAATGTCTCATCCTAATCAATTTGTGCTTAGAAAGGTTCTAAAACCAATATTTGAAAGTTAAAATTTTCATTTTTAGATAGTTTCAAATTTTAAGATTTAAAATTTAGACATCTACACGGAAAAAAGTAGATAGTTAGATTCACTTTTATGTATTGTTAACTTGAAGTTTACTTGTTCGCATTGCACAAGAAACAATTCAAATAGTTTTTGATACTGAATGAGATAGTGATCTCAAAATATACAAAGTCTAAAGTCAGCATTACTACTTCAAATTGTAAAAAGAAAGATGACTAGAACAATTAGCTTCAATAACTATTTGAAATAGTACATTTGAACATGTAAACTGTATGAATAACTAATTTTCATAGTAAGCAAAGAATTGTGAGTTTGACTTTTGCAAGTGAGTTCGATATGCTTTTTCGCATTGCAATATGCACTGCGCGAGATTGTTAGCCTTACTATTTGAAATTGTAAGTAAGTTCAGTGGCACAAGTAGAAACGTGTAGGCCCCCTCCGCAACATTTTTTAGGCGGTCCGTTTGAAATTAAAAAAGAAGGACGACTTATAACTTGCTTATCAGTAAAACAACAGATTTTCGCTTCTCAATCTATAAGACAGACCGCGCACTGACATTTTACAAAATTAAATAAATAATCGGAAACTATTTTATAATGTTTTCTCTTTTATCATAATATCAGTGGAGATAATTATTATAAATGAACATAGTGAATAACTCTAATTTATACTTCAATACTGTTTTTTTGTTTTGTACAAAATTTTCAGAATTTAAAAATATTCTGAAGAATTATATATAAAAATAATACTTTTTTTACATTATTTCTACTATGGAATTTTCTGCTTATGATATTTTTAATTTCTTATAACACTAAAATTGATTAGGATCGTACTTGATTAAGCCACCTAGGTTCAAATATTATATTATTTGGAAGAATTTTTTTTAGTACAATAATACATTGTTTTCGACATATCATTTTTTGAACCAATAATCAAAAAATAATTTGTAATAAAATTTGAGTTCAAATTAATTTCCAATTTTAACGTAGTAATAATTTTTTCAACCTTTTCACATCGATATTTGTAGAAATTACTACCATTTCATGAAAAAAAAATATTTTCTAATTTTTTTTTCAGATTTTCAACAACAATAAAATCTACCATACTACTATGATATCGCGATCTTTGATATTAAATGGATCACAGCGTAAAAGGAGCTCAAAAAAGGGGAAATAGGGTGGTTTTCGCACGAAAAAGGGGAAAATAGGGGAAAGATTAAACATTTATTTTTATATGTCGAAAAGAACAAACAACCTTTTCTTAAGAAATGTTACATTTTTAAATAACTTTTAATGATTTTTCAATGATTTCTGCCATTCAAGATTTATTTAAAAAAAATAGATATACTTAGATCGTTGGAAACTCATCCAGAGTGAAATAAAAAAGTCCAGGAAAAAATAAAATTAGTTAAATATACAATTTTGATATGTTTGACGTCGTTCTCATAAATATTTCTTTCCAAGATTTGTCATTTCATCCTTACTATAATTAATACTTTCAATCTAAATTTAAAACAATTGAAATCGGTTAATATCTTCTGTTCTCTTTCTTAAATTTACAATTAAACAATTTTTTTCATTTAAAAAAAAAATTTTCCTAATTGAAAATTTTTGGAAAATATACAAAAACATGTTTTTTGGATTGATTCGAACATGAAATTGAGTCACCTTGAACCAAAGAAACATGCTATTATTTTTTATCCATGGGAAACATTTTTTTCGTGGTGTTTATAACGTTCGAAAATCGCAAAAAAAGATATGAAATCCCAAAAATCCTAATTCACAACAAACATTTTTTTCCGAAAAATAAAATAATGTTTCTTTGGTTCAAGCTGAATAAATTTCAGTTTCGACATATTCAACTTTTTTTTAAATGTGTCCGTATGACTCAATCCAAAAAAAACATGTTTTTGCACATTTTCAAAAAAATTGTACCTGAGCAAGAAATTAATTTTTAACTTTCGCAATTTTAAAATTTTAACGAGTAAAATAATTTTTGAACAAAATAGTTGAATTGTTGAATTAAGAACAAAAGTTTTTAACCAAAAATCGAATAACAAACAAGAAAAAAAACATTAAATAAAATTATGAATTTTTAACTAAGAAATGAATTTTTACAAAGTTGTTAAAAAATCACCAAACTATTGAATTTTCCAGAAAAAATTCAAATTTTCTACAAAACAGTTGAATCTTTAACCCAAAAACACGAATTTTCAACAAGAGTTGAGTTTTCAACCAAAAAAGATTTTTTATTCAATGAAGAAAAAAAATTGTATTCAAAATGTCGAATTTTAAAGCAAGAAGATTATTTTCCTACAAAAAAAGGACGAATTTTTAACAGATTACATAAATTTTTTACCACATATTTGAATTTTCAAAATAAAAAAGATCAACTTTGAACCAAAAATGGAATTGCTACATTTTCATTTCAAGAAACTAATTTTCAAATGAAAAAACCAATTTTCTACCTATTTATTGAATTTTCGTGCCAAAAAAAGTACTTTCTATAATACACTCGAATTTTTAACTCAAAAATATAAGCTTTCAATACAAAAAATAATTTTCAATCAAAAATTGCAATTTTCAGTTTGAAAAAGTGCATTTTTAACAAAGTAGTTTGATTTTCAACCAAAAAGACAGCTTTTCAACAAAATAAATATATTTTCAACCAAATAGTTACATTTTTAACCAACTTTCTGCCAAAAAATATAACTTTTGGACGAAATTTGAACATGTAACCAAATAGTTCAATTTCCAACTAAAAAAGATCAATTTTCAAACACAAATGGAATAGTTCAATTGTGAGTTAAAAAAAATTAATTTTCAACAAAAAATAGTTTCAACAATAGTTAAATTTTCAAGTAAAAATTTAAAAAAATTAAAAATTGCTCAAGTTAGAACATTTAAAATTGCAGTTGATGAGTTTGGAATATTCCATTTTTTAATTAGGTATTTAACTTAGTATTTAACTTATTTCAACTAAAATGTATTAATCTTCTAATACTTATTTAAAGAATAATATATATTTTGTAACTGTTCCAATTTTATATTGGATAATAACTTCTGTCGGCAGTTTTCACATTTTCAACTTGCTTTAAAATGTTTCATCTTCAAATTTGTTTAAGTGTATTTATTTTTAATGGTCTGAACTTGGAACGTGTACCTTATTTATTCATAAATAATTTATTTAAGTACTATAAGTGCTTTAATTATTATTCAATAATGGGTACAATTTGAAATATCGTATATTTAAAGAGAAAAGGGGGAAGGTTTTTGAGAATAGGGGGAAAAAGGGGAATTTCAAGAAAAAAGGGGAAACTAAGAAAAACAGGGGAAGATTGTGCACCCTGATATCAATTTCTCGGAACCGAATATTTTTTGTTTGTTTTAAACAGTTTTTATTCTAATTCAGCATCCCCATATCTCATGAGAAAAATTTATTTGTGCAACAAATTTAAATTTAAATCACAATTCAACGTTTGTCTCATCTTAAAATAGTGATTTCGATTTTGAATTTGATATATTATTACGATGTTTAAACTATTTTTTATTTATATATCAGTTATGTAAATGTATGTTGCGTGCTAAGTAAAGTGAGATGGTAATAAAATCAAATCAAAATTCCAAAACTTTCATTCGAAAATATTTTTTTAAGTCTTAATTTACAATAATACAAAATATGTACTGTTTAAAAATGCTAATTTTAATCATTTTATAATAATATATATAAATTACTAATAATATATTTACTGTGTGAGTTAATACTTCTAAGCAAAATATTTTTCTCAAGCTCGTTACAAAATATTAGAAATCATCAGTAAGAGATTAATTAAAAAGATTTTAAGTAATTATTCATTATAATTTCTTAGCTGGCCACGTTTTTCTCAGAGAAACCGCTTGACCCAGAGTTTGTCAGAAAAATTTAAGCGGTTCCGTAGCTCACTTGACTAACACGTGCGCTAGATTTAGGTTTTAGGACAGGTTTTAGGTAGTTGGGTAGGGTTCGATTCCCCAGCGGGGGCGATTTTTCAAAGCGTTTGAGCGTGCGATCGTATGCGTAAGCCTCTGTGCGTGCAATTGTGTAAGAATAATCGTAAATTAAGTGCAGTAATCAATATATAAAATAATTTTTTCCTTTTCAAATCGATCGTCGTTTCACATCATTTTTGTTGTCGAAAGTTTGGAGCTAATCTATTTATAAATGGTGTATAGAATACATATGCATATATGCGTTATAATGCGAAATCGGCAAAGATACTCTTCACAGAAGTAAGGCATACTACACGAAATAGTAACTCTTATTCTCCTGAGTGTGGACGGTTACCAACTGGTGCAGTGCATCCTACTATTTGAAATTGTTCATCCTACTCTTTTAAGAAGTCAGTTCAAATAACCTGAATGCGAAATAGTAATTTTAACAAAATCCACCGACGAAAAGCTGAGGTTCAATTTAAAATAGTTAGAGCTGCTGGTTCACAGAGTTTTTTTAACGATCCACTTTTTTCCGTGTAATGTATCAATAGAATTATCATCAATAGGTTTTTTGACTATTTTAGTTGAACATTGTAATATCACGATTTTAATTTAGACATTGTCTATTTCTAATGTTTTAAAATCTTTTTATAAAGTCCATAAATGTACTGCGTTGAAAATGGGCTTAGTTATTAGACGCAGAATTATAGTCATATTAGGTATATTTTTTTTTGAGTATGTAAAATATGCCAGTCGTTAGAATGTGAAAATCATAACCATCAATAATTAATGAATATATTAATTACGAATAATGAATTTCCTAACATTTACTTCATATGCGCGATGAAGTACCAATTCTCATAATTCGATATACCAGAATGGGAAATCGCCTTGCTGCCGTCCCTGTAACCCGTGTTCGATTCCTGCCGAATTCCTGCCAAATTGTGCCAGAATCATCTATAATCCGGTTTTTTCTGATTCATCTTACAATATAACATAATTTGTAATAAGAATATGTATTTATATAATTTCTAATGTGTATAATTTAGATAAATTATATAATGACTCAGTGTGATTAAGCTAAGTTTAAAAGTGTTGTGAGTGTGTCTATCTGAAGGCGTGACCTTCAGCGCGTTGTTGGATATATTTTTTTGTTTACTAATCCGACTGTACCAATTTTTACTAAGTCGCTTACTAAATCGGTGCGCGCCGGTCCCTCGCGACGTTACTACACGGAAAAAATTTATCCGTGAAGAAGTCACGAACGTGTAGCTAGGTCTCGGATACGAGATAAAAAAATGAAAGATTACATCCTTATTTCCATGAGAAATATATGGATAAATTTCGAAATTTCTTACGAACAGTTCGAATTTCCTACGAATAGTTCCTGAAAATTTCAGACTGAAATATAAAGAGGAAAAATTTTATTTGTGCGATTTAATTTTATATTAATTTATAAATTCGCAACTCAGAAGATTCGAACCCTCAAAGACTGCTGACTCACAAGTTTCTAAACATAAACCAGGAGTGCGTAAACACGCTCAGCCATCAAGGCCAAACAAAATAGGTATTATAAAATTTCTAGCCGCTCATCCGACGAGCTCGAGGCACACATACGAGCGCACACACGCACCGCGCGTTTGGGAGAGTGTATGTGTGTGGGCCACGTACAGGAGAAACTTAGTTTCGAGTTCCCAGATTTGTCGGGCAAGCTCGTGAGTGCTCTGAGAATCTTTTCCCAATCACTCGTAATATTTTTGTAATTATTCACGTAAAAAAAAAGTGATGAACCGTTTTAGAATTTTCACATCGAGTTCGTCAATCTTTCTCAAAGTTCGCAGGTTATTTACGAAAATACATAAATATCCGATGAATTTTTCTCATATCCGAGACCTAGCTACTAGTTCGTGACGTTTTTACGGATAAATTTTTTCCGTGTACAATCTTTTGTAAATACTGCAATCTTCTGCAGATATAAATGGAATAGTTCTAGGTTTTATTCCAATAAATTTTGTAATTCTCCTAACAGCTACAAATTACTACTCAAAGTAGTAAATATTACAACAGTTCACCTCTGTCCCTCCATTACAAAGTACAAATAGTGAAATGAAGTGTGATTTTTAACAAATAGTTCAGCAGAAGGTTTCTCCGTGTAAACATAAACCAGGAGCGCGTAAACACGCGCAGCCATCGAGGTTAAACAAAATAGGTATTATAAAACTTCTAGCCATTCATCCGACGAGCTCGAAGCACACATACGAGCGCACACAAGCACCGTGCGTTTGGGCGAGCATGTGTGCGGGCCACGTACAGGCGAACCTACTTTCTAGTTCCCAGATTTGTCGGGCAAGCTCGTGAGTGCTCTGAGAATCTTT